>JAVXUP010000033.1:600000-1094771 GCA_033070095.1 Escallonia herrerae | reverse complement strand
TCTACCGAGTGCATATCGAGAACCTACAGTTGAGGTCATGGGGACACCTCAAGGAGACAGCCCGACGAACTTACGAGACAGTTGGTCCTGTCAAGTCATGGAAGCCTCGACCGCAAAGTACGCTGTTGGCCTCAGCAGATACACCTATCACTCAGCGTAGCAACAACAACAACAACTATGCAGGCTTCAAGCGTCAGCTTCCAGATGGGGACCAAGGCTCCGACAAGCGAAGGCAACAAAGGCCTGCACCTGACTATCCCTGTGATCTGAATACAGTGAAGGAACTCTTGGCCGAATGGGTGGCGCATGACAAAAATTTCCAACTGCCACCAATGCGGACCAACATCACAGACGAAGAAAAGGCCAGACCCACCTACTGTCCTTTCCATCGAGCCCTTGGCCATCCGCTCAAAAATTGTAATGCACTGCGAACCATCTTTGCAAGGAAGGTAGCGTCGGGCGACCTACAGCTACGGAAGAACAACGATGTACGCAAAGATCCCTACCCACCGCATCGCAACAATAGGGAGCACCAGGCCCTTATGGCTGTCACTGACCATGTCGAGCCTGTAATCCACGAAGCCCCGGCAGAGCCCATACTGACGAACGTGCCTCCTCCAGCTAAGCAGTCGATGTCTTCCTTTCGACAGATGACGAAGATCAAAAGTTTTTTTGATGAAATGGGGTTTTCACCCGCCGCCCGGACTTATCTTTCCAATTGCCTGCTCGAGGTCACCACCGGCCTCGGTCCCGAATGCTTCGCCGTCCAGGCTGAATTACGTCACATCCCCTCCACGGCCTTAGTCTTCTCGGATGAAGACTCGCCGCCGGTCGAGCATCACAATCGGCCGCTATTTTTAGAATGTACTGTTAATGGCACGGGCTTCCGTCGTGCCTTGGTTGATTGCGGCGCCTCGATCAACATCATACCTCTCATCACCCTGCAACAGGCCGGCATTCCCCCAAGGAAAATCATCCGTGACCCCGTCAAGATTACCGGCTTTGGACAGGGTCCTCAGTCGACCCTCGGCCATATCACTGTCGACCTCATGGTCGGAACTGTCCGTCGCGACACTACTTTTCACGTAATAGACAGCGAGTCTGCCTTTCACCTCCTGCTCGGGCGACCATGGATCCATGTTAACAAGGCCGTTCCCTCAACATACCACCAGTGTGTGAAGCTGGTAGCCGGTTCTACGGGGCATGAGGTAGCGATGACAATCCCTGCAACCAAAGCCCCCTTTGAATGCGCCGAATCTTATTTCGCCGAGGCCTCCTTCTTCACTAATTTTGCCGAGGATGGTGAGAATGCTACTCATATACATTCTACCAGGCTGCCAACTTGGGATGAGCTGTGCGGGGACAAGCCTCCCAAGGCCAAAACCGAGAAAAGTAACAAGAATAATGGATCAACCCCACCGCTTTCGCCTGCTGCCACGACCAATTCCCCCCTTCTTCCCCAAGTCCAAGAAGCAAAAGGCTGAGCCGGCCTTTCAACGTATCGTCAAGGACGGCAAAATCATCTATCAATTATGACGGTATGCAGGGGCTCCAGGCGGTCCCTCATCAGACCCCCTCGACCCCGACCCCCTTGGAGAGACTGAATGGTGCTGCACGGCCGAGCATTGCCAGCCAGATCCTGACCTCACCCCCGGCGCGGCACCACCTTGCTATGAGGACGGCCCTCGACCACAGGCTGAAGATATTGAAGAAATCAACCTGGCCGACCCGGGCGAAGAACCGCGGCACACCTACATTGGCACAAAACTCGCCCCCGGCCGAAGAGAGGAATTGGTTTCCCTCCTGCATGAGTATCGTGATGTCTTGGCATGGAGCTACAATGAGATGCCCGGACTGGATCCTGCCTTAGTCACACACCATCTCAACATTGCTACCGGATCCGTCCCTATCCGACAACACCCGCGGACATTCCGCCCCGAGCTCGAATTGAAAATCAAGCAAGAGATTGAACGCCTTCTGCAGGCAGGCTTCATCGAACCTATCACTCACCCTATTTGGCTGGCTAATGTCGTCCCTGTACAAAAGAAAAATGGCCAAGTCCGCGTCTGTATTGACTTTCGGGACTTGAATAAGGCGTGCCCCAAGGACGAGTTTCCACTACCCAATATCGACATGCTTACGGAGGCCGCCGCCGGATATGAAACTTTATCTTTCATGGATGGGTTCGCAGGTTATAATCAGATTCGCATGAACCCCGACGACAGCGCCAAGACAGCCTTCCGCACTCCTATGGGTAATTTTTGTTGGAAAGTTATGCCTTTCGGCCTCAAGAATGCGGGTGCTACGTATCAAAGGGCTATGACAGCAATCTTCCATGACATGATACACCGTACTGTGGAAGACTACGTCGACGATCTTATTATCAAATCCAAGAAGGAAAGTGATCACCTCACCGACCTTCGAGCAGTCTTTGATCGTTGCCGCCAGTATAACATGCGGATGAATCCATTGAAATGTGCCTTCGGCGTCTCCTCCGGCAAGTTCCTCGGCTTCTTGGTCAGTCGACAGGGCATCGACGTTGACCCTTCGAAAGCTGCCTCCATCCAAGAAATGCCCTCCCCCAAGAACACAAAGCAACTGAAGAGCTTCCTCGGCAAGGTCTCTTACCTCCGACGCTTCATACCCGCGCTGGCCGAGCTCATTACGCCATTCCAACACTTGACGCGTAAAAGCGCACCATGGAATTGGGGTGCGCCCCAACGGCGAGCATTTGAACGGATTAAGGCGGTCCTCATGTCACCGCAAACCATGGTCGTACCACAACGGGGCATCCCACTCCTACTCTACCTGACTTCCACACCCAGATCCATCGGGGCTTTGCTTGCCCAAGAAGTCGAAGGTGTCGAGCGTCCTGTTTATTACCTCAGTAGAGTAATCAGGGGACCCGAAGCCAACTACTCCGAGCTCGAGAAACACTGTCTAGCCTTGGTGTACGCCTCGCAGAAATTCAGACATTACTTTCTGGCGCACCAGATCACACTCGTCACCAAGGCTGACCCACTCCGTTACATGCTTACGCGTCCCGCCCTGTCTGGTCGACTCACCCGTTGGTTGTTGCTATTGGCCGAATTCGGTTTATCTATCAAGAATCCTACAGCTCTGCGGAGCCAAGCACTTGCAGACCTCCTGGCCTTCTTCCCACGCCAACAATATGAACCGACCTCGGATCAACTGCCTGGGGAGGAGACAGCCCTGATCACCGACATCGATGAACTGTGGACACTTGAATTCGACGGCTCTGCCACTAGCAAAGGTCCCAATGGCACACCCCTCCGGCAAGGGGGTGCCGGCATAGTCCTCCGGGACCCAGACGGTGTTACCACTTCACTATCTTTCAAACTTGCATTCCCGGTGTCTAACAACGAAGCTGAATACGAGGCACTTGTCATTGGCCTCATGCTTGCCGTCAGTATGGGGGCTAAGGCGCTGTGTGTGAAAGGAGACTCAAATTTGGTCATGAAGCAGGCGGACGGAGAGTTCGCGGTCAAAGAACCAGCCTTGGCACCTTATCGTGCCTTGGTGCAACACTTGGAAGGAAGACTCGGCCATGTCCAGTATGAACATCACAATAGGTGCCACAACAGACATGCGGACAGCTTGGCCACGATCGCGTCAAAGATAGAAGTCGATGGTGAACAACGGATGCTAACCATCGTCAAGAGAATGGAACCATGCACAGCACTGAACCTAGTCCCGAGGGACGTTACTGCGGACGATTGGAGGCAACCGATTATCGACAAACTTAAAGCGCCATCTCTTGCTCATGCCTCCACCCTTACAGACTTTTCAATGATGGGAGATGTCTTATACAGGCGGTGTCCCGGAGGCACTCTAGCCAGATGTTTGGCCCCGGAAGAGGCAAAGCACAAATTACAGCTCGGCCACCAGAAGTGTTGTGGCCTCGACGGTCCCCCTCTATATCGTCGCCTCCAGCGTATGGGCCTATATTGGCCATCCATGGCCAAGGACGCCTCGGATATACAAAAGGACTGTCCCGAGTGCTTGTATGCACCTGACGGTGCAGAAGCTCTTGTCATTGACATCGAAGGTGACTGGCGCCAGCCTTTCATCCAGTATTTATCCCACGGGATTCTACCACCTGACCGCGGCTCAGCACGATCCATCAAGCGCAAGGCAGTCAAGTATTTTGTGACGGAAGGCGAGTTGTTTCGCAAGGGATTTTCGGGACGCACCCTGCGATGCTTGCAGGGTGCCCAAGTAGTCAAGGTAATTAACGAAGTACACAATGGTGATTGTGGTGAACATCAAGGCTCCCAGAAGCTGTATGCAGAATTACTAAGATTGGGGTATTATTGGCCGACTATGGAATCCGACTCCATCTCTCATGTCCGACGCTGCCAACCCTGCCAGCGGCACGCCGACAGGATACACACGCCAGCATCCGACTTGCGCATGATCTCAGCCCCGTGGCCATTTCATTCTTGGGCCCTCGACCTCATCGGCCCCATCCACCCGCCATCCAGACGCCATTCCTGGATCATGGTTGCTACTGAACGCTTCACGAAGTGGGTCGAAGCCGTACCTCTGCGGAGAGCCACGGGAGGTGCCGTTTCTAACTTCTTACGTGACGTCATCTGTCGTTTCGGCATCCCTCGATGTATTATATCTGACAATGGCACGCCATTCATTAATCGAGAGGTTCGAGCTCTCATGGAAGGGTACAACATCAGCCATGCTACATCAACTCCCTATTACCCGCAAGGTAATGGTCAAGCTGAAGCTTCCAACAAGACTCTGCTCCGAGTATTATCGCGAATGGTGCATGACACCAACCGGTCATGGTCCGAACAACTGAATCTGGCACTCTGGGCCTACAGAACATCCCTGCACACAGCGACAAAGGCCACGCCCTTCTCTCTCGTCTACGGGGACGAGTGCGTGGTACCTGCCGAGATCGCAGTACCATCGGCTCGACTTTCTCTAAGCAGCGGTCTCGGAGATGAAACAGCCCGGCTGGCGACACTTGACGGCCTCGACGAACGACGAGCCACGGCCCTGCGCCGCATGAAGAAATATCATGAGCAGCTCACGAAAGCTTATGGGAAGACCGTCAAGCCACGCTCATTTATCGAGGGTGACCTTGTTCTTCAAGCCGCCAAACATGTACGAGCCAACATGTCAGCTCCTAAATTCACGCCAAACTGGGAGGGCCCTTTCACGGTGCACGAAGCCCGCACTAATGGCTCATACCTCCTGCTCAACCACGACAACGGTCAGATCTCGGCCCCCATCAACGGCCGCTACCTGAAGAAGTATTATGTTTAGTCACGGCAATGTTCCCCCAGCCCTATCCGCCCGCATCATAGTACTCGCTCTCATAGCATTTTTGTACATGCGACATTGCTTACAGACTTGTAATTTTTGTTGATCTGTATAGCATTCTACGCTACTCATGTAATGGCATTTTGTCCCATGTCCTATCAATACAAAGTCATGCTGTTACCTCAGCTTCTGCCTAGCTGACACTCGTTTTCAACCTATGCTTCCTAAGTCACTTTCTACGGGCGGGAAAGGGGGAACATTCACAGGTGACCAAAATGCGCAAGACATTCAAACACGAAAAAAAAAGAGCAACCGAACACAACATGCAATAAGCCAAGATCATCAAAATATATACATATACATCAAACGTTTACTAGCCATCGTTGAGCGCTACAACTACAGCAAAGTAACATACAAGCTATGAAAGTCTAGACAACAGTGATGCAACTGGGTGGGAGCTGAATGCCTGAAGTGCCTCCCGCTCTGCTTGTAGCTCTGACCATTCAGCATCAAGCTCGGCCTGTCGCCTCAACCGTTCTGACTCTCGCCCATCCACCTCACCTCGCCGCCTCTGTAGATCGGCCAACTGCCTCTGCAAGTCGACGAGCTGTCTCTCTATCTCTGCTACCTGCATGTCAATCCCGGCCAACTCTGTGGTAATCTCTGACCGCTCCGCCTCTAACCCTGTACGGCGCCGCTCCAGCAACATCTCTCGCATGACCACGACTGCGTGCCTCTCATCCATCTCATGGCTGCCGCTCCTCGACCTAAAGAAATCTTCTAACCAGTCCAGCTGCATGCCTAGTGATGTGAACGGAGCAAACTCTGAAAGCGACCGAGCAACGAACTCTGCAGTCCAACCCGTCGACGGCACACTAGAAAACGGCAGCAACCACTCCATAAACCCGGTAGACACCCACATCCGTAGTACTGGGTTCTCTACCCCCACCCTCTCGAATGTCTGCGGGAACGCTGCCTTCACCAGTTCTAACAGACGCACCGTCTCCGCCGATAGCTGGAGGCCCCCCCAAGTCGCCACATCCACCTGACCGCTCGAAGACCCTCTACTCATCTCTCCGGCTGCCGCGCCACTGCCACCCGCTGCAGAAATCTCTGAAATTCCACCAGCCCTCTGCGCACCAATCGTGGCTGAATGCATCGCCAGTAGAGTAGCGCCAACCTCAACCACGGACTCCGGCAATGGGTCGTGCCATCGCGCTACCCCAGCCTGAACCGGTGTCTCCTGCTCATGAACCGGGGCAGCAACAAAAGGCTCGGGCTCCGCCGTATCACCACCATCACCTCCCACAACCTGTGTCTCCATGCCTGTCCACCAGTCCTCATCAATATCAAACATCACTATATCACTCCCCTCTCCGCCGTATAGGGCCCCCCACCGTTTCCTCAGTAACAGGCGATGGACTCACCCTCCTCGTCACACCGGCCGCCAATGTCTCAACGACCTCAGTCTCATCACTGTCAGCTGATCTGCCGGCCTCGGCTGCCATAGCCTCCTCTCCTTCAATTTCGGTCTCGGCCTCCCTACCCTCCTCGACCGCCTCTTCCTCGTCCCCCTGGCAAAACCGCTGTCAGTTCACAAATTATGATCAACATGCAAACCATATTCATACGACAAAAGAAGGGACATAAGCAAACCTCAGAGTCTAGCTCCTCTAATGCGTCGCGCGGCCTCTTCGCCCCTAATGTGTGTGGGGCTGATGTACCGGCACTAGCCTGACGAGCTGTCTCCATCATCCCCACTCGCAATGCCGATAAAGGACCCTTGCCGGCCCCCGGCACCCTCGGCACCTCTGCAATAAGCTCCTCTCCGCGGTCTTCCCCTGGGGCAACGTCCCCAGGCTCTCCGGGATCCTCCTCCGCCTCCCTCTCGAAGCTCGGAACAGAGCTCCCGGTCACTAGTGACAGCATCCCGCACTGCCTCGCGACTGTGGCCAATATCAGACTCAGGGCTCGGTCGCATGCAAACACATCTACCTGTCGACGTGTGCCTGACGGCTGTGCCAGCCATCCGGCCCAGCTCCCTCGCAGCCACTCCCACCAATGTGCATAATTCGCTGTCACCGCCTCTGCCACCTCTGTCCCTGGTTGCCTCCACTCTGTCGTCGGTGCCGGCCACTCGCGGGCTCTGTCATATCGTGTATACCCAAAAGCCGTCGCCACACTCCAAGGGCTATCATAACCGCATGGGAGCTCTAAGTCATACCCGAATGCCAACGACAGACGGTCCGGGCTATACCTCGCCACGTAATAGCAGCACTCGGCGGGCTTCCCGCCATCATCTGTCAACACCGGGAGCCAGCCGGGAAAATACGCAACCAATAGCGCCAGCTGTCCTGGCACTAACTCGCCTCTCCTACTCAGATCTGTCGTCACCTCCTGCACATGCAGCCATGGCGGCGTACCATATGACGCATGCATCTCCATATAGGGCCGTCGCTCGCATTCCTCCCGTTTGTCTAGAATCTGTGCCAACGGACACCCCGGCCTCCTGATGCCTGCCCAAGCAAACGCCCGAGACCCGCTGCACCATAACGCTACCTGCCGTGACCTGCCTGGACGGGTCACTGTCCCCATCATCGGTGATGGATGTGCGAGTGGATATCCATCGGGCCGGTACCCTGGAAAGCACTCGTACAGATACCTCTGCAAGAACATCCAGTCCACGTACGTCGCCACCTGATACCGACCATATGACCGCTTCACGTCATTCACGAACTGATCTAGCCGCGAATATAACGTGCCCAAATACACCGGAGCCAACCCGACCCGCCTGCCCTGCGCCATTCGAATGGCCAAGGGAAACACCCTCGGGGAAATGCCGTCCTCAGGTGTCCCCTCGAACACAAACCTGCGAGCAACGACCGGCAACATATATCAATTTGACGTTCTACATGGCAAGCATGACATACGATTTATTCACGCATAATCACATGACAGTACGAAAATTTACCTCGACAAGAACATAGCCAAAAATGCCACCAACTCGTACCGATCGTTGCCGTAATACGGCCCCACCACGAACTGGGCAGCATTGCCCAACCTCTGGCCTGTCCTCGCCTGCGGCATACCATAGAACTGGCGCAGCCATCCACCGTACGTCCACTTCCGATGTTTCTTCGTCTCAGCCAGGATGTCTAGTAGCTGTGTCTACAACAGCCGCTCCTCCCCACTCAACCGGGTCACCCCCGCATCCACCTCCCCGTGTATCGGCAGCCCTGTCAGCATCAGCACATCGAGTAACGTCGGCCCAATCTCTCCGGACTCGGTCACGAACGTATGCGAGTGCGTGCTCCACCTTGCCAGCAATCGGGTCATCCCTGGTGTATCCCTATATAACTCCAGTCCCCTCGCCGTGATGTCGATCGCCGGCAACAGCCCCAGTGCCTGCAACATCTGCGCCCTCTCTGGCGTCTTCACCATATGCTCACACCAAAAGTCCCACCCTATCGGCATCGCACTATGGCCCTTGAACACCACGGGCGACCAAGGTATATCCTTTCTCTCAATCAACAATGCCGGTACATACCTCGGAGACATCACATGCGCCGCCTCCCAACTCGGCTCGCGCAGATATGGTGACGACAACCGAGGCTCCTCTCCCATCGACGGACCACCCCACGGTGTCGTGAACGCTCCGTCGGCCACCAGGATGGCCAACTCCCTCCACATCTCTCGGTTCGGTACACACGGTACTACTCCCCTCACCCCCAGCAATGTGTTTGTCTTATCCGGCTCCATATCGTAGGACCTCCTACTGCCATCGTCAAAGGTCAATGGCACTGCCGCCTCGCCGCCCACTGCTGGTATGGCCTCATCGACTCGTGGCGCCGGCACAGGTACAGTCGTCATAGCCCGCGGCGGTCGCGATGTACCCGCCGCAGCCCCTCGCGGCTTCGCCCACATCTTCTGCTGAACTTTCTTTGCTGCTGGCGTCGCTCCGGGCTGTAAGGTTGGGACTTGGGCCTGTCGGACACCCTGTGTGGCCGACCCCCCTTGCACGGCCGACCCCCCTCTCGTGGCCGACCCCCCCTGTGCGGCCGACCCCCTCGGCGTGGCCGACCCCCCTCCCCTCGCTGAGCCACCGACCTCTCCTCTCGGCCGACCCCCTGGCCCCGACGACCCCTCGCCCCCTTCTGCCTCTTCTCTCACCATCTCTTCTTCTCTCTCTCTCTCTCTCTCTCTTTCTCTGGCTTTTGTTCGCACAAATGGCGGTGCCTCCCCCCTCCCCTTCCTCTCCTTATATAGGGGTAGGCCAAGATGCAATCTTGGCCCCTCATCTACCTTCCCATCCTTTCGCGCTCCCTTTCTTTTTTCTTTTCTTTTTTTCCTTTTTTTCTTTTTTTCTTTCTTTTCTTTTCTTTTCTTTTTCTTTCTCTTTTCCTTTTTTTTACGCTCCCGTCCGCCGGCGCCTCGCCGCAGTTTGTCGCCCACGCACCACCTCTACGGCCTTCGTCGCACGCATTCACATGACAGCTCCGCGACAGGCCCAGTCGCCCGCGTGCCGTCTCCTCGATCCACGTCGCCCGTACCAACTCATCGCGCTATCTACAATGTGCGCTCAATGCCAATGGTCACTTGATGCTCGTCACCGACCGTGCACAATTCCCATGACGACATCACCAAGTATATGCTCCGCGACCTTCGTCGCCGCGCCCTGGCGCCATGCTTATGATGCGTGCCCCAGGCCCCAGGTATAGCTCCGCGACGTTCGTCGCCGCGCCCGTGCGCTATTCTCATCATGCGTGCCCCCGGCACCAAGTATATGCTCCGCGACCTTCGTCGCCGCACCCATGTGCCATTCTTATCACATGTGCCCCGGCACAAAGTATTGCTTCGCGACGTTCGTCGCCGCACCACTTTCATGACATGTGCTCCGGCACCAAGTATTGTCCCCGCGACAATCGTCGCCATGCCCATGCACCACGACCATGTTACAAGCCTCCGGGCATAACACCCGTTCACCACACCATGCGCCCCCGCCATGGGCGTGAAAGATCTTGGACCCACTCTCCAGAGTGTGCGGCATTCTGGGGGCTCCGCTCGTAGTCCTCAGGCACGAGTACCCCTCCCTGCGGGACGGGCTGTATGCCGTCGCCGCCTCAATCAAACTGCGGCATGGGCTGAGCGCCTTCACGGGCTAGCGCCATCGCCGCACAATCAAACTGCGGGACGGGCTGTATGCCGTCGCCGGCTCAATCAAACTGCGGCATGGGCTGAGCGCCTTCACGGGCTAGCGCCATCGCCGACTCAATCAAACTGCAGGACGGGCTGTATGCCGTCGCCGGCTCAATCAAACTGCGGCATGGGCTGAGCGCCTTCACGGGCTAGCGCCATCGCCGGCTCAATCAAACTGCGGGACGGGCTGTATGCTGTCGCCGGCTCAATCAAACTGCGGCATGGGCCTCCGCCTTCACGGGCTAGCGCCATCGCCAGCTCAATCAAACTACGGGACGGGCTGTAGGCCGTCGTCGGCTCAATCAAACTGCGGCATGGGCGACGCGCCATCACGGGCTTAGCATCATCGCCGACTCCATCACCAGGGACTGGCCCCCGCAGCAAGATGGGCTCTAGCCACATCGTTTATGCGTGCGATGCCCGCTCGGGTTGCCCCTCCGCGCGTGCCACACGCAAGGGGCTTATGTTCATACCCTATTCTGGTCACCCCCCAGGACCCGCTAAGGGACCCACTTTGCACGACACATCACCCAGTCAGCGGTCAACTTTTCAACGCTCAAGAGCCGGTCAAAGCAATGCATGCCCAAGTCACGTGAACCGCTCGTGAAGCGACCTCGGCATTCCTTCGAACTTGGGGGTCGGCCATCCCAAGGGGTCGGCCACCCTTGGGGGTCGGCCATCCCAAAGGGGTCGGCCACCCTTGGGGGTCGGCCACCTGCCTTGACGATCGACGACCGACGACCGTCGTTCGCAACCTCGCTCCGCCGTGGTCGCGACGATCGTCACTCTCGGCCGTGTTCCTTTGTCGCGATGACCGTCGCCCGCAGCCAAGCTCCGCCATAATCACGACGACCGTCGCTTGTGGCCGCTCTGTCGCCATGACGACCGTCGCTCACAGTCGTGCGCCATCCACGCAACGACCCCTGACGCTCTCTGTCACATTACAATACCCCGGCACCAGGTAAGGACTCGCGACAGTTGTCACAGCGCCCATGCGCCACAATTAATGTCTCGTGCTGTAGGCACCGCGCCTATGCGCCACAATCATGTTATATGCTTACGGGATAGGCGACTCCTCCAGGACACTATCTCCGCCAGGGTGCCTGGTGACTGGCCTACGTGCTCTGGCACTGGGGGCTCGCGTCGGCACCCCTAAGGACTATGACCCCCGGGTCACTCCGAGATGGGAGCAGGTCTTCGGAAGGGCATCTTGCCTAGTCCACCTGGCAGCTGGGCGTCGGGTCTTCCCCACCGCTGCCAGGCCTGTGGGATTCAGTAAGGGCTTGGACTGGAGGCTGGGGCAACGGGCTACTCTGACCATGCTACCGCGGCATGATCAGTCTCCTCAGACAGGCAGAGAGATGTCGCAAGGGCAGGGCAGCACGAACTTAGGGACCGGCAGTCCCAACGGAGGATCAGTGCTTTGGCCCCCTGGCGACGTGTCGTTCCCAGGGGGTGACACATGTCAACTTATGACACATGCACATTTTTGCCTATAAATAGTGGACTTTGGAGCTTTTTCAAAGATATTTCTCTCATTTGAACTTTTCACTTTCTCTCTTTAAAAGACATTCTCTCTGGAATTCTAGTGAGAGAAACACACTTGGACTCCCGTCTCCGGACCCTTGACGCTGCACCCTTTTCACGGACTGTAGACTGTTGGTCCTGTTCATCGTCGCCCTGCCTGCGTGGCGCTGCCAGCCCTCACGACCTGTCTGGGGAGCCTTGCTCTCAGCCCTTACGCCGTCCTTGTTGTCTCCCGCGTTGCCTACCTGGAAGCTGACTCAGACTGCATCTTTTGTGGCACCTCCACGTAGCACCAACCATTCACCGCATCATCACAGGGTAATTTCCTTTAGCTGCTTTCTCTCTCTCTCTCTCTCTCTCTAGGTAATGAGTACGTCGGCTAGGGTAGGAGCCCTTTTGGGCGGCTGCCCGAGAATATTAGGTATATATACAAAATCTTGAAAACCTAGTTAGACAAAGAAAGAAAGCTTACCCCCTTCAATTGTCGCTAAATCCTCTTACTCAAACCGACTATTGCAAAAAAAATGTTCTAACAATATATCCTACGATAATTTATGCATTGAGAAAATTTAGCGATGAGTTATTATGATGTCTCGTTCGCCAAAATGTTGCTAATAAGTAGATTGCTAAAACGTCACTAATAAATAGACCGCTACAAAACTTGATTGTCACTATATATATATATATATATATATATATATATATATATATATATATATATATATATATATATATATATATATATATATATTGTCGCAAAAAAGAAAAATTTATATCGACTTTAAGAAAGTTTAAATTTGTTGCTAATAACACTAATTAAATTTATGAAAAGTATTTTAGGGTTCGGGGTATTACAAAGGTAGTTAAATGACCAATCAAAAGAATGCAAAGATATCTGAGAGACAAAAATTTCGGAGGCACAAAAGTTTCAACGAAACGGACATCAAACTAAATTTGAAATGTCAAATTGTATATGAGTACGAAGACAAACACTAGAGAGCCATTCAGAGAGTGGTCACATACCTCGTTACTGACACATGAGACCGGTTCAGAAAGTAAGATCGCGATCTTTAGCTTATCCCGCTGAGCTAGCCCACGTTCCAATCCACTTGGGTAAGTTAGAAATAAGTCACATACACTGTGGCATGGCTCATAGAGTTACCAAATCAGAGATTCCGAGATAAACATAATCAAATAGCGGACTAGTCAAACAATAAGCAGAGTTTGCAAAATGATGACAATTATTTATTTGCTGAAACGAATGATGTCAGCATAGCTAATTTAAGTTAAAACATCCGACGGAAATTCTACAAGTCATAGCACTGAGAAACATGTCACTCATAACGAAGCTCAAAGAGAAAGGGGAAGAAGAATAACTTAACCCGGTTCAAAGAAATCCAGATTTCAACAGAGAACTAAGCACTTACATGAACGATCGGTCCATCGCTGACTCAAATTTCAAAAAGTAAACCCTTACCTTAATCAAGCTTCCAAGAATACAAATCTTCAAGCATCACCTTAGAACTCAAAAGCTTCCCGAGCTTTCTCTCTCTCTCTCACCACCGCAAAGGAAAAAAGAAACCAAGAACGAAAAAGGTGAGAAAGGAAATAAGACAACTATTTATAAGGAACAAAGTTTTTAAGTTTTCATTCGAAGGAAAAAGAATTTCCTTCGACTGAATCCAACAGACGTGAAAATACTGCTTCAAATTTTATTTTTTTCAACCAAAAACATGTTTTCATTAGAATAAAAACTTTTAATTCGAATGAAAACTTTTTTTGCATTCGACCAAAAACTTCAGTACTCGCTCTTCACAATTTTAAATAATTTTTATTCGAAGAAAAAAATCTTTACATTCAAAGCAAACATTTTCATTCGAAACAAAATATTTTCATTCCATTTGATCTTTCAGTTACTCCAAAACATCATTACCCTCTCCATTTTGATTCGAATGAAACTACTATTCACTGGACCAAAAATTTTAGAAATGTTAACAACCATTTTCAAAAAGACCACAAACTTATTTATTCAAAAATAATTTCACACAAGGAAAAAGAATTTTTTTGGGGTATTGCATCCCCCCTCCCTAAAAGAATTCCGTCCTCGGAATTAAAACACACCTTAAATGTCAAAAACTTGAGGGTGCTTTTTGTGCGTAAAACCTCGAGCTCCCAAGTGGCTTCCTCATTTTCATGGTTCTACCATAAAACCTTAACTAAAGGAATGACTTTTGTCCTTAACACATGATCACGACGGTCAAGAATCTAATCGGCTGCTCTTCGTAGGAAAGGTCCTCCTGAACTGATAAATGCTCTCACGACACAATGTGTGTTGGATCATGAAAATACTTCCTCAGATTTGAAACATGAAAAATGTTATGAACGTGCAAAAATTCTGGCAGTAACGCCACTCTGTAAGCAACCGGGCAGATCCTTTCTAAAACCTCGAATGGCCCGACAAGCGTAGGGCTAAGCTTGCCCATTTCACTAAAACTCATCACCCCTTTCCAAGGCAATACTTTCAAAAACATGTGATCACCCACTTCAAATTCGAGTTCACGACGATGGTGAGACGTATAACTACGTTGTCTGTCTTGAGCCGCTTTGAGACGTTCCCCAATCAAATCAACTTTTGGGTAGTCAACGGCATCAATTTTGGTCCCAATAACCATCTCTCTCCTACATCATCCCAACATAGTGGAGTCCTACACCTCCGTCCGTACAATGCCTCAAACGGTGCCATCTTAATACTTGCCTGATAGCTGTTATTATAGGAAAATTCAACTAAAGGTAAATGACTATGCCAACTACCACCAAGGTCTAGCGTGCAAGCTCTCAGCATATCCTCTAGTGTCTGAATGGAACATTCGGACTGTCCATCTGTCTTTGGGTGATAAGCCGTGCTGAAATGGAGGTCAGCGCCCATAGAATTCTAAAAGCTCCTCCAGAATTTTGAAGTGAAATGTGGATCTTGATCTGACATTATAGATAATGGTACACCATGTAACCTGACAATCTCATCAATATATAATCAAACTAATTCATATAAGGGTGCTATTGCTCGGATGTGAAGGAAACGCGCAGCCCTAGTCAACTAATCAACGATGACCCAAATAGTGTCAAAACCCATGGCCGTCCTCGGTAAGCCTCCCACAAAATCAGTTGTTACATGCTCCCACTTCCATTGTGGAATCTCAAGTGGCTGGAGTAGTCCACTAGGCTTCTCATGCTCCATCTTCATTTTCTGACAAACCAAACAATGGGAGACAAATTTTGTTATATCCGACAGCATGCCGCTCCACCAGAAATGCTCCTTGAGGTCATGATACATCTTTGTTCCTCCTGGGTGGATAGAGAAACTAGAACTATAAGCCTCCGATAGTAACTCCCTCCTTAAGGATAAATCAGCTGGCACACAAATTCTCTTACGAAACCAAACCACACCGTGCTCGTCAATTCTAAACTTAGATTTCTAGTAAGCAAAACTTATGCTCAGTTCAAATTTTCTCTCTCAAAAACTAGCCGTTAGGTTGTGTCCTGGGTCTTCTCCAGCCGTTTCTAGCCGTTAGGTGGCGACTGTTGGTCCTCCTCGGTGCTGGCCTTCAGCTTTCTGGCGAGTCTGCTTGTGTCTGGCGGCTGGTGGAGCAGCTACAAGTCGCGGTTGGTGTGGTTCTTCATTGTTTTGGTCCTTGTCGGCGTGTAGAAGTGCTCGCAGGTCCTTTTCTCTTCGCTGACGTTCGATTTGGCTTGCAGATCTGGCGGCGCTATGGGTTAGCTGCGGTTGGTTTGAATGGGGTAGGATAGGTCAGTTTTTGTTCTCCGATAGAGAGTGCGAGAGTTTTGAGGCAAGTAAAGGACATGGCGTATCAGATCGGACGATGCTATTTGGCGGCGGGACAGATCCACGTTTCGGCAGCAGGACAGATCCATGACATATCTTTGTGGGTTTGGTCATGTTGCCATTTTTGGTTCGGATAGTGTTTGGCGATTTAGTTTCTTGTCGGGTCATTTTTGGAGTGTTAGATTCCTGCCGGGGAGTGATCGGAGCTTCAGTCTCTTGCCAGAATTCTTACTGCGACGTGAACTGCGCTTCCAATTTATTGGCAGTTGATTGACCGCGGTCTTCTCTCTTCTCCAGCGGTGCTCGGTGGACGTATGTCCCCCGTTCTCCTCTTCCCCCCCGCCCCTTCCCCTCCTTCCCCCCGCCTCTCTCCCTTGCCCTCCCTTTCCCTTGCTCCCTTCATGTGTGTTTTACTTGCGCCGGCCCTTATTAGGGTTTGCGCAGGTGCCTTTTTGTTTTGTTTTGTTTTTTGATTTTTTAGGGTTTGTTCTCTATGGTGTCTTCTGATCTTCCTTTGGCCAAGTCTGGCCTTAGTAACAGTCGCTCTTTTTCGATGCCTGTTGGCACTCACTCGGTTAGCCAATTTTCTGAAGCAGAATGCTCTGGCTACTCATGATAATGTCTCTTGTGTTCCTAATTTGGTAGATTCTCCTTCACCACCAATCAAGCATCAGGAGGCTACCCTTGGCCCCTCAGGCATGTCAAAAAGTGACGATTTTTTTTGAAGAGTATTGATGGTTTAGAATGTTTTGATGCAGAAGCCGCTGCTCTAGCAGAAATTAGAGGGTTACACGATCGTTTCTTGAGTGGTGCATTGTTGGCCCCTCAGTTTGGTTTGCTTATGGAGGAACTTCAATACTGGCGACAGGTCGATGATGAGAAATGAGTGTTGCAAGCGGAGGTGGACTCACTTCAACGACAGCTGGCTTATCGGTCCCTTTCTTGAGATAGAGGTGGTATCGACTGGGGTGCCAGAGGAGGGAGGGGTAATCGGGGTGTTTCTAGACCCAGGGGAGGGGTTCCTTTTGGTGTGGAAAAGGGAGGAGCTATTGGGGCAGACGCTCAACGCATTCTTGCTTCTTCACCTCATCCATCCTGGGCTAACAAGGTGAAGCTGGGGCCTTCTAGTTCTAAAGGTAAGATGAAATTATCTTACTTCCCGTTGAAAAAATTTGAAGGCAAGGTACACGTTTCTCCTCCTCAAGTGATTGTTGAAGAGGGTATTGAATTGTGGGATAACTATGTTGTGGGGTACTTTGTTGATAAAAAAAACTGCCTTATTTCACTGTTAACAACATTGCCGGTAAGCTGTGGTTGAAAGATTGGTTACAAAAAGTTTTAGTTAATGACAAGGGTTTTTACTTCTTCAAATTCTTTTCTGTGGATTCGGTGACAAGATTCTGGATTCGGGTTCGTGGCATTTTGCGAACAAATTAATTGTTTTGCAGCATTGGAGACTGGGTATGAATCTGTGCAAGGAATTCCTTGATGTTCTATGGTTATGGGTTAGACTTTACAATATTCCTATTGAGTACCTGACAGCTAGTGGGTTGAGCTACGTAGCGAGTGGTATTGGGAAGCCACTATATGCGAATTCACTTACTGAGAGCTGTGAGCGGATAAGCTTTGCTAGAGTGTGTGTTGAGGTTTCTGCAGCCAGGGAGCTCGTAGATGAACTTGTTATTGTGCCAAACTCGAGTATCTGCCAGGAAGCCCTCTCTGATCCTGTGATTGTTCGGGCAGATTATCAGTGGCGCCCTCCGGTTTGCACGGTGTGCAAGTGCTTCGGACATACTACCCAGTCTTGTACTCTGCCTGAGAGCATTAGGCCCCTTTCTCCTTCTCTCTCTGTTCCGAAGCGATCTGTCTCGACCCCTCATGCCTCTGCTGCTGCTCTAGCGAAAGAAGCAGAGTGGTCAACCGTGAAAAGTAAAGGCAAGAACAAAGTCAGTTGGAGACTAGGCACCAACTTGAGCTTGATAGCCATATACAGGTTAGTGCCCAGAATGTTTCTTCTCTGCTGGAGGTCAGTTCTCAGTAGTCTTCTCTTCCTGAGGTACCTTGCCATTTTCAAAATTTGCCTAATGATGATCATGTTTTGCACTCTGACTTGCTTTTAGATTCTGGCCTGATTGTGCACTCTATATCGAGCTCTGATCCGGATTCTGATTCTGACTTAGTTCCCTGCTCTCTAACTCCTAATAATAACATGTCTTCTCCTTTTGGTAGTAAAATTAATCTTGACTCTAATTTTAATAATAAGAAGAAGAAAAAAAAAGAAGAAGTCTCCCCCGTAGGGGAAATTTCACCTGACTCTTACTTCTTGGTCTGTAGTGTCCTTTTGGTTTTTGGTATCATGCAAAACATCCTCTACTGGAATTCTCGAGGATTCAACACTAGTGGTAAGCAAGTGGAGGGTCAACATATGATTGCCTCCTTAGGTGTTATGCTTTTTGGGATCTTGGAAACTAGAGTAGCTGCCCCTAATGCCTCGGTTATAAATAACCGTAGATTTCCTGGTTAGTCCTTTATAAATAAGTACCAATTTTCCGTGAATGGTAGAATTTGGGTTTTATGGAATCCCACAGTTGCTAATGTTACTTGTATTGGTATGTCAGATCAAATAATTCACTATCATGTGAAATTAATAGATAGGTTGCCTCCTTTTTTTGTTTCCTTTGTGTATGGCTCTAATGATTCTGGTGAGAGATCTGTGCTCCGGCAGGAGCTTGAGTATAGGTCTCACTTTTTTGGGAATGATCCTTGGTTGGTACTTGGTGACTTTAATGCTATCCAAAGTCTGAGTGAGAAGTTAGGGGGTAGCAATAGATGGCCTCGTTACTACCAGGAGTTCCATGACTGTTTAATTGCTTTAGAACTTTCAGATTTGAAGTATTCTGGTTACTTTTATACTTGGATGAACTGTCAGGATGATGGTGATACTATTTGTACGAAGCTTGACCGTGTCCTTATTAATGATACTTGGATCTCTAATTTTCCTAAATCTGAAGCGACTTTTCGTCCTAGAGGCATCTCTGATCATTCACCCATCCTCGTCCACTCTCTTGTCAAAGTTGACAAGGTGCCCAAGCCATTTAAATTTTTTGATATGTGGGCCAATCACCATAAGTTTTTGCCTCTGGTTGCTAAAGTCTGGGGTACGCCCCTTGCGGGTTGTGCCTATGTTCAGGGTTGTCAGGAAGCTAAAGTTGCTTAAGTTACAGCTTAAGGAGTTCAATAAGGAACACTTTAGCAACATTTCAGGTAGACTTAATGAGGCTAGGGTTTCCTTGGAGTATGCTCAGAGCATGTTAGCGTTGAACCCTCCTGACCCAGTGTGGCGTCGGATTGAAAAGGAGAAACTTGAACTTTTTGCTAGAGTGAGTGCCGAAGAGGAGAGTTTTCTCAAGCAAAAATCTGGGATTCACTGGCTTGGTGTGGGAGATAATAATAACAAATTTTTCTTTAAGTCAGTTAATAAGAGGAGGAATTTTAATAAAATCAGTTCTATTCTTTGATCTGACGGGACTATCCTTAAAGACTCGGATTTGGTTAAGGCTTTGATTGTTGACCATTTCAGAGTTTGTTGGGATCTCATGGTCTGGGACATTATCCGGGTTTGATTGTGCTGAGGAACTGGATGTCAAAATCCCTTTCTGATTCTCAGCAGAGTGAGATGGGTCGAGAGGTTTCTGAGGATGAGATTCGGAAGGTT
Organism: Escallonia herrerae; assembly: GCA_033070095.1. NCBI lineage: Eukaryota > Viridiplantae > Streptophyta > Magnoliopsida > Escalloniales > Escalloniaceae > Escallonia > Escallonia herrerae. The sequence continues at coordinate 1,075,188 of JAVXUP010000033.1, read as the reverse complement.
TTCTTCTCTCTCAAGGATGGTAAATCCCCTGGTCCTGATGGGTATAATGCCCTCTTTTTTAAGAGGACATGGCATATTATGGGGGAAGAGATTCAAGATTTTTTTGGTAATGGTCAGCTTCTCAAAGAAGTTAACCTTACTTTTCTTGTCTTAATTCCCAAAGTGACTAATCCCTCGAGCCTTAATGATTACAGGCCTATTTCTTGTTGTAACATGATTTATAAGTGCATAGACAAGATCATTGCTAATCGTGTTAAGGTGGTGCTTGGGAACCTCATTGATCCTTCCCAGATGGCCTTTGTTGCCTCTCGAAGTATTGCAGATAATATCCTCTTGTCTCAGGAGCTCATGCGGAACTATCATCGAGAGGACTTCAGGGTACCTAGATGTGCTATGAAGGTGGATTTGATGAAGGCTTATGATTGTTTGCATTGGGATTTTCTCTTTGATGTGTTGATTTGCCTTAGATTTCCCCCCACAATTATTAGATGGATCAAAGCCTGTGTCTCTAGCACGAGTTTTTTGATCATCATTAACAGGGAATCTAATGGTTTCTTTCAAGGTAGGTGAGGTATCAGGCAGGGGGATCCGATGTCCCCCTACCTTTTTGTTATTTGCATGGATGTTCTTGCAGGGATGTTGCAGAGACTAATAGTTGATAGTCAGTTTCGTTACCACTGGAGGTGCCAAAAGGATGGTATCTTCCAGCTTGCCTTTGCTGATGACCTCATGCTTTTTTGTCGGGGTGAACTTCCTTCGGTTCAGGTCTTGAAACATGGCTCTCTGTCTTCTAGCAGTTCTCGGGACTTGTCCCCAATTCGAATATAAGAGCCATGTTTTTTTCTTTGGTGTTGAGCCTTTTACCAAGGCTTTGATCTCTTCTTGTCTTGGCTTTCTTGAGGGAAAGCTCCCTATGCGATATCTAGGAGTCCCTCATTTTTCCACTTGTTTGCAAAAAAGAGGACTGTCAGCCTATTCTGGACCGCATAGTGAAGAAAGTCAAGCATTGGACTTGCAATTACTTGTAGTATGCTGGTAGGGTCCAATTGATTAGATCAGTTTTGTTCTCTATCCAAGTGTATTGGGCTTCAGTTTTTATCCTTCCAAAGAAAGTGATTCTATATATGGAGAGGATTTTTTGAGCTTTCCTTTGGAAGGGTACATGGCTTTGTACCACGGGAGCCAAGGTGACTTGGGCTGATGTATGTTGTCCTGAGGTAGAGGGTGGCCTGGGTATTAAGCAGATTGAGGTGTGGAATTTTGCTGCGATCTCTAGGAATATTTGGTCTATCATATCCTTCAAGTCGGACTCCCTTTGGCCGAGATGGGTCAAGTCCAATATTCTGATAGGTCGTCGTATCTGGGAAGTCTCTTGCCCTAGCAATTGTAGCTGGTCTTGGCGTAAGATTCTCATGGTTAGGGATATGATTCGTTCTTTCCCTCAGTATATAGTTGGGGATGGTAGTAGGATCTCTCTGTGGTTTGATTGGTGGCATTCGATAGGCCCTATCATTCCTACCCTTTCTGGTAGGGTTATTTCTGACTAGGGTCTGGGTAGGCGAGCGAGGGTTTCTGCTGTGATCTTTGGCTCATTGTGGTGTTGGCTGTCCAATACCCATGAGCTCATGGAGTTTCGCAAGAGTACCCCAAGATCTTTTCATCCTGCCCCGGTTCGCCTGATAGGATCATCTTGACGGTTATTGGTTCTGGGGATTTCTCCATTGCGAGTACGTGGGAAGCCCTCCGTCAAAAGCGGTTGTTAGCTAGATGGGCTTGCTTACTGTCGTGTAAGTGGCGTGTTCTACGCCATAACTTCATCTTATGGCTGACCATTAGGGAGAGGTTAAGTACGCAGGATAGGCTTTTTTCTTTTCATGTTATTCCTAGCATGAGCTGTGTTTTCTGTCGCATTCATTTTGAGTCCCATAATCATCTATTTTTTAATTGCCCTTTCACGTTTAGATTATGGTCTATTATTCAAAAGAAATGCAATTTTAACTGGCCTATGTTGAGTTAGCAGGGTATGGTTGATAGAGCTTCCTCTGAATGGCAAGGCCCTGGATTCCTGGCATCTGTCTGGCGGATAGCGTTTGCGGCGTTGGTGTACTATATCTAGTGAGAGCAGAATTTTTGTTCTTTCTAGAATAAGTATACTGATGTGGTTTCTTGTTCTGCAGGTCTTGTGCAGATCATCCGGTGGAGGTTATTCTCTTGCAGAAAAGTAGCCAGTACCCCGACTAACCAATGGTTCCAGGGTGAATGGCAGCTCCCCGACTCCATATTCGGCTGATTCCGTCATCTTTTGGTCAGATCAACTTTTGGGTGATCGGTTTGTGTACAGACAGACCGATGCAGCTTTTAGCATGCTATATCGCAGTTTTTGTGTGATGCTCTTTCCACTAGGACTTCTAGATTCCGCGTGGCTTCTCATGTGGTCAATACTGGGTCCTTTGTATTTCTTTTGCTGATCTAGCTTCGTTGTTATGTATTAACTTCTTTCTTTTGTGGCCTGTGTGGCATGTTTCTGCCTAGCATTGTTGTTTTCCTGGGGTATGCCCCTTGCGGATGTTGTACTTTTGTTTCATTGGTTGACATATATTTTTATTTACCGAAAAAAAAATGTTTCTAATGATGTGGGCTATACCCGAATCTCCATCTTGGGCTTCCTTGATCTTGCTGATTAAGTAAGGTAGGTTCTACTTCTAATGCTGCCAAGTATTCTCCACCATCTTGCCATCTAATCTCAAGATCCAAGTTCATCATATCCTCCAACAGCTGAGGTTGACAAGTGATCAGTGCTGCTCAGTTTCCACTGCTCTTCCTACTGAGTGCGTCCGCTACAACATTCGCCTTTCCAGGGTGATAATGGATCGTGCAGTCATAGTCTTTCAAGAGCTCCAACCAATGCCTTTGTCTCATGTTCAGCTCCTTCTGGGTGAAAATATACTTAAGACTTTTATGATCAATGTAAATCTCATAGGTTTCATCATACAAGTAATGCCTCCATATCTTCAAAGCAAAAATCACAGCCGCTAACTCAAGATCATGGTGGGGATAGTTCTGTTCATAGGGTTTAAGTTGTCTAGAAGCATAAGCAATCACCTTACCATGTTGCATTAAAACACATAGAGATGTCAAATGGGCCGGGCTTGGGCCGGCCCAGCCCAAGCCCATCGGGCCTCCAGCAAAATGGGCAGGGGCCTGGCCAGGGCCGCTGTCAAACGGGCCGGGTTGGGCCAGAATGGGGGGAAATCTGAGCCTAGGCCCTAGGCCCAACATCTAGAGCTGGGCTTGGGCTGGGCCCTGGGCCAATTTTTATTTTTTTTGCATTTTCTTGTTATTCAAAGTGAAGGCTTTAACTACGGTAATTTGTGTTCATAGGCCCTCCTCCTTTTATCCAGGCTTGGGACTGGCTACTTGTAAACAAACAGATGAAGTTACCTATTTTTTTATATTTACGGAAAAATATCTATCTTGCTTGTAAAAATTTATTATATATTATATATGTATGAAAAAAAACTATATTTTGTGAGAAATTTTATTCTTAAAACTTAAGAGAAGGAAAATAAAAAGAAATTACCTAATCATCCGGAAGTACTTCTGTAACACCCCGATATTTTTAGGATTTAATTAGAAATTTTAGCGACTTTTATACGGAAGATTTAACGTCGATTTTGATGAGTGTAATTTTATCGGTAAAATTTTAGCGAGGATACATGTATAACGTCGACGTATATCTTAGCGGCGAACTCGCTAGCCTAGCATTTGTATAAAAATTTCTAGTAACGATTAAAATTTTTAGTAGCGGTGTACTTATTTGCGACGAATTGTCGAACGGGATGGCGTGACAACCCATTTATAATTTTCCTTGCACATCACGTAGCGTAAATATTATGTTATGGGATCGTCTTGGCAATAGTAAGTTTGTGTTAGAAGAATTAGCGACAAATAAGGAGTAGGTTTTCTTTTTAATCTAACTAGGGTTTCACTCCACACGTATATATATTTGTGTTGAAACGGCACAGCCGTCCAAGGCATTTCGGCTGTCAACCAAATGCTCTAGAGAGAGAGAGAGTGAGAGAGAGAAGGAATGGTGACAAGATTTCCGGCGAAGCTTTCCCGTAAGTTTTTCCGTCTTTTTCCTCTTGTGTATTTCATAAATTATGGGAGTGAGGGGTTGGGTAAATGGCTGTGAGAATGGGAATTACCGTGAGTACCCATGGCTACCGTCAATCGGCCACTACGGCATCTCCAAGATTCGGACAAGAGGGGCTGCCGGGGGTTAGGAATTGCGTGTGATTTTGCTGGTTGTGTGAGTGTTTGAGTTGTAGGTGTGTAGTGAAGGGCTGAAATTTTAGCCGTGAGAGATAGTGTGTGTTTTGATTGTGTTAGTATGTGTTACAACAGTATGTGCATATTTGTTAAAGGAGGGTGTTTTATGTGTAGCAATTACGGTTAGTGAATTGGTTGGTTTGCTTGGCCTGTTACCTTCCATTTTCATGCTAGTCCGTGGGGTCTAAATTGTAGCAGATCAGGATTTTGGTGCTTCCTCATGGTGTTTGGCCTTGTCATAGCGAGTCCAGTAGTTATTTTTGTTACATGGCTTGAGTAGGAAGAAGGCAGCTCGTGGTTCTGTGAGGTGCAAAGGTTCATAGAAGTTTCCAAGCTTAAAAAGGAAGATTTATGGTTGCGTGGAAGTTGAGGAAAAAAAAAGAAAAATGATAGGTGGAAATTGAAAGAGAAGAAAAAAGGTGAAGCTGTAAGTTTAGAATGGTGGGAAAGATGCTGTAAAGTAGAGAATATAAAACCCTCTGCCATGAGGCAGTGGGTAATGTTGTGTAGGCTGTGATGTTTTGTGTTTGTGTGATGCATGTGTACAGCAGCCATATGTGAGTGTGTACGTGTATGGTGTGTGTAAATGGTGAGTGTGTGCAGTTGGCAAAGAAGATGGGTGTGTAAGTGTATATATTTTTCTGGGTATGGTTGGTGTACATGAAAGGAGTGAGAGTTATGGGAATGAAAGCAGATGTGTTTAAGTGTGTGTTTTCCTTTGGGTGTTAACAGGTGAGTGAGCAGAGAAGATGAGAGTGTGTTGTGTATTGTGAAAGTGTACAAATGGGTTTTGTGAGTACAAGACAAAGTGAAAATGGTGTCAGTATATTGAGTAGGAAAGTGAAGCAGTAGCTTTCATGGGTGGTGTTTTGAGCAAGGTTATGAGTGTTGAGTGTAAGAATGAATGTGTAGATATAGTGTGCATGTATGTATTTTGTAAATGGAGTGTTGTAGTGTGCTAGAGGTGAGAGTGAAGCTGCATGAACAGTAACAGTGAGCTGGTGAGTGTGTTCTGGGTTGGACAAAAGGTGAAAGGAAGAAGAAGATGATGAACAGTGATGGGTTTATGCTGTAAAGTGGTACACTGTGCTTGCACAGTTGTACACGTGGCTGTTGGTACTGTACACTTGTCCAAAAATTCTGAAACTTTACAGGAAGGTTCTTACTACAATATTAGAATTTCTGTTAAAATTTCATATTTTTCTGATGTCGTTTGGTATTTTTAATATTTTTGAAAGCGCAGCTACCCTAAAATTTGTACTGAGAATTTGCAATTAATATTAAATTCCGCAAACATTACAGCAGTGCTTTTATAGTAAAAAGACAACTCAGCTTAAGTTTCATTAAAATCTGAGTTGATTTAGTACATCAACCTGTATCGCATTTGATTTAATGAAGCGAATGATTTTAAAATGGTTTCGGTGCTTTTTAAATTCCAATTTTAATTTCTCTATTTTCCTATATATTATAAAGCTATCATTAAAATTATGGAACTTTGATTTGAGTTAGAAGCCTTAATTGTTATTTTTGGGCTTTTCTGGTATTTAAGAAAATCATTTTTAATTCAAAAATTCAGAAAAATTATATTATAACTTCTTATGGTGTTTTGAGTTACAAAAGTATTTTATAATAATTTAGTATCATTTTTGGAGTGTCTTAACGCTTTTCAGAGTGTGTGTGGTTATCCGTTAGGTTTAGCCGTTCGAGAAATCTGATTCGTTTTCGTTTACGTTAAGAGTGTCGGAGTGAGCAACGATTAAGGTTTAGTATTATTTTAATAGTTGGTGAGGCTAGGTTGAATTCTAAAAATTAATTTACCCATTTAGGTTAATTCGAGGTTCGAACAAGGTTGAATAGCAGCGAGCGCATAGCAACCTGGATCGAGGTAAGGGATTTCTATCCGAAACCGAATTCATCAATTTTTCCTCGTATATATATTTCAAAATTGCTATCGAATTTCTCTGGACTCTATTATATTTGTTATGAGAATGCGTTATTTGCCTTTAATACCCTTTTCTTGAGCCTTAAGCGTTTATTGGAAATCATACTCGATGCTCTGTGTTTATTTCTCGTTGTGCATCGATTTAATCATTGTATTATCATTTGTTGTCATTCTGCATATTGACATGAGAATTTGCATCGAAGTGTTTGGTGAGAGTTGGAGGATATTGGTGTGGGCTGGTATCTTGACGGACTAGCCGATATATTGGTGTGGGCTAGTACCTTGACGGACTAGCCGGTGTATTGGTGTGGGCTAGTGCCTTGATGGACTAGCCAGTGGAAAGTTTTAGTGAGCATCGCCTTTGTAGCTTTGCTGAGTGATTACCCTGCACTGCCTGTATGGCTTTGCAATTGCTCATATTATTGTATTCATGATTGTTTGTATCGTATCTGAAAATCGTATTGATATCTGATTGAACTAGTTATGATTCTTTTTTGAAAATCTATGAATTGCATCTGTAATTGTTTCGTAGTTTCTTCGTTTGAGCGACCTTACTGAGCTCTCGAAAGCTCACTCCCTTTTATGTTCCTTTCTGTAGGAAATAACCCTCAGTAAGACTTCGGGATGATCGAGCTTAAATTTCAGAATAGCTTATGTTTTCCATTAATAGTTTATTTAAGCCTTGCTAGAGAACCAGTATGTAATTTAATAAATTGTGTACCTTACAATTATTTTGTGATAGGAATGGTCTGTTAAGACAATTGATGGATTGTAGTGCTCTGGTCTGAATGTTATTGGGTACCTTTAGTGGTAATGAATAAATTGGACAATTGAGGAGCTGATGGAATGATCAGATAATGCTCCGAAAATTGCGGGGCGTTACAACTTCAACATCCGAGTCACTGCTCTTCCTATCATCAATCGGTTTATCTTGCTCGCGGTATTTCGCATCAAGATAATCCTTCCAACATACACATAGCTCGAGCGACTCGGGGTTAAGACGACTCCTCCTGTCATCCAAAACCCTCCCGCTCGCTGAAAATGCCGACTCTGAAGCAACCGTGGAGGCTTGCACTGGCAGTACATCCCGTGCAATTTGGGATAAAGTTTTATACATGTTTTGATTTTGTTTCCAAAAATTTAACAAATTAAAATTAACCTGTTCTTGCATTGATAAATCAGAATAATGATCAGTATTTGAATATACACCAATCTCATTAAAAGAGGAAAAAGTAGACGAACCTGCCGAATTAGAAGTACCTTCACCTGGTAGTTGTCTTGCTACTAGATGTTCAAAGCCCTTAAGGTATGGCGCATAATACCTCTCAGCAGTCGATGATGAAGCTCGTCCGCGCACGTCAGCAGAATTACGATAGAGGTTGAACAGTTCCTCAAATGTCTTGCTCACTTTCGCTGTGAGTGCGGTTGTGTCCTCTAGTGGGTAGCACATTAATTTCGATATCTCTTGTATCGAGACGTTCACGCCATGCAACTTTAACCTAGGATCTAAACAAGTAGCCACAGCAAAAATAACAGGCAGTTCACTCCAATATTTATTAAACTTTTTATCCATCACTTTTACTATTTCCTTAAAGGGTCCTATATATCTCCATTTTGTTAACATTGTAGCCATCTTGAGAATTTCTATTACAGCGAGAGGAGAGGTGGGATAGTACGTACCAGACAATAAATTGGTAGACGTGTAAAATACCTCCAAAAATTCAGCTAGGTATGTGGCCATCTGCCATTCCTCTTGAGTTGGCAAGCCGGCTGGGAACAAGGTTAGTAGAAAATGCGTATAGACTTCTCTGTATGCCAGAATGTGTAAAAGCATATGGTATGTAGAGTTCCACCTGTGGACCACATCTGTAACTGCTCTCCTGCGAGGCATATTATATTCAACACACAACGTTTTAAATTGTTGTGTTCTCGGACTCGAACTATTAACATACGCTGTCATACCCCTCATTTTGACAAGAATATCTCCTGCAGCAGCTAAACCATCTTGAACAATTAAATTAATTATATGACAAACACAACGAACATGAAATAATTTACCAGAAAGTACAGGTTTGAGGCTCTCCTCTAAAGCATCAACAGCAGCTGTATTGTTAGAAGCATTATCAAAACTAATACTCATAATCTTATCCTTTAATTTAAACGTGGTACATGCTTTTAATATAATACTAGCAATGTTCATTCCATCATGCGGAAAAGGAAAGAGCTCGAAAGCGATGATTCTCTTGTGCATAATCCAATCTGCATCAATCCAATGGGCCGTCACACAAGTATAACTAACAAAAGTAAATGGAGATTGCCAAATATCAGAAGTAAGACTAACTTTACCGTCAAATTTATCGAAATAATCGATCAAGCGTGCTTTAGCAGCATTATACTGTCGGAGTGCATCGGATCTAGTTGTGTTTCTATGAACCTTTTTGTACAAAGGTTGAACGTATGTGTTCATATATCTAGAGTGCTTAGCATTATCGGCAAAAGAAAAGGCTTGTTCATCGTGAATAACAAATTCAGCGAGACCGTCTCTTTGCTCTCGCTGATTATAAACAAATAACTTACCGTCAAAAGATAACTGCGTTTGGGTAGGTTCGACGTGGCCTTGTCGAGGTGCACACTGAGGGTAATGCCTGTTAAGATGTCCATTACCACTACCAGACGAAAATAATTTAGCACAGTACTTACATCGAGCTTTTCGGATGCCGTCCACCATAACTTCATCAAAATGATTCCAACACTCGGCTTTCTTTTTTTCCCCTTTTGGACTTCTGGCTCATTACCGGAGGCATTGCTCGGCCCTTCTTCATCATGACCAGGCATAGGGTTAAGATTATGCCACGGAGTAGTAGCTTCGCCAACCGAGCTGCGTCCTTGACTATAATGCGGGGGGTCTTGATCAGGCGTGTATTCAAGATCTGGAATGTTTTGATTGAACTCCCAATTGGCTTGGGTATCTATCATACAGCCTGTACTCATTCGTCCAGGAACGAATGGTTGTGGTGGTGCTTGGATTGGTGTTTGTGATGGCCGTGGTGCTGGCGCTCGTGCTGGTGGTGGTGTTTGTGATGATGATGATGTTTTTCGCCACGCTTCAGTTTCTTCAGAATCCAGCCATATTTGACACTAAACTTTTTTACTAGATTGAAAAATAAAATTAGTAAGAGTAACTAAATACACAAGTATAAGAGCAGTAATTAGTAATTAGAAATAAAAATTAAAAGAATTAAAGAGTAACAAATGAATCACTGAGGGTAATTCGAAATTGGAGAGAGTTAGTAATTAAAAAGAATTTAGTAATAGTAATTGATAAATATAAAAATTCACTAATTACTAATTACTTGACAAAAGAATTAGAGAGTAACAAATTAATAAGAGGAGTGGTTAATAATTAGAATTTAGCAAGAGTACTAATTACTTGACAAAAGAATTAGAGAGTAACAAATTAATAAGAGTAGTGGTTAATAATTAGAATTTAACAAGAGTAGTAAATAGTAAACAAGAGTAATAATTAGCAAGAGTACTAATTAGTACATAAGAGTAGTAATTAGCAAGGAGGAGTAATTAGCAAGAGTAGCAAAGCTTGTAGAAGTGTAGAATGTTTATATAAGAGAGAGTAAGAAGATTGGTGTGAAAAATTAGAGAGAAATGGTGTGAATTTATAGATTTTTGAAACTTCACAAAAGACCAAAATACCCCTAAAAACTATCCATTTATAGTTGTTGGGGGAGGGTAAGAGTGTAAAATCCTTAAAAGAGTTGAAAAAATTAAGTTGGACCAAAATAACCCCCAAACTAGCCGTTATTTTGCTGTTGGGGGGGGTAAAAGTGGAATTTAGGAGAAAAAAGAGGAATAAAACCATTGGGGGGAAAAGATGATTTTGAAAAGGGTAGAACCGGGCTAGATCCGGGCTGGGCCAAACCCGGGCCACTTCCAGGCCAAACCAAGGCCAATTCTGGGCTGTGCTTCGGGCCGGGTCAAACCCCGGCTTTTTCGGGTCGGGCCAGGCTTGGCCCGTGCTTTTTCTGGGAATTTCTGGCTTGGTCCAAGCCGAGGCCCTAAGCCCTAAAATAGCGGGCCGTCACTGTTCATACACAGGGCCGGGCCAGCCCAGGCTAGAAAGGGGCTGGGTGAGGCCAGCCCGCGGGCCGCCCGGCCCTTTTGACAACTCTAAAAACACACCCCAAACCTCTCTTTGAGGAGTCACTATAAATCACAAAACCTCCAGAACTAGATGGTAAGGTTAACACCGGTGCAGTCACCAACCTCTCCTTTAATTCTTGAAAGCTAGCCTCACACTCCTCGCTCCAAACAAACCTAGTGTTTTTCTTAGTCAACTGAGTTAAAAGCACAGCTAGTTTCGAAAACCCTTGTACAAATTGAAGGTACTGCCTACCAATCCCAAAAAGGTTCGCACCTCCGTAAAGTGCTACATCTCTGCCAGTCAGTCACCGCTATAATCTTAGAGGGGTCAACTATTATTCCTTCCCTAAGCACCTCATGCCCTAGAAATGTAACTTGCTCAAGCCAAACTCGCACTTCTTAAATTTAGCAAACAATTTATTTATCTTTCAAAGTCTATAAGATAATTCTCAAGTGCTCACTATGCTCCTCCTCCGACTTAGAGTACACCACAATGTCGTCAATGAAAACAATCATGAACTGATCCAGATACGGTCTAAACACACGATTCATCAAGTCCATAAAGCAGCAGGGGCATTAATCAAGCCGAATGGCATCACTAAAAACTCATAATGATCATAACGAATCTTAAACTTTGTCTTTGGCACATCCTCTGACCTAACTTTCAGCTAATAGTATTCAGAACGCAAATCTATCTTCGAGAAAACCTCGCTCCCTGAAGTTGGTCAAACAAATCATCTATGCACGGCAAATGATATTTATTACTGATGGTGATCTTACTCACGGTAGTCAATGCAAAGTCTTAACGTACCATCCTTCTTCTTGACAAATAAACAGGGGCACTCCAAGGTGACACACTAGGGCGAATGAACCCCTTATCAAGTAACTATTGAAGTTGTTCCTTTAACTCTTTCATCTCTGAAGGTTCCATTCAATACGGGAGCCTTAGAAATAGGTGCTGCTCTGGGCACCAAATCAATTGTAATCTCACGATCGATGGGTTTTCCTGGCAACTCCTCGGGAAACACCTCAGGGAAGTTGCAGACTACCGGTGTGTCTGATATCTTAGGACCTTCATGACTAGCATCACAGACGTGTGCAATGTAACCCTTAGAGCAAGCCAAAATAGCTAAAATAATAGACAACCCGCTAGATTTTGAACCTCGGAACTCAAACTCAGACAAATCAGATAAATGAAAATGGACCCACTTATCAAAGCAATACTGAATTAGGTCTCCAGGAATTAGGTCTCCAAGAAAGCCCCTATCGCATATGCGGATCCTACAGTTCCTCAATACTGAATTAACTATCACAGAATCTCCAACTAAAGTACCAACAGACAACTCATAGTCAAAAGGCTGGGGTTTAACCCCGAGGCGACATGTAAAGGAAAGAGAGACAAAAGAATGTGTGGCACCAGAGTCAAACAATAAATGCACATCAATTGAGTAAATCTGAATCGTACCTACCACCACATCCTTTGAACCCGATGCATCCTTAGCTATCATGTTGAACACCCTGCTAGTAGCTTTAGGTTTTGGTCCTCCTGCTGACTGATTCGTATTTTGTCTAGGGCCCAAAGCCGTACTCCATGCAATTGAACCTTGTGGGCCAGATTACCATGATGCTGCACAGGATAATCTTTGATTGGTGACCCTCTTGGCGAAATCTAAAGCACGCTCTCGTATCTCAATGGCAACTCTGACCGCCATGTTGTTGTTGCACCTCTGAAAAATAAGATCTCGACCTATAAATGGAGGCCTCTGAGCAAAGTTCTGGCTAAAGCTCCTACTCAAATTACCCTAAGCTTGACCTTGCCCCTAACCTTGGTCCCTATGACCAACAGTAATCGACAAAGATGTCTGTTTTTGCTTCCCATCATTTTGTGCCACGTGTGACTAAGATAGTTCTGGGCGATCTCTCTTACCTACTTTGGCTTCTTTTCTCTCTCTAAAATCCCTTGCCTCAGATTTAATAGTCTTCACAATGTCCACGTACTGAACATAGGTATGCTAGACTTAAACCCCAAGTGAACATCTGCACTCTATCCTTTTCATTAGCCACCAACTGCTTACCATAACGAGATAGTCCATAAACTTCACCTCATACTCGAAGACACTCTCGTTATCCTCCTGCCTCAGATTAAGAAAATCACGATACATCTGTTCTTTTATACTCCTAGGGAAGTAGCGGTCGAAGAACAAAACCTTACACTGATCCTAAGTCATCGCCTTGCGTTGTTCTGTTGTCTTACTATCTTCAATCATTTTCCACCAGTGGTCTGCCTCCCCATCTAGCTTATACACTGTGAATTCTATCTTTTCTCTGTCAGTGCGACCCATAGGCCTAAACACCTTTTCAAATTGAGAAATCTATTTTTCGCCACAATTACATTGTTGGTACCCCCAAAAGGTTCTACATTCTTCTTATCAAATTATTCTAATAAACTCTGGGTCTAATTCTATCCGTGATTCAAATTATATTGAGGGTTAGGTTGATTTGCTCATTTAATTGAGCTTGCTGATTAACCAGTAACTGAGTCACCTGAGCTTACTAGGCTGCCAGAAGGGTCAGAAGATCTAGCAGATTTTTGTTCCCAGTGGCATTTGGATGCTCCACATCCCAATTTTGGGTTCACCTATTATTATGACTGCTTACCATAGTTACAAAAGAAAATTAATGTCAAATGCAGACTAAGACATTACACTTAAACCTACCCATCTAATCCTAAGCATGAGTCTACAGAATCTCAAACCTAAGCTCTGATACAATTGCCACCCCCAAATTATTTTCGAAACGTTAAAGCCGACTAAACAGAAATCAGAGAAAACCTTAAAATTATCAAGAGTCTTCCAAAAGGGTAAATCAGAGCAGTACTAATAAATTCCAAAATACATCAATATCTGACATAGTGCCCTAAAGCTTTTTATACAATCCAAGTTTTCCGTCACGGAGTTTCAAAAATAAAATCTAAGTAATATCAACTATCTTAGTCATTACACTCAAAATATCAGTACTAACTTTGATACAAAGGCAGCTAACTCTTGGTCACTCAGCTAGTCCTTCGATCCAAAGTCCCACCTACTGATCACCTGAAAGGAAAAAACAATAAGGAAATGAGCCAAATGCCCAGTAAGGTCGCTCAAAGGACCAATCAAAATAATGCAAAGATATTTGAGAGACAAAAATTTAAGAGTCACAAAAGTTTCAACGGAACAGACATCAAACCAAATTTCAAATGTCAAATTATATCTGAGTACGAAGACAGACAGTAGAGAGCCATTCAGAAAGTGGTCACATACGTCATTACTGACATATGAGACTGGTTTAGAAAGTAAGATCGCGATCTCTGGCTCATCCCTCTGAGCTAGCTCACGTTCTAATCCACGTGGGTAAGTAAGAAATAAGTCGCATACACTGTGACATGGCTCATAGAGTTACCAAATTAGATATTCCAAGATAAACATTATCAAATAACGGTTGTCAAACAATAAGCAAAGTTTGCAAAATGATGACAATCATTTATTTGCTGAAACGAATGATGTCAACATAACCTAATTTAAGTTCAAACCATCCGACGGAAATTCTACAAGTCATAGCACCGAGAAACATGTCACTTATAACGAAGCTCAAAGAGAAAGGGGAAGAAGAAAACTTAACCCGGTTCAAAGAAATCCAGATTTCAAAAGAGAACTAAGCACTTAGATGAATGATCGGTCCATCGCCGACTTAAATTTCAAAAGTAAACCTTACCTTAATCAAGCTTTTAAGAATACAAATCTTCAAGCATCACCTTAGAATTCAAGAGCTTCCCAAGCTTTCTTTCCTCTCTCTCACCACCACAAAGGAAAAAGGAAACCAAGAATCAAAAAGGTGGGAAAGGAAATAAGACAACTATTTATATGAGAATTTTTTTTAAGTTTTCATTCAAAGGAAAAAGAATTTCCTTCGATCGAATCCGGCAGACGTGAAAATGCTGCTCCAAAATTTTTTTCTCGACCAAAAACATGTCTTCATTCGAATGAAAAATTTTAATTCGAATGAATTTTTTTTTTTCATTTGACCAAAAGCTGTTTTCATTCGAATGAAAACTTTAGTACTCGCTCTTCACTATTTTAAATAATTTTTGTTCGAAGCAAAAAGATCTTTACGCTCGAGCAAACCCATTTTCATTCGACCGGATCTTTCAGTCACTCCAAAAAATCACTACCCTCCCCATTTTGATTCGAATGAAACCACTATTCATTCGATCAAAAATTTCAAAAATGTTAACAACCATTTTTCAAAACACCACAAACGTATTACTCAAAATAATAATTTCACACAAGGACAAAGAAATATTTTGAAGTATTACACACAAGGAAAATTTTCTAGTCTAAGTCTATGTTTGAGAGAAGAATACCTCAATCCAGGTCGGCACACAGATACTGCATACCTTTCTATACCGGTAGTTGCCCAGTTTCAGCCCAGTCTCAATCCTAGTCTAGTTCAAGACCCATTCCCAATTCTAGTCCAATCCGGTCTCAATCTAGATATATATATGTATTTTTGTGCCTTTGTATGCTTATGTGCTTTTTTCCCTTACCCGCTTGCACAATTTCTTTTTTTCATAAGTTTGCTTGTTTTGCCTGCTTGGTGTTTTGCATGATGTTGAACTTATTTGCTTCGGCACAATTTCTGATTTTTCATGTTTACTCCCTTATCCTAAGATTGTTTTTCGATCCAATTATTTGAATTTGTTGCTTAGTATAGCAATGTTGTACGGTGCAAGGCCAGTGCAGCATCCCATGCCTTGTTGCCAAAAGCAACACTTTCTCTATATCGATTTGAGAAGTGAATTGATATATTCAGCACTCAATGACCACCTGTCTTGGGAAATTGTTAGCTCTAACTTTGAGTGATATTTCTGAAGCTTTCATCCTTGTATCTAAGCGATCAACCACTTGAGGACGTCGTTAGATCTGGCTCTTAGATATGAATCCATATATGTCTAGGCGACCAACCGCTTCTATACATTGTTGGCTTTGACTTTTGGATATATTCCCATGTACTTAAGCGACCAACCTCTCTAATGGGTTGTTGGCTATGGCTCTTAGGTTCACCTTTTCATGGTTAAGCTATTAATTGTAGTTACTATTGATTTTGATTCTTAGTCATAAACCTTCAGTGTGTCTAGACAACCAACCGTCATTACTATTAGATCTGGCTTCTCGATACGTTTCTTTCCATATTCCTAAATGACCAATCATTGTTACTATTGCCTATGGCTTTTAGTCATAAGCCTTCAGTGTGTCTAGACAACCAATCATTGTTACTATTTGCTCTGACTTCTAGATACACCTTTTTCATATATTCAGACGACCAATGGCCATTACTATTGGCTCCGGCTTCTAGGGGTATGTCCTTTTGCTAAACGCCCAATCGTCTGACTCTTATTTATAGGCCTTCAGTATGTCTAAACAATCAATCATCGTTATTATTTACCCTGACTTCTAGGGTTGCTTTTCTAATCATTCGCCTAAGGGACCAATCATCGTCACTATTGGCTCTGATTCTTAGGCAGTGAGTTCTCTATTCCCAAGTCTAGTGTTAGTTTCTCTAGACAGTCAATTGTCGTTACCATGGGCTCCAACTTCTTGGGATGTGCCTTGTGGCTAAGCAATCAATCATCATTATTATTGGCTCTGGATCTTAGTCATAAGCATTCAGTGTGCTTAGACGACTAACTATTGGCTTTGGCTTCTAGATACATTTTTCTCCTCATTCACCTAAGCAAGCAATCGTTGTTATTATTGGCTCAAAACTCTTAGGCAGTGAGTTTTTCATATTCCTAGATGACCAATCGTCTTTACTATTGGCTCTGACTTCTGGGGGTATGTCTTTATGGCTAAGTGACCAATCGTTGTTATTATTGGCTCCGACTGTTAGTTATGCCTTCAGTGTGTCCAGATGACCAATCGTTGTTACTATTGGCTCCGACTTCTAGACACACTTCTTTCCATATTCCTAGAAGACCAATTGTTCTTACTATTGGCTCGTGATTCTAGGGCTATGTCCTAAGCGACCAATCGTCGTTACCATTGAATCCGACTCTTACTCATAAGTCTTTGGTGCATCTTTTTTTTTTCTTTTTTTCTATAAATAAAAATATATATCAACCGATGAAACAAAAGTACAACATTTGCAACATACCCCAGGAAAACAACAACGAAATGCCAGTCTTGCTAAGCAAGAGCGAGAAGAAAACTTAATCTAGGCGGGAACACTGCACACTGGCAACAAATGAAAAGAGTTAATACATAACGCTGAAGCTAGATCAGTAAAAAAAATACAAAAGACCCAGAAGCGACCAAAGAGAAGCCACGAGGAGTCTGGAGTTCTTGGTGAAAAAGACCATCACACTAGTACTGCGATATAACATGCTAAAAGTTGCAACGGTCATCTGTACACGGATCGATCACCCAGAAATCAATTTGACCCAACCATGACAGAATTAGACGAATATAGAGTCGGGGAGCTGCCATTCACCGTAGAACCATCGGTTAGTCGGGGTATTGGCCACTTTTCTACAAGAGAATAACCTCCACCGAATGATCTGTACAAGACCTGCAGAACAAGAAACCACATCAGTATACTTATTCTAGAAGGATCGAGAATTCTGCTCTCGCCAGATATAGTCCACCAGCGCCGCAAACACTATCCGACAGACCGATGCCAGGAATCCAGGGCCCTGCCACTCAGAGGAAGCTCTATCAACCATACCCTGCCAACTCAACATAGGCCAGTTAAAATTGCATTTCTTTTGAATAATAGACCATAATCTGAACGTGAAAGGGCAATTTAAAAATAGATGGACTCAAAAAGAATGCGACAGAAAACACAGCTCACGCTAGGAATGACATGAAAAGCAAAAAGCCTATCCTGCGTATTAACCTCTCCCTAATGGCTAGCCATAATACGAAGTTATGACGAGGAACACGCCACTTACACAATAGTAAGCAAGCCCATCTAGCTAATGATTGCTTGTGACGAAGGGCTTCCCACGTACTCACAATGGAGAAATCCCCAGAACCACTAACCATCCAGACGATCCTGTCAGTCGTATTGGGGGTAGAACGAAAAGAGCTAGGGGTACTCTCGCCTAGCTCCATGAGCTCAAGGGTATTGGACACAGGCCAACACCACGATGATCCAGACCCGAGTCAGTAATAATCCTATCAGAAAGGGTAGCAATGATAGGGCCAGTCAGATGCCACCAATCGAACCACAGAGAGATCCTACTACCATCTCCAACTTTATACCGAGGGAAAGAGCGAATCATATCCCTAACCATGAGAATCTTATGCCAAGAAATCATTGGGGCAAGAGACTTCCCAAAAACTCCTTCCTATTAGAATATTGGATTTGACCCACCGCGGCCAAAGGGAATCTGACCTAAAAGATATAATGGACCAGATGTACCTAGAGATGGCAACAAAATTCCACACCTCAATCTACTTAATACCCATACCACCCTCTGCCTCAGGACACATACATTAGCCCAAGCCACCTTGGCTCTCATAGTACAAAGCCCCGTACCCTTCCAAAGGAAAGCTCAAAACATTGTCTCCATAACTAGAATCACTTTCGTTGGAAGGATAAAAATTGAAGCCCAGTACACTTGGATAGAAAACAAAACTGATCTAAGCAATTGGACCCTACCAGCATACGACAAGCAATTGCAAGTCCAATGCTTGACTTTCTTCATGATGCTGTCCAGAAGAGGCTAACAGTCCTCTTTCTGCAAGCAAGTGAAGATCAGAGGGACTCCTAGATATCGCATAGGGAGCTCACCCTCGAGAAAGCCAAGACAAGAAGAGATCAGAGCCTTAGAAGTAGGCTCCACATCAGAGAAGAAAACATGGCTCTTATTTGGATTGGGAACGAGTCCCGAGAATTGCTGGAAGACAGTGAGACCATGTTTCAAGACCTGAACCGAATGAAGGTCACCCGACAAAAAAGCATGAGATCATCAGCAAAAGCAAGCTAAAATATACCATCCTTTTGGCACCTCCAGTGGTTACGAAACTGACTACCAACAACTAACCTCTGCAGCATCCCCACAAGAACATCCATGCATATAACAAAAAGGTAGGGGGACATCGGATCCCCCTGCCTGATACCTCGCCTAACCTGAAAGAAACCATTAGATTCCCCATTTATGATGATCGAAAAGCTCGTGCTAGAGACACAGGCTTTGATCCATCTACTAACCGTGGGGGAAAATATAAGGCAAATCAACACATCAAAAATAAAATCCCAATGCAAACAATCATAGGCCTTCATCAAATCCACCTTCATCGCACATCTAGGAACCTTGAAATCCTCCCTATGATAGTTCTGCATGAGCTCCTGAGACAAGAGGATATTATCTGCAATACTCCGGGAGGCAACAAAGGCTATCTGGGAAGGATCAATGAGGTCCCCAAGCACCACCTTAACACGATTAGCTATGATCTTGGCTATGCACTTATACATCGTGTTACAACAAAAAAATAGGCCTGTAATCATTAAGGCTAGAGGGATTAGTAACTTTGGGAATTAAGACAAAGAAAGTATGGTTAACTTCTTTGAGAAGCTGATCATTACAAAAAAAATCTTGAATCGCTTCCACAATCTATTCCCCCACTATATGCCACGCCCTCTTAAAAAAGAGGGCATTATACCCATCAGGACTAGGGGATTTACCATCCTTGAGAGAGAAGAAAACCTTCTAAATCTCATCGTTGTAACCGCACGACCCATCTCACGCTGCTGTGAATTTGAAAGGGATTTTGACATCCAGTTCCTCTGCTCATTCAATCTCGGATAGTGACCCAAACCACGAGTTCCCAGCAAACTCTAAAAATGGTCAACAATCAAAGCCTTAACTAAATCAGAGTCATCAAGGAGAGCCTATCAGACCGAAGAATAGAACTTATTTTATTGAAATTTCTTCTCTTATTAACTGACTTAAAGAAAAAAATTGTTATTTTATCTCCCACATCAAGCCAGTGAATCCCAAATTTTTGCTCGAGAAAACTCTCCTCCTCTCCACCTACTATAGCAAAAAGTTCTAACTTCTCCGATGCCACACTAGGTCAAGAGGGTTCAAAGCTAACATGCTCTAAGCATACTCCAAGGAAGCCCTAGCCACATTAAGCCTACCTGCAATGTTACTAAAGTGTTCCTTATTGAAGTCCTTAAGCTGGAACTTAAGCAACTTTAACTTCCTGACAACCTTGAACATAGCACAACCCGCAAGGGCGTGCCCTACACTTTAGCAACCAGAGGCAAAAACTTATGACGATTGGCCCACACATCAAAAATTTAAACTGCTTGGGCACCTTGTCAGCCTTGACAAGAGAGTGGATGAAGATGGGAGAATGATCAGAAATACCTCTAGGATGAAAAACCGCTTCAGATTTAGAAAATTTAGAGATCCAAGTATCGTTAACAAGGACTCGGTCAAGCTTCCTACAAATAGTATCACCATCATCCTGGCAGTTAGTCCACGTATAAAAGCAACCTGAATATTTTCAAATCTGAAAGTTTCGAAGTAATCAAACAATCATGGAACTTCTGATAGTAGCTAGGCCATTTATTGCTACCCCCTAATTTTTCACTCGAACTCTGGATGGCATTAAAGTCACCGAGAACCAACCACGGATCATTCCCAAAAAGGTGAGACCTATACTCAAGCTCCTGCCAGAGCACAAATCTCTCATTAGAAGCATTAGAACCATACACAAAGGAAACAATAAAAGGAGGCAATCTATCTATTAATTTTACTTGATAGTGAATTATTTGATCAGACATACCAATACAAGTAACATGAACTACTTTAGGATTCCATAAAACCCAACTTCTACCATTCACAGAAAATTGGTAGTTATTTATAAAGGACCAACCAGGAAATCTACGGTTATAAATAACCGACACATTAGGAACAACTACTCTGGTTCCAAGATCCCAAAAAGCATAACACCTAAGGAGGCAATCATATGTTGGGCCTCCACTTGCTTACCACTAGTGTTGAATCCTTGAGAATTCTAGCAAAGGATGTTATGCATGATACCAAAAAACCAAAAGGATGTTACAACCAAGAAGTAAGAGTCAGGTGAAGTTTCCCCTACGGGGAGACTTCTTCTTCTTATTATTAGTAATACTAGAGTCAAGGTTTACTTTAGTACCAAAATGAGAAGATATATTAGTATTTGAGGTAAGAGAGCAGGGAATGAAATCTAAATTAGTGTCCGGATTAGAGCCCGACTCAAAGTGCACAATCAGGCCAGAATCTAAATGCAAAATAGAGTGCAAAGCAAGAACATCAACAGGCAAATTTTGAAAAGGACAAGGTACCTCAGGTAGAGTATACTGATGAATACTGACCTCATGCGGAGAAGAAGCGTGCTAGGCACCAACCTGCACCTGGCTATCAATCTCATGCTGGTGCCTAGTCTCTAAAAGACTTTGGCTCTGCCGAACACGATCAAGCAATGAAGAAGACAAAGAACCCTTGCTGACTTTGTCCTTGTCTTTACTTTTCACGATTGTCTACTCTGCTTCTTTTGCCAGGGCAGCAATTGAGGCAGGAAGGGTCATATCAGATCACTTCGAAATATTCATAGAAGGAGGAGGGCAGTATGTCTGAAGCACTTGCACACGGTGCAAACTGGAGGGCGCCACTAATAATCTGCCTGAACAGTCACAGGATCAGAGGGGGGATCCCCTTCCTGTCCTGTACCCAGGTTAGGCACAATAACAAGCTCATCAATGAGCTCCCTAGTTGCAAAAATCTCAACGCACACTCTAGCAAAACTTATCCGTTCACAACTCTCAGTAAGCGAGTTCGCATATAGTGGCTTCCCAATGCCACTCGCTGCGTAACTCAACCCACTAGCTGTCTCGTACTCAACAGGAATGTTGTAGAGTCTAACCCACAATGGTAGAACATCAAGGATTCCTTGCATAAATTCATACCAAGTCTCCAACATTGCAAAACAATTAATTTGTTCGTAAAATGCCACGGACCCGAATCCAGAATCTTGTCAACCATATCCATAGAAGAGAATTTGAAGAAATAAAAACCCTTATCGTTAACTAAAACCTTCTGCAACCCATCTTTCAACCACAGTTTACGGGCAATGTTGTTAACAGTGAAATAAGGCAATTTCTTATCGACAAAGTATCCCACAACATAGTTATCCCATAATTCAATGCCCTATTCAGCAATAACTTTAGGAGGAGAAACTTGTACCTTTCTGTCAGCAATCGTCGGCAGGAAGTAAGATAATTTCATCTTACCTTTAGAGTTGGAAGGCCCCGGCTTGACCTTGTCAACCCATGATGGATGGGGTGAAGAAGTAATAAGGAGCTGAGTGTCAGCCTTACTATCTCCTCCTCCCTTATCCTCACCAAAGGCTTCCCCTCCCCTGGGTCGAGAAACACCCCGATTGCCCCTCCCTCCTCTGGCACCCCGGCCTATATCATCTCTAACTCGAGAACAGGACCGAGAGGCCAACTACTGCCAAAGTGAATCCACCTCCGCCTGCATTGCACATTTCTCATCACTGACCTGCCGTAGGTATTCAAGTTCCTCCCTAAGCAAACAAAACTGGCGGGCAGACAATGAACCCCTCAAGAAACAAACTTGTAACCCGCTAGTTTTCGCTAGAACAATTGTTTCCTCATCAGAACAATTTGAACCATCAATTTTCTTCAAAAGAGATCCATCATTATTTGTCAGAACCGGACAACCCTAAGTATCACTACCCGAGGGGTTAGGGGTAGCTTCCCGATGCTTGATTGTTGATAAAGGAGAAACCATTAAATTAGGAACACCAGTGACATAATCATAATCAGACTGAGCAGGCCATTTTAAGAAATCAGGAAAGCAGGCCGTTTCAAAAAAGAATGACCGTTTCCATGACCAGAAGCAACCAAAGAAAGATCAGAAGACGCCATAAAGAACAGACCCTAAGAGAGGGGGGAAAATTTTTAAAAATTTTAAAAATTAATTGTGCCTGCACAACCAACCCAAAATGTAATATCCCGAACTTTGGGAGTGGGTTAAAATAACCATCGATGACCCGAAAAATAAACGGGCGCTAATTTTGAGCAATGCTAGGGTATTAGTATAGTATTGGGGCTTAAAAATATTTTGGGGCAAAAATGTAATTTTTAAAATTTTGGGGGCATTTTCATAAATTTGGAAAACTTTGGGAGTATTTGTACAATTTTATAAAAGTAAATTAGAAACCATTTTTTTAGCTGGCCACCTCCTACTAGCTTAATGACTAAGCTAGGAAAAAGAGAAGATAATTGAGAAGGGAAGGATAAGTCTAAAGAAGGAAAAAAAACAAAAGGGGAAACCTTTCCCTTTCAGGAAAGGAAGAGGAACAAGAACGGAAACAGAAACTAGAAACAGAGAAGAAGAACAACAGTAACAAAGAGAAAATAGAGGGGGAAAACAGGGAAGAATTTGGCGGAGACAGAAAGGAATCCTTCTAAGGTGATCCCCCTACCAATTTCGTAGGTGTGATTCAGTATGTATTGTGTGTGTGTGTGCGCGTTCAGTGTGTGTCGTGTGGGTGTGCAGGGTATAGGAGGGATTGAAATGGAGATTTGAACTAGTCAGTTGGTTCTTATGTCTTTTGTTACTAGAGATGTGGAGAGAAGTAGATATTATTTTGGGTTTCATGTGTGATATGCGCAACCACTTTGCACTGTGTGTATTCATGGTGAAACAGTGTGTGGCCGAAGAACTATATGTGATATGGGTGAATTAGGTGCTTTAGTGTGGATTAGAGTATGTTGAAGGTGTAGTGAAATTCTAGTGATTTGGAGCAAGTGGAAGTGAATTAGTGTGTGTTGTGGAATGAACACCTCGGCTGAAAACTGAAGAAGATAAGTTGTGTATGGAAAAGGTGTTTTAGTGTGTGTCTTGATTTGAATAGTGACTGTTTTTGTCACTAAAGGTAGAAAATCAATTAATCTGTTTTAATCTGAATTTTTATAAATAGTTAAGGCCAAAATTAGACAAAGTGCAAAACTGTAACCCCTAATGTTTTTACGAGAACTACTCTCTGGAATTTTTTGAGAATTTCGGAGTCCAAACTTTATCGAATTATTTAGCGAAGAAAACCAAGGTTTTTTTATTTGAAAATTTTAGGAAAATCTTATTTTACTGATATGATTCATGTTCTAAAATTTCGTGCCATTCTGAGGCCGATAGGTATTTTTTGCGGAACTGGCTTTTTGGCGCTCGGTCCGAATACCAGTTCGGGATTTTCTAGCAAAATTTTTTTATAAGACTTTTTAGTACAGAAATGACGTCAGGATATTTAAAATAGCATTTTAAGATATTTTGAGATTTTTCTGGTGCCGAAAACCCCCAGGGGTGTTTTGGTAATTTACCACCCCGAAGGGGTATTTTGGTAATTTTACCTATAAGAGGTATTTTGAAGTAAATTTACATACAATAAGATTATTTTAGTGACTTTTCTTATGGAAAAGTCATTTCGAGAATTAAAGTGTAACGGGGGTGTTTTGGTAATTTGCCACCCGAAGGGATATTTTTGTAATTTGAACTAAGAAAGGTATTTTTGCATAAATTTAAATATGGGAAGCTTATTTTGGTGATTCTACTTATGGGAAGACCATTTTGGTAATTTAAGTCCGAGAGGGGCATTTTGGTAATTTTACACCCTATGGGCGTTTCAGTAATTTTACATACTCGGTAAGGGGAGGTTCATTTTTGGAGCATGTGTGAGTTCATATTACGTTATACTTTTGTTCTGTAGGCTATATTCTAATGATTCAATTATTCCGTTTAGGTTAAAGCTAAAGACTTCCGGTTAGGATAATTTAGCTGCGGATCCAGGTAAGAGATTATATCTCAACCTTGGGTAAGGACTTTTGTTCGAACCCTTATTTGATTACTTGTACTCGTAAGTACTCCTTTGATATATTTACGGCTAATGCCGAACTCTGAGTTATGTATTGATATCAGCATGTTCTTGCCCAGAAACCCTAATGTTGAACCTGAATCGGTTATTTCAAAATCTTGTGATGCTCGCATGTTATTGCAGGCTGAGCAAATTTGATAATTGTCTGTATCCATTCTTCCGAATTTTTGTGATTATATTCGATAATTATTCGCAGTCGTTTTGTTGTTATCTGTGATTTTTCTTCTGAAATTCTGATTTCTTCTGAAAATTCCGAATGCTGACTTATGTCAATATGATTATTGTCATTAGAACCCAAATTGATTTTGGGGATATGAGCTTATGTTAATGCTCATTGATATTGTTAATTTCTGTATTGACCGGGTACCTGTTTAATGGGGAGGTGGTATAAGGCTGGTTGAATCCTGCATGAAACGCAGGCTAGTACCCAAGTGGACTAGTAATTACTTTAGTACATCATGCATGTGTACACTATATTAGCTTACCATAATGGCATTATAATCGCCCAGGATCAACATTGATTTTTTTTTTTTAGCTAGAATGATTTGTGCTTGGGTTGAAAGCCCTTGACAAACATTCATTGTATTTAGTTGGAAGGATTTGTACATGGGTTGAAATCCCTTGACAAGCCTTTATCGTATTATCTGATTTGATTTTCGCTTGGGTTAAAATCCCTCGAAAAAACTTGCTGTATTTTTTAAATGAATTTCTGCTCGGATTGAAATCCCTTGAGCAAGGGAAATTTTCGTGGTACTTGGAAATGCTGACTTGAAAAGGATCTTTTATTGATTATTTTGGATTTTGTTCTGATTGTTAATATTTATTTTGGCATCTATTTCTGGTGAACTTTGCTCAGTTTGGGTAATTACTGAATTTTGATCGTTCGAAGTGTTTTGAAAATCATCGTCGGTTCAATTTTTCGGAGTCGTGTTATAATCTCTTTTGAAGTCCTTGTACGACCTTACTGAGCTCTCAAAAGCTCACCCTTCGTTTGGCTCCCTTCTGCAGGTGATGATAAGTTGTAGTAGGTTCGGGAATGGGTTAGAGTCTGAGCCAAATTTTGATGAGTCCATCACCAGTGTATAGTAAGACCCCTCCGTGGGTCGGTACTGTTAGTTTGTTCTTAAAAGTTTGAATTGCGAAGAACCTAAGCTGTAATGATGTAAGCTAAGTAGTTGGTGATTTGGCACTTTTGAGAAATCTGAGTTGATGTTGAATTAGATGATTTGAAATATGCGTTAGTGAACAGGTCTGATAGGTGTGATGTGATCTGGTAGGTTAACAACCCGGGAGTTTGGGGCAGTGGAGCTCTGGATTTCTGGGGGTGTTACACAAAATAAGGCTGGCACAAGGAGAAAAACAAGAAGGGAGAAGGGATCTGGAGGGGAGGGAAGGGAAGGGGGAGGGGAAAGGAATGGAAGGGGGAGGGGGAGGGGAAGAGGCAGCTACCGACCACCGCCGGCGGAGAGAAGATAAAGAAATGGCCAACCTGCGACTGGATCAATCGTAGCCGGCTGGAGACGAAAGAAACCGGCTACATTTTCTGCCGACAGATCCAAGGATGAGACGATGCTGCAAAACCAACACGCCCAGAGTGAAGCCCGTCACAGCCACAGAAGATGTTTGCGATGGCCTCGGTAGCGCCAGAGAAAGCACAGGAAGATGGCCAGAGAAGAAAACAACACGCCAGTGAAGACTTGCACCGTCCGATCACTCCAAACCCTGTTGAACCAAGCTAACCCATCAAAACCGACGTGATCCCAAAGCCAAACTTAAAAATGCCGGTGAAGAGGAACAGAGACCCGCGAGCACTTCTACACCCCGACAAGGACCAAACTGAGAAGAACCCACTTAAGCCGTGACTTGCAGTGGCAACACCAGCCACCGAACACAAGTAGAAACGTCGAAAAGCCAAAGGCCGGCGCCAGGGAAGACCAACAGTCACAACCTAACGGCTAGAACAGGCAATAGAAGACCAACAACACAATCTAACTGCTAGTTTTTGAGAGAGAATTTGTCTTCGGTGCATCTTGACGACCAATTGTCATTCTCGTTGTCTCTGGCTTCTAGATGTGCTTTCCTTTTTCATGTTTAAGTGACCAATTGTCGTTTAGTGTTCGCTTTGGATCTTAGACATGATTTTCAGTATCTTTAGACAACCAATTGTTGTTATTGTTGGCTTTGATGTTTAAAGACAAATCATTTTTATGTTGGCTCTGGCTCTTAGACATGACTTCTTAGTATCCTTAGATGACCAATTATTATTACTGTTTGCTCTGGCTTCTAAGGATGCGTCCCTTGTCTGGTGACCATTTGTTGCTACTGTTGGCTCCAGCTTCTAGATGTCCTTTCATGTTTAAGTGACCAATCATTATTACCGTTGGCTCCGACTCTTAGACATGACTTCTCATTATCCTTAGATGACCATTGTTATTATTATTGGCTCTGGCTGCTAAGGATGTGCCCTTGTCATTGTTACTATTAGCTCCAGCTCTAGACAAGGTTCAACTTCACTTTTTCAATATCCTTAGATGCCGAATCGTTGATATTGTTGGCTCCAGCTTCTAAGGATGCGGCCCTTATCTGGCAACCAATTATTATTACTATTGGCTACGGCTCCAGATAAGGTTTGACTTCTCTTTCCTTTTCAGTATTGATCAACGACCAACAATTGTTACTGTTGGCTCCGACTTTGAACAATATCCCCACCATTTTCGAACTAACTTGGCCCTGAATCCTTTTTAACAATACATAGGAAATCTTGCCAATATCCAACCTCATATCTATGTGAGTCTTTGAGTTTATCTTAGGTCTTGTGGTCTTTTCTATATTTCTACTACAAAAATGTGTTGTTTACTGTGATGTTCGCCTACGCGCACGCTCCCTCACCGAGGGGCTTTGTAGACACCCCATTTTTATAGTCTTCTTATTTATCAAATAATTATTGGAGTTTGTTGTTAACTAAGTTTATTATTATTATAGTCTTAGGACTAATAATTTAATGAGCCTAATTTATTAAATTAAGTCAAATAAGTGATCCAGTCCAGTTAAGTTTAACTTAGAAATCCCACATTCATGTATTAAGCATACATCCAAACTTTGACCAGCCATAATATGCTCATACAATACCCAATTTAGGCAATTCAAAATCCAAAATTGTGTATTGTTTCAAGAGCTCCAACTTTACAAGTAGAACCCATTAGAGATCGTCTTCAAGCTTAAAATTGGTTTTTTTTTTAGTTGGGAGATTCTCTTTCTAGGGTTTTTATTTGTCTGATTCTAACATGCTCATACGGTGCCCAACTTAGGAGATTCAAAAGTCTAAATCGTGTATCTTTGTAGAAGCTACAAGTTTGTAAGAGAAGTCAAATCCATTTAAGGTCATCTTCAGGCCCAAAATAACATTTTTTTAAAAATCAGACATATTTCCTTTTTAGGTTTTCGACTAGCCCAAACTTACTCATGCAATATCCAATTTAAGCAATTTAGAATCCTACGTGTATATCTTTTTGAGATTTTTTAGAGCTACAACTTCATAGAAGGAGTCAAATATGTTTGAGATTGTATTTAGATCTGAAATATAAATTTTCTAATCAAATATATATCTAAACATTTATTTGGACAAAGTCCAAAAGAGTAACAAGTAAATGATTTTTCTGAATTCGGCAAGCATGCTAAATGATTTTATCCGAACAAGAGGTTTTGGTCCATTTTAAACTAGTAAATTAAGTTATTAAATTCTGAAGCTTTTATAATAATCTTATATAGCTAAGATTTTAACAGAACATGAGGTTTTATCCGAACAAGCTTGCTACGATTAAGTAGATTGTGTGAATAGTCTAATTTGGTATGTTATCTGAAAAGCGTAGGAAGTATGATGGCTTAGAAATTGATTTAATTGGTTATGTATGGAGTGAAATAAATAAGTAAGTTTCGTATTAGCTAAGTTATAAGTATTTCGAGGTTGAGTAATGATATTCGGCTGGTTGGGTTATAGATAACCGAATCTTGTACTGGGGTGAAATGTTTAAAGTTTTCACGATGTGAGTGGTTATTTTTTTCCTTTTGAATTGTATTTTGAAGGTTATAAACCACACTACGAAGAATTATTTTCGTTGGGTGAAGCTGGAGAGATATGCTTCTAGTTGCCAAAACCTAAATAAGATGCTTGTAGTTGCCAAAACCTAACCAAGATTGTAGAACAATGTTTAGCATAACAGCTAGATTGAGATAATATAAGGCTGTGGTTTCTTGAAGTTCTTGGTGCTCCTAGCTCGTAACTCGGAGCTCTTAGTTCATAGCTCCTAGCTGCGAATGTTATAGTGCTAAGTGAAAATTTTCCTGTTATGGTGAGGTTGCTGGTTTATAAGTTTCTTGAACAAGGTTTCGTAGAATAAGAACAGTTGTGACTTGAAATGTGCACTTGGAAAATAATAATAATAATAATCATAGATTGTGTCAAAGTGTAGAATCATCGAATTGACTTTGCTGTTGGACATTAGAACTTTGGCTTTGGAACTTATATCCTCATTACAATAGGAGCAAGTTATGTGCCTATCGAACTGTGACGGATGTGAATTGTGGTTGCGAGTAATCTTTGAGTGTGCACTTTGGGTTTGAGTGTAACATCCCAGAATTTTCGAAACATTAACACTCAATGGATCGATGACCCTAAGACAATGATAACCTCATAACCAAA
Organism: Escallonia herrerae; assembly: GCA_033070095.1. Classification (NCBI taxonomy): domain Eukaryota; kingdom Viridiplantae; phylum Streptophyta; class Magnoliopsida; order Escalloniales; family Escalloniaceae; genus Escallonia; species Escallonia herrerae. The sequence goes on along the minus strand of JAVXUP010000033.1, from coordinate 1,046,072 downwards.
TGTATAGTCATCATCAGAGCAACTAAACCTTTAATCAAACAATACCCTCAGTTGACTGTCATAAATGAAACATCAAACTAAGTTTAAAATTTTTAAATATTAATCATTACCCGCATAGGGGTTCTAACGATCAATACCAAAATTTAATTCCTTTTCTTTCGCTCGCTCGGCTCTAATCCTTATTCGAGCAACTTAAAGCTGGTTATCACCTACGAAATGGAAGTCAAAGGAGAGTGAGCTTTTTAGAGCTCAAGTAAGGTTGATCAAAGATTTTAAAATAATAAAATGGTTCGAATGATTTTACATTTATAGTCGAATAATCTTTTCAAAGGATTTTGTTTTTAATGAAACCACAGCAATTCATTATAAACATAGGGGATGAGTATCAACTCAATCCCTTAAATCAATAATAATTTTAAAACACCTCAGGTGCAATGAAACAGAAATAGAAAACATTGAACATGAGCAGTACACTATAACAAAGTCACCCCGACAGTGCTCGATACGCTTTACATATGTATATGTATACTGACTAATCTATTTAGGTACTAGTTTAACCCAACCAAGAGACCATCCTTATAAGTCAGCAATACAGACCATCCTTATAATTCCAGCAATACAGACCATCCTTATAACTCCCAAATTACTAACCGATGTCAACATTGAGAAGCAATAAAAAGAATTCAAAATATTTTATGATAATCCAATCAATAAAATATATGAGAATAAACAAAAATTTTCAAACGATCACTATAAGGTTCAAGCAAGGGTTTCATTGGCAATTTGAAATTTTTTTTATATCAATCATAATGATCAACATTCAATCTAGTTTATAAAATTGTTATTATAAGCATGTGAAATTAGAGTTATAAAAAAGGGTTCGGATAGAAAATCCTTACCTCGATCCAACTTAAGCAATGCTATCAAACCTCGATCAATAATCTTTGAATAAACCTAGATTGACAATCCATTTTGTTAAAACACAATCTAAGCTATAATACTATAAACCCAACCTGAAATTGCACAGCTCAAAGCGGTTCCGCATACGACAAACCCAACCGAAAATCATGTACGCTCCTATTGCATAATGATATCCCAAATTTCATAATAGATTATAATAAAAACACTTTTATAGCTTAAAACATTATAAAAAGTCAAACTATGAATTTTTCGAAATTTTGAATATTTTTTAATTAAAATAATTTTTTTAAATGCAATAAAAACTCATAAATAGCCATAGTTACTTTTAGCTGAAAATAAAGTCCCATAATTTTTATAACAGCTTTAAAATATGTATAAAAATTACTGAAATTAAAATTAGAATTTAAAAGGCATAAAAATATTTTTAAAATTTTATTTTACTAAAACCAATATGATACAAAAATGAAAGCAAATTAACTCTAAAAATTACCAAACTTAAACTCTGACGTAATTATACCAATAAAACATTACTCTAACTTTTTTTAGAACATTTTCATGAGTTTAAAAAGCTCCAAAAGAATTTTAAAAATCTAAAATTTATAGAAAATATTAAAATGCATATGTTTTTAGAAAAATATAAAATTATGCCATGATTTCTAGTATAGCTTAAGATATAAAATTATGCCATGATTTCTAGTATAGCTTAAGATATCTTAGTGTCGAATGTCACGTTCTAAAGATCAGGTGTGCTACCCAACTCACGTGTCAAACTTAGCGCGGATTCATGGTATACCCCTGTATAACACTCACCAACACACTCTCTTCACGCAGTACTCTCACAGTTTACAAAATCTCACCTTACTTGCTTCTCCATTACACACACACACACACATACAATACACCAACACTCTCATGCTCACACACCAAACACCATACCCTTCCATCCCTTTTTACAATTCATAACACACACAATTAAACATCCCTTAAACTCACTTTTCCCACACACTTTACACATACAAGCTGGCACAACTGCTAACTTTGACACACACACTAACTAACTAACTACACACACCTACCTACCCATTATACACACACGCACAATGCATATGTTTTTAGAAAAATATAAAATTATGCCATGATTTCTAGTATAGCTTAAGATATCATAGTGTCGAATGTCACGTTCTAAAGATCAGGTGTGCTATCCAACTCACGTGTCAAACTTAGCGCGGATTCATGGTATACCCCTGTATAACACTCACCAACACACAACAGCACACTCTCTTCATGCAGTACTCTCACAGTTTATAAAATCTCATCTCACCTTACTTCCTTCTCCATTACACACACACACACACACACAATACACCAACACTCTCATACTCACACAGCAAACAACATACCTTTCCATCCCTTTTTACAATTCATATCACACACTTAAACACCCCTTCAACTCACTGTTCCCACACACTTTACACATACAAGCTGGCACAAGAAAAAAAATCCAGATGACATATTCAAACCCACTACTAACTTTGACACCAACACACACACACACCCCTACCCACCCATTATACACACACGCACAACACACAGTACACACACTCTGTGTGTGTGTGTGTGTTCTGACATAGTCACACGCAAAACACAAAGACCTCCCCACACCCACTGCCTCATGGCAGTGGATTTTCTTCTCCCTCTTTTTTTTGTCCAAACACACACACACACACACACACACATCATTTCATGCAAAACACACCCATGTATGCACACACTCACACAAAATTACATAGACCCGTATACACATGTTTACACTACTGCCTCACGGTAGTAGCTGATCTTCTTTGCTGGGTACACATACACACACATCATCCACTCCTTCACACATCACCTACACAATACCTTCACACATACACACACTCATGCAATTCATCACCCATGCCAAACACACAAAACAACCTCTCATTCATTTGACATAAGCCATGCACGCACATCACACAGTTGCACAAAAACACACACATACGCATACACACATACTGCCCATGGTAGTTTACCTTCTTTTGTACCTTAAACACACTCACATATAACACACACACACACACACACACACACACACACACACACACACACACACCTGTGAACACGCACCCAAACGCAAGCACACACATGCTGTCTTCAAGGCAGCCTCAGCACACACTCATAACATGCACACACACACACACACACACACACACACACTATTGCACTCATATATCACATACCACACACATAAATCACACATATAGCCCAATCATGCTATACCTGAATAACTCACACTCACACCCTCACTGGACATCCATGGCTATCTACCCAAAAAGCTCGCACCTACACAACGTCCACTGTTGTTTACTCCCGTCTGGATCATACACAGCATCGACAACTAATTCCTCCCTAAACCGCAGCCATCCCTCTTTAATACCCACCTACACATCACAACACTCACTGGATCTCGTTAGCCATGGCTGCCCTTTGCAGCCATAGCCTCCTACTGTCGTAACCCATTTACAAACCTAGAAAGAAAAGCTTAATAAAAACTTACCCTAAAGCAAATTCGATTGCTAAAACTCCTTCGATCCTTCCCTTTTTTGGTTCTTTATCTTAGTATCTCTCTCTCTCTCTCTCAAGGTGGCTAATGAAACTTGAACGAGAGTCTTGGACAGCTACCTTAGTGTAGTAGGTATATATAAACCTAGGTTGGCTAATTACCAGAAATCCCCCTAACTTCCGTTAATCACTCTAATTTAACCCGCAACTTTCTATTATTACATACAGGTCCAAAATAAATTATTTGCTACAGTTTATGTGCTAGAAATATTTTAATGGGTTTGTTAGATAACCTCGTTGCACTAATCGTCGTTAATAAATTGTTAATTAAAATATCGAAGCTATATATATATATATATATATATATATATATATATATATATATATATATATATATATCACCGCTAATTTTTTTTAAATAAATTCAAAAAAGTATCGGGATGTTACATTGAGCATGTAGCTCAGAGTCCTAGATTGATTGGGGTGCATGGCTTGATCTAACCTTGAGGTGTGAACTATTATTGGATAAATGGATATAACTGAGGGCTAGAACTAGTTTTTTTTCCAACCTTTGACTGGATTAAGTGGTATAATTTTTTCCAACAAATTACAGTTTATTTCTTAGTTTGATTATGAGTTGAACCAAGAAAATTAAGGGTACATGTCGAAATGAGACGTTATATGGATTGTGAAATTCGGGACGAATTCCTTTTAAATGAAGGAAAATGTAATACCCCAATCTCAAGTTTTGTTTATGATCAATTGCAATAATATACTTGGACTAGTGACCATTACTCGTTAGGTGAGACTTCACAGTTTAGCAACATCTTAACGATATAAATGGAGAAAAGGTGAATTGTAGAGATAGCATTTATAGTGTGGTGGAGCTCGTCATTTAAGAATGTTGATGTTTGAGATAATCTTTATAAATGGATATTTGGGATCAGCCATGATTAAGAAGAGAGATCTAAGCAACACCAATTTTTGAGGACACTTTTCATTTAAGTGAAGTTACTTATGATTGTTAGACATAAATTTCAGGTAAGAAGTTAAACAATGCTATAAAAGTTACATAGTAGAAGGATAGTGTTTGGAGATTGTCAAAGCCGTAAATTTTGAGAATGAAATTTTTATAAGTAGGAGAGAATGTAATACTTTGAAACTTGGTATTGTTCTAAGTTTTTTTGTTTCCTTCGTGTATGGTTCTAATGAGTCTAATGAGAGATCTGTGCTTTGGCAGGAGCTTGAGTATCGGTCTCACTTTTTGGGAATGATCCCAGATTGATACTTGGTGATTTTAATGCTATCCAGAGTTCGAGTGAGAAGTTAGAGGGTAGCAGTAGATGGCCTCACTACTATCAGAAGTTCCATGATTGTTTGATTACCTTAAAACTTTCAAATTTGAAGTATTCTGGTTGCTTTTATACGTGGACTAACTATCAGGATGATGGTGATACTATTTGTAGAAAGATTGATTGTGCCCTTGTTAATGATACAAATCTCTAAATTTCCTAAATCTGAAGCGATTTTTTGACCTAGAGGTATTTCTGATCATTCACCCATCTTCATCCACTCTCTTGTCAAGGTTGACAAGGTGCACAAGCCATTTAAATTTTTTGATATGTGGGCCAATCATCATAAGTTTTTGCCTCTGGTTGCTAAAGTGTGTGGCACGCCCCTTGCAGGTTGTGCTATGTTCAAGGTTGTTAGGAAGCTAAAGCTGCTTAAGTTGCAGCTTAAGGACTTCAATAAGGACCACTTTAGCAACATTTTAGTTAAACTCAATGAGGCCAGGGCTTCCTTAGACTATGCTCAGAGCATGTTAGCTTTGAACCCTCTTGACCCTGTGTGGCGTCGGATTGAAAAAGAGAGGTTAGAACTTTTTGCCAGAGTGAGTGGAGAGGAGGAGAGTTTCCTCAAGCAAAAATCTGGGATTCACTGGCTTGATGTGGGTAGTAAAAATAACAAATTTTTCTTCAAGTCAGTAAATAAGAGAAGGAATTTTAATAAAATTAGTTATATTCTTCGATCTGACTAGATTACCCTCGAAGACTTGGATTCTATTAAGGCTTTGATTGTTGACCATTTTCAAAGTTTGTTGGGTACTCGTGGTCTGGGTCACTATGCGGGTTTGAATGAGCTGAGGCACTGGATGTCGAAATCCCTTTCAGATTCCTAGCAGCGTGAGATGGGTCGTGAGGTCACTGAGGATGAGATTCGAAAGGTTTTCTTCTCTTTCAAGGATGGTAAATCCCCTGATCCTGATTCGTATAACGCCCTCTTTTTAAGAGGACATGGCATATTGTGGGGGAAGAGATTGTGGAAGCGATTCAGGATTTTTTTGGTAATGGTCAGCTTCTCAAAGAAGTTAACCATACTTTCCTTGTCTTAATTCCAAAGTGACTAATCCCTTGAGCCTTAATGATTACAGGCCCATTTCTTGTTGTAACACGATTTATAAGTTCATAGCCAAGATAATTGCTAATTATGTTAAGGTGGTGCTTGGGGACCTCATTGATCCTTCCCAGACGGCCTTTGTTGCCTCTTGGAGTATTAAAGATAATATCCTCTTGTCTCAGGAGCTCATGCAAAACTATCATCAGAAGGATTTCAAGGTTCCTAGATGCGAAATGAAGTTGGATTTGATGAAGGCCTGTGATTGTTTGCATTGGGATTTTCTTTTTGATGTGTTGATTTGCCTTAGATTCCCCCCCCCCCCACAGTTATGGATCAAAGCTTGTGTCTCTAGCACGAGCTTTTCGATCATCATAAATGAGGAATCTAATGGTTTCTTTCGAGGTAGGTGAGGTATTAGGCAGGGGGATCCGATGTCCCCCTACCTTTTTGTTATTTGCATCTATGTTCTTGTAGGGATGTTGCAGAGACTAGTTGTTGGTAGTCAGTGCCGCTACCACTGGAGGTGCCAAAAGGATGGTATCTTTCAACTTGCCTTTGCTGACGATCTCATGCTTTTTTGTCGGGGTGACCTTCCTTCAGTTTAGGTCTTAAAACATGGTCTCACTGTCTTCCAGCATTTCTCGGGACTCCTTCCCAATCCTAATAAGAGCCATGTTTTTTTCTCTAGTGTTGAGCCTAGTACCAAGGCTTTGATCTCTTCTTGTCTTGGCTTTCTCGAGGGAAAGCTCCCTATGCAATATATGGGAGTCCCTCTGATCTCCACTTGTCTGAGGAAAGATGACTGTTAGCCTCTTTTGTACCGCATCATGAAGAAAGTCAAGCATTGGACTTGCAATTACTTGTCGTATGCTGGTAGGGTTCAATTGATTAGATCAGTGTTATTCTCTATACAGGTGTACTGGGCTTCGGTTTTTATCCTTCCAAAGAAAGTGATTCTAGAGATGGAGAGGATATTTTGAGCTTTCCTTTGGAAGGGTACAGGGCTTTGTACCATAGGAGCCAAGGTGGCTTGGGCCGATGTTTGTTATCCTGAGGAAGAGGGTGGCTTGTGCCTACGTTTATTGTCCTGAGGAAGAGGGTGGCATGGGTATTAAGCAGATTGAGGTGTGGAATTATGCTGCCATCTCTAGGCATATTTGGTCCATCATTTCTTTCAGGTCAAACTCTCTTTGGCCGCGGTGGGTCAAGTCCAATATTTTGATAGGAATGAGTTTTTGGGAAGTCTCTTACCCCGGTGATTGTAGCTGGTCTTGGCATAAGACTCTCATGGTTAGGGATATGATTCGATCTTTTCCTTGGTATATTATTGGGGATGGCAGTAGGATCTCTCTGTGGTTTGATCGGTGGCAGTCGATAGGTCCAATACCCTTGAAAACATCGAGTTGGGCGAGAGTACCCCTAGCTCTTTTCGTCTTATCCCAGATACTCCTGACAGGATCGTCTGGACTGTTAGTGGTTTTGGGGATTTCTCCATTGTGAGTACATGGGAAGCCCTTCGTCATAAGCGGTCGTTAGCTAGATGGACTTACTTAATGTTATGTAAGTGGCGTGTTCCACGTCATAACTTCGTCTTATGGCTGGCCATTACAGAGAGGTTGAGTACGCAGGATAGGCTTTTTACTTTTTCATGTCATTCCTAGCATGAGTTGTGTTTTCTGTCGCATTCATTTTGAGTCCCATGACCATTTATTTTTTAAATTGCCCTTTCACGTTCAGATTATGTTCACATTCAAAAGAAATGCAATTTTAATTGGCCTATGTTGAGTTGGCAAGGTATGGTTGATAGAGCTTCCTTTGAGTGGCAGGGCCTTGGATTCCAGACATCAGTCTGTCGGATAGCATTTGCGGCGTTGGTGTACTATATCTGGCTAGAGCAGAATTCTTGTTCCATCCAGAATAAGTATACTGATTTGGTTTCTTGTTCTGCAGGTTTTGTGCAGATCATCTGGTGGAGGTTATTCTCTTGTAGAAAAGTAGCCAATACCCAGGCTAACAGATGGTTCCAGGGTGAATGGAAGCACCCCGACTCCATATTCGCCTAATTCAGTCATGGTTTTGTCAGATTGATTTTTGGGTGATCGGTTCGTGCATAGACAGATCGTTGCAGCTTATAACATTTTTATCACAGTTTTAATGTGATGGTCTATCCACTAGGATCTCCAAACTCCATGTGGCTTATCTTGTGGTCACTTGGAGGTCTTTTGTATTTTCTTTTGCTGTTTTAGCTTCAGTGTTATGTATTATCTCTTTTCTTTTGTTGCCTTTTTGGCTTGTTTCTGCCTAGCTTAGGTTTTGTTTTCGCTCTTGCATAGCAAGACTCGCATTTTATTATTGTGTTTCTGGGGTACTCCCCTTGTAGATGTTGTACTTTTGTTTTATCGGTTGATATATATTTTTATTTACCGAAAAAGTGACTAATCCCTTAAGCCTTAATGATTATAGGCCTATTTCTTGTTGTAACACGATTTATAAGTGCATAGCCAAGATCATTGCTAATTGTGTTAAGGTGGTGCTTTGGGACCTCATTGATCCTTTTAGACAGCCTTTGTTTCCTCTTAGAGTATTGTAGATAATATCCTCTTGTCTCAGGAGCTTATGCAGAACTATCATCGGGAGGATTTTAGGGTTCCTAGATGCGCGCCATGAAGGTGGATTTGATGAAGGCCTGTGATTGTTTGCATTGGGACTTTCTCTTTGATGTGTTGGTTTGCCTTAGATTTCCCCCCATGGTTATTAGATGGATCAAAGCCTTGTCTCTAGCACGAGCTTCTCTATCATCATAAAAGGGGAATCTAATGGTTTTTTAGGGGTAAGCGAGGTATCAGGCAGGGGGATCCGTTGTCCCCCCTACCTTTTTGTTATATGCATGGATGTTCTTGCGGGGATGCTGCAGAGGTTAGTTATTGGTAGTCAGTTTTGTTACCACTGGACGTGCCAAAAGGATGGTATCTATCAGCTTGCTTTCGCTAATAATCTTAAGCTTTTTTTTGTCTTGGAGATCTTCCTTCGGTTTAGGTCTTGAAACAAGGTCTCACAGTCTTCCAGCAATTCTCAGGACTCGTTCTCAATCCTAATAAGAGCCATGTTTTTTTTCTGGTGTTAAGCCTACTACCAGGGCTTTGATTTCTTATCGTCTTGACTTTCTCGAGGGAGAGCTCCCTATGCAATATCTGAGAGTCCCTCTGATCTCCACTTGTCTGAGGAAAGAGGATTGTCAACCTCTTCTGGACAGCATAGTAGGGTCCAATTGATTAGATCAGTGTTGTTCTCTATACAGGTGTACTGGGCTTCAATTTTTATCCTTCCAAAGAAAGTGATTCTAGAGATGGAGAGAATATTTTGAGCTTTCCTCTGGAAGGGTACGGGGTTTTGTACCACGGGACCAAGGTGGCTTGGGTAGATGTTTGTTGTCCTGAGGAAGAGGGTGGCTTGGGTATTAAGCAAATTGAGGTGTGGAACTTTGCTGCCATCTCTAGGCACATTTGGTCCATCATTTCTTTCAAGTCAGACTCCCTTTGGCAGCGATGGTTAAGTCCAATATTCTGATAAGAAGGAGTTTTTGGGAAGTCTCTTGTCCCAGTGATTGTAGCTGGTCTTGGCATAAGATTCTCATGGTTAGGAATATGATTCGCTCTTTTCCTCAGTATATTGTTGGGGATGGTAGTAGGATCTCTTTGTGGTATGACTGGTGCCATCCGATAGGTCCTATCATTCCTACCCTTGCTGATAGGATTATTTCTGACTCGGGTCTAGGTAGGCGATCTAGGGTTTCTGATGTGATCTTGGGCTCCTCATGGTGTTGGCCTGTGTCCAATACACTTGAGCTCATGGAGCTACGCGAGAGCACCCCTAGCTCTTTTCATCCTGCCTCGAATACGCCTGATAGAATCGTCTGGACGGTTAGTGGTTCCGGAGAGTTCTCCATTGCTAGTACGTGGGAAGCCCTTCGACACAAGCGGCCGTTAGCTAAATGGGCTTGCTTTTTGTCGTGTAAAAGGCGTGTTCCACGTCATTACTTTGTCTTATGGCTGGCCACTGGGGAGATATTAAGTACGCAAGATAGGCTTTTTGCTTTTCATGTCATTCCTAGCATGAGCTGCGTTTTCTGTAGAATTCCTCTTGAGTCCCATGATCATTTATTTTTTAGTTCCTTTTCACGTACAGGTTATTGTCTATTATTCAAAAGAAATGCAATTTTAACTGGCCTATGTTAAGTTGGCAGGGTTTGGTTGATAGAGCTTCCTCTGAGTGGCAGGGCCCTGGATTCCTAGCATCGGTCTTTCGGATAGCTTTTGTAGCATGGTGTACTACATCTGGAGAGATCAGAATTCTCGTTCCTTCTAGAATAAGTATACTGATGTGGTTTCTTGTTCTGCAAGTCTTGTGCAGGTCATCCGGTGGAGGTTGTTCTCAAGTAGAAAAGTAGCCAATTCCTCGACTAACAGATTGTTCCAGGCTGAATGGTAACTTCTCGACTTCATATTCACTTGATCCCATCATGGTTTTGGTCTAGTTTGATATCTGGGAGATTGGTCCACGTACAGATAGACGTTGCAGCTTAGCATGTGATATCACTGTTGTTAGTGTGGAGGTCTTTCTACCACGTTCTCCAGACTCCACGTGGCTTCACCTATTGTTGTTACCTTCATGTGGTCTCTATTAGGTCTTTTTGTACTTCTTTTGCTGATCTAGCTTTCGGTGGTTATGTATTACCTCTTTCTGTTGCTAATATGGCATGTTTAGCCTATTTTAGGTTTCCTTTCTTAGTTCTTGCTTAGGAAGATGTGCGGTTCTTTGTTGTATTTCTGTGGTATGCCCCTTGCATTTTTTGTACTTTTGTTTCATCGGTTGATATATATATTTATTTATTTACCGAAAAAGAATTGTAATTATTCTATCTTTTTGGTTATGGCCGTTATTGAACTTTGAAATATGCATTGATATCAATATGTCATTGTCAATTAGACTCTAATATTGAACCAAATTCAATTATTTGAACTCTTATCAGTCGATGCTCAACTTTTATTGCATGTTGAGCATTGAACTGTGGCATCCGATAGGTCCTGTCATCCCTACCCTTGCTGATAGGATTATTTCTGACTTGGGTCTTGGTAGTAAAGCAAGGGTTTCTGATGTGATCTTGAGCTCCTCGTGGTGCTGGCCTGTGTCTAATACCCTTGAGCTCATGGAGTTGCGCGAGAGTACCCCTAGCTCTTTTTGTCCAGTCCCGAATACGCCTGACAGGATTGTCTGGACTATTAGTGGTTTTGGGGATTTCTCCATTGCGAGTACGTGGGAAGCCCTTCGTCACAAGCGGTCGTTAGCTAGATTGGCTTGCTTATTGTTGTGTAAGTGGCGTGTTCCATGTCATAACTTCGTCTTATGGCTGGCCATTAGGGAGAGGTTGAGTACGCAGGATAGGCTTTTTGCTTTTCATGTCATTCCTAACATGAGTTGTGTTTTCTGTCGCCTTACTTTTGAGTCCCATGACCATCTATTTTTTCAGTGCCCTTTCACGTTCAGATTATGGTCTATTAATCAAAAGATATGCAATTTTAACTGGCCTGTGTTGACTTGGCAGGGTATGGTTGATAGAGCTTCCTCTAAGTGGTAAGGCCCTGGATTCCCGACATCAGTCTGTCAGACAGCATTTGCGGCGTTGGTGTACTATATCTGGCGAGAGCGAAATTCTCGTTCCTTCCTGAATAAGTATACTGATGTGGTTTCTTGTTCTGTAGGTCTTGTGCAGATCATCCGATGGAGGCTATTCTCTTAGAGAAAAGTTGCCAATACCCCGGCTAACCGATGGTTCCAGGGTGAATGGCAGCTCCCCGACTCCATATTCACCTGATACAGTCATGTTTTGGTTTGATTGATTTTTGGGTGATCGGTCCGTGTATAGACAGACTGTTGCAGCTTATAGCATGTTTTATCGCAGTTTTAGTGTGATGGTCTTTCCACTAGGATCACCAGACTCCTCGTGGCACCTCTTGTGTTCACTATTGGGTCTTTTGTATTTCTTTTGCTGATCTAGCTTCGATGTTATGTATTATCTCTTTTCTTTTGTTGCCTTTATGGCTTGTTTCTGCCTAGCTTAGGTTTTCTTTTCGCTCTTGCCTAGTAGGACTCGCTTTTGCTATTATTTTCCTGGGGTATGCCCCTTGTAGATGTGGTACTTTTGTTTCATCGGTTGATATATATTTTTATCTATAAAAAAAATTGTGTACTGATTCCATGATATTTGTCTTCTATATACTTACATGGGCCTTTGTACTGAGGCGGGTGTTATAAAGCTGGTTTAAGTCCTTCGTGGAACATAAGCTAGTACCTAAATGGACTAGTATTTGTACATGATGCATGTGTATATTATATTGAGCATTGCATGTATGGTATTGCATCTGCCCATGGTGAGTACCTTCGAAATTATTTGCATTGTATCTGAATTGGTCGTTCTAAGAATGATTGAGAACAATGTTTGGATATCTTATCAAAAGGGATTGAGTTTAAACTCTTTTCCCTGTTCTTATCAAATTATTGTGACTGTTTCTTTTAGCATATTGTTTTTGAATCATTGTAACTCCTTCAGGGATTACCCTTGAGCGACCTCACTGAGCTCTTAAAAGCTTACCCTTGTTTGTTTCGTTCTGCAGGTAGCCACCAATAGTAGTTCGCCCGAGGAAGAGTTTAGAGTTTGGGTAAGATTCTGAGAGATAGTGAACCTATTTTTATTAAATACGACCCCTGCGTGGACCTGTACAGTTAGCGTGTTTAATTAAGAACTTATGTTTAAGTTTAAACAACTTAAGCTTGAAATTCCTTTTGTGGAACTTTACGTTGTTAGAAGAACTTTAGGTTATGTTGCTTTAAAAGATCTGAGATTATGACAGGTATTGTGATATGTGGTGATGGAATAGGTTGACTCTTCGGGGATCCGGGGCGTAAGAGCTCCAAATTTTCGGGTTATTACAGTTGGTATCAGAGCTTAGGAGTATGATTCTGTAGACTTAAAAGGATGTGAGGGGGATACCAAAATGTTTGATAGGATGATTAGGGAAAAATTTCTATAGGATTTATGGATTTGAGATGATGAACGAGTAAATTGATGTCTTTACTTTGTGGTTGTAGGAAATAGACTACGAACTTTGTATAACCTTGACCTAGATAGACGGTACGATGATGGGATGGTCGGGGAACTAGACCCCGAGGAAGATTCAGAGGAAGACCTGGAGGAATAGGATCCGGAGGAGATGGAAAAGATAGAAGAAGGCCCGGAAGAAATTATAGAAGATTGACCGCCATTGTCGAAGATGAGGACGACGCTAAGACTGAGCAATTTTATGTTGTAGACCTCGAATCAAGACAAGAGTACATGACTAGTGTAGCTCAAGCAAAGCATTGGAAGGAAAAGTGTTATCAATTGAGTAAGGAAAGGGATGATCTGGCTAGTCGGTTAGTGTCCCTAGAAGTTAGTGCCAGTCAGGCAATAGTTAAATTAGAAGTTGAGGGTGATCCGAATGATTCAACAAATTGTTTGAGATTGGCCGTCCGACAGGACCCTTTCAAAATATAGGCAACAGTTGATTCTGGACGAGGGTCAATGGAGTTTTGAACTATTTATAGAACGTTAAGATTGTTCTTAGACTAAGTAACTTAGACTGACTATTGTATAGTATAGTAGGGTTCACTTAGTTTGATCTGTGTGTGTGTGTGTGTGTATATATATATATGTGTATATATATATATATAACCTCTAGTCATGTTATTTTCTCAGATACGTGTTCATATATATTGATAAAAACAACATGTATCAGCATGGTTCGCACACGTAGTACTAATAATGGAAACTATCCGGAGGGCTGGAGGTCTCGACAGGAGAGACACCTCACAGAGAAGGGCAACAACAGAACCCCTAACTAGTGATTGATGTTTTGCACACCATATGACTCCTAACTTTGTTGGCTGTGAATATGACCAACCAGCATCAAAGGGGTACAAAACCCTGTTTCGCCTCAACCATGGCCTCACGTTGAGTGTACTTTATCTAAATCTAATAAACAGAAAGCTATTAACTTGAAGGGTCGTTGGACCCTATGGAGACAAAGAACTGGATGACGAGATATAGTGATAATTTTTAAGCCATTCACTGCAGTGAGAGGCAAGAAGTTGAATTTGCTATTTATAAATTGAAAGGTGAAGCGGATCAGTGGTGAAAAGTGTTAGAGGGGAGTTTCACTCGTCAACAGCTGGATGAGATGACTTGGGAGAAATTTAGAGAATTTTCTTCGATCGGTATTTCTCGACAAGGTACCGTGAACAGATCTTAAAAGAATTTGTGAATGTGATGCAAGTGGATCAAGAATCCATGGATGAATTTGAGATGAGGTTTTCATGCCTCGCCAGATTTGTATGTTACCAACAAAAGCTGATCGATATGGGAAATTTGAATGCGGGCTTAGCCCTAATCTGAGAGATGGAGTGATCTCTGCTTGGCTAATGAATTATATGGAGTGTGTGGATTTAGCACTTGCCTTGGAGCACTCTAAGTTCGACCATAAGAGGAGATCAAAACAGAGATAGAGTGGCCACAAAAGAGACAGACAAGAGTTTACCTAGAATACCTCTATAAGACCCTATAGGCTGACGTCTTTCCCATAGGCATCACAATAGGGTGCTCAAGGGGAGAGAATGAGGCAGAATAAATGATTCAGGCCTGCTTCGAAAAGGGAACAGATCTGGATAGAGTTCTTAGATTTGAGAGGCGTATAGTGCAGGCACCGGAGTAGTAGTCAGGTAGCGGGTTGGCTATCGTGGCCATCCTTTATGACACATGCAAGAGGGTTCACAGTGGTAAGTTGTGCTACAAAGTTACTGATAGGTGCTTTAGGTGTGGCAGTACGGAGCATCGAGTTTGGGACTGTCCACTGACTAGAGAGAGCCAGACAGCTTTTTGTCTTGCACCAGTAACAAGTACAACAACGAGCAATATCCATATTAGGGGAGAGGACAAGGTCAGCAGGGTTCAGCTTAATAGACTCAAGGTCTGAAAGGACAAAAGCCCAAAACATTAGCCCATCGTTAGTCCATGTCTATTAATGATGCTGTAACATCTAATGATGTGATGTCAGGTACACTTCCAGTTAACTCTTTAAATGCTTGTATATTGTTTGATTCTCATACTCTTTTGTTTCCCTTGCTTTTGCACGGCGATTGAGGGTGAAAACGCATCCTTTAGAGACATAACTTAAGATGGGCACTTTATTGGAGAGTCTTTGACTATTTCTACAGCTCTTTGTCACTATATGGTTCACGTTGGGGAAAGAACTCTTCCTAAGGATCTCATCCCATCAGCGATTCGGGGCTTTGATGTCATACTAGGTATGGATTGGTTATCCTTTAACCATGCATCAACAGATTGTCATGGAAAACTAATTCGTCTTAATATCCCGAGTGAGTTCGAGTTTGCTTACTGCAGGTTCAAACAAAGTGGGTTAGTTAGTATTATCTCGGCTATGAAAGCACAACAGTCACTACGTCAGGGTTGTCAGGGATATATTGCACATGTCATAGACACATGTCAAGATAGTCCAGAGTTGTCATCTATCCTTGTGGTAGAGCGGTATCTAGACGTGTTTCCTGAATAGTTACCTGGGGAACCGATTAATCGCGAGGTAGAGTTTGTCATTGATCTTATTCCAAATGTGGAGCCTGTTTCTAAAGTTTTGTATCGTATGGCTTCAGCGGAGATGAAAGAGTTGAAGGAACAGTTATAGGAGTTGCTTGACTGGGGATTCATATATTCCCACAATGTCCCCCCCCCCCCCGGTGTTGTGCCCCAGTCCTCTTTGTGAAGAAAAAAGGACGGTACTTAAAGACTCTGTATCGATTACAGAGAAATGAATAAGATTACAATCCATAATAAGTACCCGCTGCCCTGCATTGATGACTTATTTGACCAACTTCAGGCAGCTTGTTGTTTTTCAAAAATTGATTTGAGGTTCGGGTACCATCAGTTAAAAGTGAGGGAGGAATATGTTCTGATAACAGCGTTCAGGAGCTGCTATGGACATTATGAATTTCTTGTTATGCCTTTTGGTTTGACGAACTCCTCAAAAGCGTTCATGGATCTGATGAACAGTATATTTAAGGACTACTTAGGTCAGTTTGTTATAGTCTTTTTTAATGATATTCTAATATACTCAAAATCATAGGATGAGCATATATAAAGCATTTTCAATTAGTGGTGCAACGACTAAGGGATAAAAAATTTTATGCAAAATTCTCAAAGTGTGAGTTCTGGCTACAGCAAGTTGGGTTCTTAGGGCATATAGTGTCTAAGGATGGTATTTCGGTGGACCAAGCCAATATTAAGGCAGTAATTCAATGGCAGACATCTAGTTTAGTGGAGATACATAGTTTTCTAGGCTTAACGGGTTACTAAAGACGGTTTTGTATAAGGTTTTTCGGAGGGTACAAGTCCGTTAACTCTGTTGCCTCGGAAGAATACACGGTTTGTTTGGACTAAGGAATGTGAGTCAAGTTTTCAGGAGTTAAAACAAAGATTGGTAACGGCACCGGTGTTAGAATTGCCGTCAGGATTAGAAGGGTTTGTAATCTATAGTGACGCTTCTAAGAGTGGACTTGGTTGTGTTCTAATGTAGCATAGGAAAGTCATTGCCTACGCATCGATGCACTTAGAACTTTTGAAGGATTATAACCGTTCAATTCATTATCATCCTGATAAGGCCAATGTAATGGCCAATGCCCTTAGTAAGAAAAGTACCGGGAACCTGGCATCATTAATTACGAGACATCCTCAGTTATTAAAAGAGATAAGACTATTAAACTTAGAGATTAAATGTTCGGGATATGGTACAGTGTCGTTACTATGCAAGTTCAGCCCACATTGATTAGCATGATTAAAACAGCATAAGCGAGCGATCCCGAGTTTGCCAAGATCATTAAAGCTATTAGAAATAAGAAACAACCTGAGTTTATCATTGATTCTGAAGGAGTGTTATGATTTGATCGGCGGTTATGTATCCCTAATTATGAGGAACTAAGATGATTATTATTATCGAAAGCTCGTAGTTCACACTTTTCAATACATCTGGGAGCTACCAAGATGTAACATGACCTCCGAGAGCAATTTTGGTGTTCAAGAATGAAGAGAGACATAGTAGAACTCGTGTCTCTGTAATTGGTCTGTCAGCACATAAAAGCTGAGCACCAAAGCTGGCAGTAACTATGCAACAAATAGAGATTCCCAAATGAAAGTAGGAACATGTTACTATAGATTTCATGAGCAGTTTACCCAAGACTTTTTGGGGTTATGATATGATTTGGGTGATAGTGGATCGCTCACCAAATCCATGCAATTTCTTACTTGCTTGAAGAAATATTACTATGCAACAGTTGGCCCAATTGTATATGGATTTGATCATGAGACTCCATGGAGCACCTATTTTAGTGATATGTGATAGAGATTCATGTTTCACATCGACATTTTGGGAGAGTTTCTAGGAAGCTATGGGAACAGAGGTGTGATTTAGTACTGCTTTTCATCGCCAAACCGATAGTTAGTCTGAGAGAACTATTCGAAGATTGAAGACACGTGTTATGGATTTTCAGGGTAGATGGGATACCCACATACCATTGGTTGAGTTTGCCTACAATAATAGTTATTTGGCAAGAATTTAGATGGCGCCTTTTGAGGCTTTACATGCTCGAAGATGTAAGACTCTGTTATGTTGGGACGAGGTTGGTGAGCATTGACTTATTGGCCCAGAGTTAGTTCAGGTAACTTGTGAAAAGGTTGATTTAATTGAGTCACCTACAAAGGCAGCATAAGATGGCAGCGTGTGTACGCTGCTAAGCATAAACGTAATTTGAAGTTTGCAGGTGACCGAGTTTTTCTGAGAATTTCTCCCAGGAAACCAGTGATGCAGTTTGGTAAGAAGGGCAAGCTTAGCCCCAGGTATATCGGTCCCTATGAAATTCTTGTAAGGATTGGATTAGTAGCTTATCATTTAGCTTTACTCCTAGATTTGTCTCATATCCATAAAGTATTTCATGTGTTAGTCTTGGGGAAGTATGTTTTATGACCCGACTCATGTGTTACAACAACGGCCTGATGGGATTAAGACCGACCTTAGCTATGAAGAGGTACCAGTGGGGATTTTAGATCAGCACGAGAAGCCACGCAGAATCTAGAAGTCCTGGTGGAAAGAGCATCACACAAAAACTGCGATATAGCATGCTAAAAGCTACATCGGTCTGTCTGTACACAACACAAACCGATCACCCAAAAGTCGATTGTAGCTGGTCTTGGCTTAAGATTCTCATGGTTAGGGATATAATTTGTTCCTTCCCTCGGTATATAGTTGGGGATGGTAGTAGGATCTCTCTGTGGTTTGATTGGTGGCATCCGATAGGCCCTATCATTCTTACCCTTTCTGGTGGATTATTTCTGACTCGGGTCTGGATAGGCAAGCGAGGGTTTCTGCTGTGATCTTTGGCTCATCGTGGTGTTGGCCTGTGTCCAATACCCTTGAGCTCATGGAGTTGCGCGAGAGTACCCCTAGCTCTTTTCGTCCTGCCCCGGATACGCCTGATAGGATCGTCTGGACGGTTAGTGGTTCTGGGGATTTCTCCATTGCGAGTATGTGGGAAGCCCTTCATCAAAAGGGCCGTTAGCTAGATGGGCTTGCTTACTATCGTGTAAGTGGCGTGTTCCACGTCATAACTTCATCTTATGGCTGGCCATTAGGGAGAGGTTAAGTACGCAGGATAGGCTTTTTGCTTTTCATGTTATTCCTAGTATGAGTTGTGTTTTCTATCACATTCCTTTTGAGTATCATGATCATCTATTTTTTAATTGCCCTTTCACGTTCAGATTATGGTCTTTTATTCAAAAGAAATGTAATTTTAACTGGCCTATGTTGAGTTGGCAGGGTATGGTTGATAGAGCTTCCTCTGAATGGCAAGGCCCTGGATTCCCGGCATCTGTCTGTCGGATAGCATTTGCGGCGTTGGTGTACTATATCTGGCGAGAGCAGAATTCTCGTTCTTTCCAAAATAAGGATACTGATGTGGTTTCTTATTCTGCAGGTCTTGTGCAGATCATCCGGTGGAGGTTATTCTCTTGCAGAAAAGTGGCCAATACCCCGACTAATCGATGGTTCCAGGGTGAATGGCAACTCCCTGACTCCATATTCGGCTGATTCCGTCATCTTTTGGTCAGATCGACTTTTGGGTGATCGGTTTGTGTACAGACAGACCGATGCAGCTTTAGCATGCTCTATCGCAGGACTTCTAGATTCTGCGTGGCTTCTCGTGTGGTCTCTACTGGGTCCTTTGTATTTATTTTGCTGATCTAGCTTCGTTGTTATGTATTAACTTTTCTTTTGTGGCCAGTGTGGCGTGTTTCTGCCTATCATAGGTTTCTGTTCGCTCTTGCTTAGCAAGACTCACGTTTCATTGTTGTTTTCCTGGGGTATGCCCCTTGTAGATCCACTTTTGTTTCATCGGTTGATATATATTTTTATTTACCGAAAAAAAAGTTGATCTGACCAAAAGATGACGAAATTAATCAAATATGGAGTCGGGGAGCTTCCATTCACCCTGGAACCATTGGTTAGTCAAGGTATTGGCCACTTTTTCGCAAGAGAATAACCTTCACCAGATGATCTGCACAAGACCTGCAGAAAAAGAAACCACATCAGTATACTTATTCTGGAAAGAACGAGAATTCCGCATTGCATGTATGGCATTGCATCTGCCCAGGGTCAGTATCTTAGAAATTTATTTGCATTGTATCTAAATTGGTCGTTCTAAGATTGATTGTGAATAACTCTTTGGATATCTTATCAAAATGGATTGCATTGAAACTCCTTTTCATATTCTTTTCAGAGCTTAAACAAAGTTCCTAATGAGCATCTCCTGCGGCTTCATTTTCATTACCCTCATAGTACTGAGGTTCATCTAGGTGTTCACCTGAAAACATTTATGAAAAGGGGTGAGCTGGGGGCCCAATAAATACACATGCCATATTCCTAAAATAAATTTGAGGGTTTCAAACATGCCATGGTTTTCCTTTTCACAATAAAATTTCAATGTTACCAAAATAACTACACTCAACATATATATATATATATATATATATATATATATATACATACTTGCATCAAAAGATTCTCGAATTAGAATAAGATCAACCAAGAGTTTCATCAAGCACTATTATAATTAATCATAACATGTATACTGTGGTCAGCGTATGGTCCCACTGACTAGGACCCAAAATCCCTCCTCCACCCGGGATAACAAATGTGGACGCAAGGGCGAACCACGGTGCAACAGTACTGTGCGTCAACGTATGGTCCCGTTGACCGGGACCCAGAATCCACTTTCCCTCGTGGATATGGGGCGCAATAAAATGACACAGTCAACTATCATCTCATTCCACATGTACTAAGCATGATTCAGTTACTCACACAACAATTCCATAACATTTCATTTAAAATTTTATCAAACGATTAACCACAGACATAGGGCAATGAAAATGTTTCAGAACTTTCAATTTTAACTAAGAACATGTATACAATATATAATTTTTCAAGTAGGGTATAAGGAGGAATATGGCAGGGTACTTACCTGACGCTACGCATCTCCATATCATCTAGAGCTCCGGAGCGACGATCATGTTGCTACCTCTGGCGAGCGGAACCGTCAAGACCATTCTTTTTTATCTTCATGTTCCCAGTCAAATCTTAGAGTTCATGCTAACAATTCCCTTTTTATTCTCATAGCCTATGTGTTTCCTTGTCCAAAACACATACATGTACATGGTACACCTACACCATGTACACTCACTATACACAACACACATTTTTTACACACTATACGCACTACCGAAACCCCCAAATCACACCGCCATATACATGCCATCACGGCTATCCCAGTCCAGCCATCGCAAGCATCACCGGTAAACCACAACTGTTAACGACAAACCGAACTTGTACTGCCGAAACCCCGTTCCATATTCAATACCACCAAAACCCAACATACCGGCTACTAGTTTCCACAACTAATCTACCATTATAGGTTCCACCTTTCAACAACCCTACAACCAATACATCACTATTGTCTTTACGATTCCACAACCAAAATCAAAACCACACTACATTTCCACATTACGCACACAAAGATACTGTACCCTGTTACATACAGACACACTCTGTGTGTACACATTGTACACAGTTCACATTCATGCACATACAACACATACTCTCTGCAATTTGCTGCCCACACGCAGCTCAGCACACATTAACGCGCACATACACACAACTCATAGGCCTCTACAGACACGCCTATGCCTTCCAGCCTCTACGGACACACGCCCTTTTTGCACATAAAATTACGCAACACATATACCACTACAACTGTATGAAAAACTACATACACAGAATCCACATACACCTGCCCGCACATAGTCACCCACACCTCCAAACATACACAACCGCACTCCTCACACAATATACATCTACACAACAGTGGCCCACATACACACCCTGCTATATACATTCATTCGATAACAACCACCTAGTTCTTTCTATTTCATCCACCGCCAACACCCACATTACACATAACCGTCCACATTACACGCTCCACGACACACAATGCACACACTCTGTGTACGTCATTGTACACAAACACGCCACCACACGTAGCCCTCCATGCACATACAAACATCACACGCACGGCCACTACGCGCACAAACTTGGGCCGAACCAAGCAATAGTTTCATCATTACAGTTAACGGTGGTCTCAAACTCATTGCTTATTAATCGATAACTCACCACAATGACCATTTCACCCTCACCCTCGTAACTTTTACCTAAATAAAAACACACTTGGTTTACACAAACACACAATCTCACAAAACACAGCCATACACCCTCCTTCCAACAATTTACGCACACACATATACCACCATACTTCAGCCTATCCCAACTGTCGTTCCTGCCGTCTCAAACACCGCCGTGATACCTCTACTCCACACCGCACCAAAAATCAGAACACCACTACTGCACACATTCAAACCACCTAATTCATTCCATTTCACCCATCGTCAGAACTACCATTAAATGATTACCACCACCAATACACAAGTACACCACCAAAACCCATTTACAAAAATCAGCCCCAACTGGGGACTGTCGGCCGTGATCATGAAAGGCAGATGGAGAAGAAGGTGTCGCGGAGGTGTTGGGCGATCTAATCAGTGGAGGTGCTGGCTAAAAAGAATAAATCGTCAGAGACCAAGTGTGTGGTCGGCAATGGAGTTGACCGAAGTTATGGTTCGCCATGACGGGTACCATTGGCAGCACAAAGAGGCGTCAAGCGATGGCGTGGGAATGGTTGGAGGTGCGGGGGGATGATCGAACGGTGTAGCGGTGGTGAAGGGCCGTAATATGGGGGTTCCATGCCGGCAACCGTAATGTAGCTGGAAAAATGAGGGTGGTCCAGATCTGTGGCGGCGATTGATAGGCGTTGGGTGGTGCATTTGGTGGAGACGCCGGCCAGAGTTGATCGTCGGTGGTTGAAGGCGTGGTCGGTAGCGGTTGGGTCCAAGGCCATCGCAGCGATGAAGACCGGTGATGAGTCCCATATGACGGTGGCAGCGGCACCTTTGGCTACGATATGGTGGTCGCGAAGGTGGTGTGGTGGTGTTCGGCATAGGCGTGGCCAGAGTTCATCACCGGCGGTGGAGCGTGGCCGGTAATGGGATGCCGGAGATGGGAGCGGTGCTGCCCGATTAGGGCCTGCGACCTGCTCACATCTTCTCTCCCTCTTCTCTTTTTTTCTATTTTTTATGTCCACATTTTCTTTCTCTCCCGTTTTCTTTTTTTTTTCCTTATTTTCTTTTGTCTAGCTTATTTACCAATATGCTTTCTTTTAATCTTTTCCAAAATCTTCTCCTTTTCTTTATCCCCAAATCACTCCCTATCATTGCAAAATCCCATATTTTTATCCCTAGCTCTCTCTCTTAGTTTAAAATAATCAAACAAGATCTAGACATTTACATAATAACCCTAATTTAATTATTAGTTCTCTAGAGTCACGAGCTAAGTTTCGTTTATTACTTTATTGCACCAATTTTTTAATTATTTTTTTATAGCTCTGGTATTATAAATTATCGATGATAAAATTGTTCAAACCAAACGTCGCTAAGACCTCAAAGAACATCACTCATAGAAATTGTCACTAAATTAATAATGACCGGGTAAACCTAGGTTCGGGACATCACACCGTATAGTGAAGAAAGTTAAGCATTGGACTTGCAATTACTTGTCGTATGCCGGTAGGGTCCAGTTGATTAGATCAGTCTTATTCTCTATCCAGGTGTACTGGGCTTCTATTTTTATCCTTCCAAAGAAAGTGATTCTGGAGATAGAGAGGATATTTTGAGCTTTCCTTTGGAAGTGGACGAGGCTTTGTACCACGGGAGCCAAGGTGGCTTGGGCTGATGTATGCTGTCCAGAGGAAGAGGGTGGCTTGGGTACTAAGCAGATTGACGTGTGGAGTTATGCTACCATCTCTTGGCACATTTGGTCCATCATTCTTTCAGGTCAGACTCTCTTTGGTCGCGATGGGTCAAGTCCAATATTTTGATAGAAGGAGTTTTTGGGAAGTCTCATGTCCTGGTGATTGTAGCTGGTCTTGGCATAACATTCTCATGGTTAGGGATATGATTAGCTCTTTCCCTCAATATATTGTAGCGGATGGCAGTAAGATCTCTCTGGGGTTTGATCGGTGGCATCCGATAGGTCATATCATCCCTACCCTTGCTGATAGGATTATTTCTGACTCGGGTCTGGGTAGGCGAGCAAGGGTTTCTGATGTGATCTTGGGCTCCTCGTGGTGCTGGCCTGTGTCCAATACCCTTGAGCTCATGGAGCTACATGAGAGTACCCCTAGCTCTTTTCCTCCTGTCCCGAATTCGCCAGACAGGATCGTCTGGACTGTTAGTGGTTCTGGGGATTTCTCCATTGCGAGTACATGGGAAGCCCTTCATCACAAGCGGCCCCTAGCTAGATGGGCTTGCTTACTGACGTGTAAGTTGCGTGTTCCACGTCATAACTTCGTCTTATGGTTGGCCATTAGGGAAAGGTTGAGTACGCAGGATAGGCTTTTTGCTTTTCATGTCATTCCTAGCATGAGTTGTGTTTTCTGTCGCATTCCTCTTGAGTCCCATGACCACCTATTTTTTAATTGCCCTTTCATGTTCAGATTATGGTCTATTATTCAAAAGAAATGCAATCTAAATTTGCCTATGTTGAGTTGGTAGGGTATGTTTCATAGAGCTTCCTCTGAGTGGCAGGGCCCTGGATTCCCGAAATCAATCTGTTGGATTGCTTTTGCGGGGTTGGTGTACTATATCTGGCGAGAACGAAATTCTCGTTCCTTCTAGAATAAGTATACTGATGTGGTTTCTTGTTCTGCAGGGGCTGGTACAGATCATCAGATGGAGGTTATTCTCTTGTAGAAAAGTAGCCAATACCCCGGCTAACCGATGGTTCCAGGGTGAATGGCAGCTCCCCGACTCCGTATTCGCCTAATTTTGTCATGGTTTGGTCAGTTTGATTTTGGGTGCTCGGTCCGTGTACAGGCAGATCGTTGCAGCTTGTAGCATGTTTTATCGCAGTTTTAGTGCGATGGTCTTTCCACTAGGATCTCTAGACTCCACGTGGCTTCTCTTGTGGTCACTATTGGGTCTTTTGGTTTTTTCTTTTACTGACCTAGCTTCGGTGTTTTGTATTATCTCTTTTCTTCTGTTGCCTATATGGCTTGCTTCTGCCTAGCTTAGGATTTCTTTTCACTCTTGCTTAGCAAGACTCGCTTTTTGTTGATGTTTTCCTGGGGTATGCCCCTTGCAGATGTTGTACTTTTGTTTCATCGGTTGATATATATTTTTATTTACTGAAAAAAGGGAAATGTAATAACCTATACTTCAAGGAAGCTAAAACCCAATGAGGAAAACTATCCTACGGATAATTTGGAGTTGGCAACAATGTATTTGCCCTACATAAATGGCAGCACTACTTGTATGGAGTAGCGTTTGAAGTGTACACGGACCATAAAAGCTCGAGGTATTTATTTTCACATAAAGAGCTTAATATGAGGCAAAATAGATCGATGGAACTCCTAAATGATTATAATTGCACCATCCAATATCATTCGGGCAAAGCAAATGTGGTTGCTGATGCATTGAGTAGAAAAGCTATGCTTGCACACTTGATGATAAAAAGAGTGGAAATTGATGCAAGCATTTGGCAGCCTCGACTACCTATGACTGGTATTGTCTTTGCTAATAATATTAGAGTGAAGCCTATTTTGATAAAAAGAATTAGAGAAGCACAAGTACGAAATCTAGAAGTACAAACTATTTTGAAAGATTTGAGTTCCAAATTAGATTTTATGTTGCACAGTGATGGTTTGCTCCGAATTGGTAAGAGAACGTATGTTCCGAATGATGCTTGTTGGAGACGAGAGCTAATGGAAGAAGCACATCGGTCCAAGTATTCTATGCACCCCAAAAGTACTAAAATGTATTAAGATCTGAAATCTAGTTATTGGTGGAGTAACATGAAGAGAGATGTGGATGAATTTTTTGCAAAATGTCTTACATGTCAACAAGTTAAGTTGGAACATCGCAGACAAGCTAGGTTACTTCTTCTTTTCTTTTTTTTTTTCCTTTTTTGTTCCTTTTTTTGGTAAATAAAAATATATATCAACCGATGAAACAATAGTACAACTGCTGCAAGGGGCATACCCAGGAAAACAATAACGAAATGCGAGTCTTGCTAAGCAAGAGCGAAAAGAAAAGCTAAGCTAGGCAGAAACATGCCACACGGCAACAAAAGAAAAGAGTTAATACATAACATTGAAGCTAGATCAGCAAAAGAAAATAAAAAAGACCCAGAAGTGACCACAAGAGAAGCCACATGAAGTCTGGAGATCTTAATGGAAAGACCATCACACTAAAACCGCAAAAATAACATGCTAAAAGCTGCAACTGTCTATCTGTACAAAGACCGATCACCTAAAAATCAATCTGACCAAACCAAGAAGGAATCAGGCGAATATGGAGTCGAGGAGCTGCCATTCACCCCAAAACCATCGGTTAGTTTGGGTATTGGCTACTTTTCTACAAGAGAATAACCTCCATCGAATGATCTGCACAAGACCTGCAGAACAAGAAACCACATCAGTATACTTATTCTGGAAGGAACGAGATTTCCGCTCTCGCCAGATAGAGTACACCAACGCCACAACTGTTATCCGACAGATTGATGCCGGGAATCCAGGGCCCTGCCACTCAAAGGAAGCTCTATCAACCATACCCTGCCAACTCAACATAGGACAGTTAAAATTGCATTTATATTGAATAATAGATCATAATCTAAATGTGAAAGGGCAATTAAAAATAGACGATCATGGGACTCAAAAGAAATGCGACAGAAAACACAGCTCATGCTAGGAATGACCTGAAAAGCAAACAGCCTATCTTGCGTACTTAACCTCTCCTTAATGGCCAGCCCTAAGACAAAGTTATGACATGGAACACGCCACTTACACGACAGTAAGCAAGCCTATCTAGCTAACGGCTTTCGGGGCAGAACTACTAACAGTCCAGACAATCCTGTCAGGCGTATTCGGGGCAGGACAAAAAGAGCTTGGGGTACTCTTGCGCAACTCCATGAGCCCAAAGGTATTGGACACAGGCCAACACCACGATGGCCAAAGATCGCATCAGAAACCCTCCCTTGCTTATTCAGACCCGAGTCAGAAATAATCCCACCAGAAAGGGTAGGAATGATAAGGCCTATCGGATGCCACCAATCAAACCATAGAGAGATCCTACTATAATCCCCAACTATATACAGAGGGAAAAAGCGAATCATATCCCTAACCATAAGAATCTTATGCCAATACCAGCTACAATAACTGGGATAAGAGACTTCCCCAAAACTCCTTCCTATCAGAATATTGGACTTCACCCACCGCGGCCAAAGGGTGTCTGACCTGAAAGATATGATGGACCAAATATACCTTGAGATGGCAACAAAATTCCACACCTCAATCTGCTTAATACCCAGACCACCCTCTTCCACAGAACAACATACATCGCCCAAGCCACCTTGGCTCTTGTGGTACAAAGGCCTGTATCCTTCCATAGGAAAGCTCAAAATATCCTCTCCATCTCTAGTTTCACATTCTTTGGAAGGATAAAAATTGAAGCCCAGTACACTTGGATAGAGAACAAAACTAATCTAATCAATTGGACCCTATAAGCATACGAGAAGTAATTACAAGTCCAATGGTTGACTTTCCTCACGATGCGATCTAGAAGAGGCAAACAGTCCTCTTTCTGCAAACCAGTGGAGATCAGAGGGACTCCCATATATCGCTTAGGGAGCTCACCCTCGAGAAATTCATGACAAGAAGAGATCAAAGGCATGGTAGTAGGCTCAATACCAGAGAAGAAAACATGGCTCTTATTCGGATTCAGAACGAGTCCTGAGAACTGTTGGAGGACACTGAGACCATGTTTCAAGACTTGAACCGAAGGAAGGTCACCCCGATAAAATAGCATGAGATCGTTACCAAAGGCAAGCTGAAAGATACCATCCTTTTTGGCACCTCCAGTTGTAGCGAAACTGACTACCAACCCCTGCCTGATACCACACCTACCCCGAAAAGAACTATTAGATTCCCCGTTGACGATGATGGAAAAGCTCGTGCTAGAGGCACATGCATTGATCCATCTAATAACCGTGGGGGTGGGGAATCTAAGGCAAATCAACACATCAAAGAGAATATCCCAATGCAAACAATCATAAGCCTTCATAACCACCTTCATGGCACAACAAAGAACCCTAAAATCCTCTCGATGATAGTTCCGCATGAGCTCCTGAGATAAAAGGATATTATCTGCTATACTTCGAGAGGCAGAAAAGGTCGTCTGGGAAAGATCAATGACGTCCCTGAGCACCACCTTAGCACGATTAGCAATGATCTTAGCTATGCACTTATAAATCATGTTACAGCAAGAAATATCCTTGTAATCATTAAGGCTCGAGGGATTAGTCACTTTGGGAATTAAGACTAGTAAATTAGCCAATACCCCCGCTAACCGATGGTTCTAGAGTGAATGGCAATTCCCCGACTCCATATTCACCTGATTTAGTCATGGTTTGGTCAGATAGATTTTGGGTGATCGGTTTGTGTATAGCTAGATCGTTGCAGCTTGTAGCATGTTTTATCGCAGTTTTAGTGTGATGGTCTTTCCACTAGGATCTCTAGACTCCACGTGGCTTCTCTTGTGGTCACTATTGGGTCTTTTGTATTTTCTTTTGCTGATCTAGCCTCGGTGTTTTGTATTATCTCTTTTCTTCTACTGCCTATATGGCTTGTTTCTGCCCAGCTTAGGTTTTCTTTTCGCTCTTGCTTAGCAAGACTCGCATTTTGTTGTTGTTTCCCTAGGGTATGCCCCCTTGTAGATGTTGTACTTTTGTTTCATCGTTGATATATTTTTATTTATCCAAAAAAGTATGGTTAACTTCCTTGAGAAGCTGACCATTACCAAAAAAATTTGGAATCGCTTCCACAATCTCTTCCCCCACTGTATGCCAAGTCCTCTTAAAAAAGAGGGCGTTATACCCATCAGGACTAGGGGATTTACCATCCTTGAGAGAGAAGAAAACCTTCCAAATCTCATCCTCAGTAACAGTACGACCCCTCTCACGCTACTGAGAATCTGAAAGGGATTTCGACATCCAGTTCTTTAGCTCATTTAATCTCGGATAGTGACTCAGACAATGAGTTCCCAACAAACTCTGAAAATGGTCAACAATCGAAGCCTTAACTAAATCCGAGTCTTCTAGGATAGTCCCCTCAGACCGAAGAAGAGAACTAATTTTATTGAAATTCCTTCTCTTATTAACTGACTTAAAGAAAAATTTGTTATTATTATCTCCAACATCAAGCCAGTGAATCCCAGATTTTTGCTTGAGAAAACTCTCCTGCTCTCCACTCACTTATTTTTTTTGGTAAATAAAAATATATATCAACCGATGAAACAAAAGCACAACATCTACAAGGGGCATACCCTAGGAAAACAACAACGAAACGCGAGTCTTGCTAAGCAACAGCGAACAGAAACTTATTCTAGGCAGAAACATGCCACACTGGCCACAAAAGAAAAGTTAATACATAACAACGAAGCTAGATCTGCAAAATAAATACAAAGGACCCAGTAGTGACCACACGAGAAACCACGCGGAATCTAGAAGTCCTAATGGAAAGAACATCACACAAAAACTGCGATAGAGCATGCTAAAGCTGCATGGTCTGTCTGTACACAAACCGATCACCCAAAAGTTGATCTGACCAAAAGATGACGGAATCAGCCAAATATGGAGTCGGGGAGTTGCCATTTACCCTGGAACCATCGGTTAGTCGGGGTATTGGCCACTTTTCTACAAGAGAATAACCTCCACCGGATGATCTGCACAAGACCTGCAGAACAAGAAACCGCATCAGAATACTTAGTTTGGAAAGAACGAGAATTTTGCTCTCGCCAGATATAGTACACCAATGCCGCAAACGCTATCCGACAGACAGATGCTGGGATTCCAGGGCCTTGCCATTCAGAGGAAGCTCTATCAACCATACCCTGCCAACTCAACATAGGCCAGTTAAAATTACATTTATTTTGAATAATAGACCATAATCTGAATGTGAAAGGGCAATTAAAAAATAGATGATCATGAGACTCAAAAGGAATGCGACAGAAAACGCAGCTCATACTAGGAATAACATGAAAAGCAAAAAGCATATCCTGCGTACTTAACCTCTCCCTAATGGCCAGCCATAAGATGAAGTTATGACATGGAACACGACAGTAAGCAAGCCTATCTAGCTAACGGCCGCTTTTGATGAAGGGCTTCCCACGTACTCGCAATGGAGAAATCTCCAGAACCACTAACCGTCCAGACGATCCTATCAAGCGTATCCGGGGCAGGACGAAAAGAGGTGGGGGTACTCTCGCGCAACTCCATGAACTTAAGGGTATTGGACACAGGCCAACACCACGATGAGCCAAAGATCACAGCAGAAACCCTCGCTCGCCTATCCAGACCCGAGTCAGAAGTAATCCTACCAGAAAGGGTAGGAATGATAGGGCCTATCAGATGCTACCAATCAAACCACAGAGAGATCCTACTACCATCCCCAACTATATACCGAGGGAAGGAATGAATCATATCCCTAACCATGAGAATCTTACGCCAAGACCAGCTATAATTGCTAGGGCAAGAGACTTCCCAAAAACTCCGACCTATCAGAATTTTGAACTTGACCCATCGCGGCCAAAGGGAGTCCGACCTAAACGATATGATAGACCAAATGTGCCTAGAGATGGCAGCAAAATTCCACATCTCTATCTGCTTAATACCCACGCTACCCTCCTACTCTCCACTCACTCTAGCAAAAAGTTCTAGCTTCTCCTTTTCTATCCGACACCACACTGGGTCGAGAGGGTTCAACGCTAACATGCTCTGAGCATACTCCAAGGAAGCCCTAGCCGCATTAAGCCTACCTGAAATGTTGCTAAAGTGTTCCTTTTTAAGTCTTTAAGCTATAACTTTAGTAGCTTTAGCTTCCTGACAACTTTGAACATAGCACAACCCGCAAGGGGCGTGCCTCACACTTTAGCAACTAGAGGCAAAAACTTATGATGATTGGCTCACATATCAAAAAATTTAAACAGTTTGGCACCTTGTCAGGCCTGATAAAAGAGTGGACGAAGATGGGTGAATGATCAAAAATACCTCTAGGACGAAAAACTGCTTCATATTTAGGAAATTTAGTGATCCAAGTATTGTTAACAAGGACACGGTCAAGCTTCCTACAAATAGTATCACTGTCATTCTGACAATTAGTCCACGTATAAAAGCAACCTCAATACTTCAAATTTGAAAGTTCCAAGGTAATCAAACAATCATGGAACCCCTGATAGTAGCGAGGCCATCTATTTCTACCCCCTAATTTCTCACTCTGACTCTAGATGGCATTAAAATCACCAAGTACCAACCATGGATCATTCCCAAAAATGCAAGACTTATACTCAAGCTCCTGCCAGAGCGCATATCTCTCACTAGAATCATTAGAACCATACACAAAGGAAACAAAAAAAAGGAGGTAACCTATCAATTAATTTCACTTGACAGTGAATAATTTGATCAGGCATACCAAGACAAGTAACATTAACTACTTTAGGATTCCATAAAACCAAATTCTACTATTCACAAAAAATTGGTAGTTATTCATAAAGGATCAACAATGGAATTAACGGTTATACATAATCGACGCATTAGGGGCTGCTACTCTGCTTTCCAAGATCCCAAAAAGCATAACACCTAAGGATGTTATGCATGATACCAAAATACCAAAAGGATGCTACAAACCTAGAAGAAGAGTCAGGTTTTTGTTTTCCCTACAAGGATACTTCTTCTTCTTCTTATTATTATTAACACTAGAGTCAAGGTTTATTTTCTTGCCAAAAATGTTAATATTAGGAGTGAGAGAGAAGGAAATGAAATCAAAATTAGAGTCTGGATCAGTGCCCGACTCAGAGTGCACAATCAAACTGAAATCTAAATGCAAATCAGAGTGCAAGGAATGATCATCAAAAGGCTAATTATGAAAATGACAGGAGACTGCTGAATACTGACCTCCTATGGAGAAGAAGCATGATGGGCACTAACCTGCACCTAGCTATAAATCTCATGCCGGTGCCTAGTCTCTAATGGACTATGGCTCTGCTGAACACGATCAAGAGATGAAAAGGACAAAGAACCTTTGCTGACTTTGTCCTTGCCCTTACTTTTCATGGTTGTCCACTCTGCTTCTTTTACCAAAGCAGTAACAGAGGCAGGAAGGGTCGTGCCAGATCGATTCGAAACAGACATTGCAGAAAGAGAGAGCCTATCTCTCTCAGTCCGATTACAAGACCCAGAGTAGTATGTCCGAAGCACTTGCACACCGTGTAAACTGGAGGGCGCCACTGATAATCTACCCGAACAGTCCCAGGATCAGAGGGGGAATCCCCTTCCTGCCATGTACATAGGTTTGCCATAATAACAAGCTCATCAACTAGCTCCCTGGTTGAAAAAACCTCAACACACACTCTAGCAAAACTTATCCGCTCACAACTCTCAGTAAGCGAGTTCGTATATAGTGGCTTCCCAATGCCACTTGCTACATAACTCAACCCACTAGCTGTCAGGTACTCAACAGGAATGTCGTAAAGTCTAACCTACAATGGTAGAACATCAAGGGATTCCTTGCCTAAATTCATACCAAGTCTCCAACGTTGCAAAACAATTAATTTGTTCGCAAAATACCACTGACCCGAATCCGGAATCTTGTCAACCGTATCCATAGAAGAGAATTTGAAGAAATAAAAACCCTTATCGTTAACTAAAACCTTTTGCAACCCATCTTTCAACCACAATTTAAGGGCAATGTTGTTTACAGTGACATATGGCAATTTTTTATCGACAAAGTAACCCACAACACCGTTATCCCACAATTCAATGCCCTCTTCAGCAATAAATTTAGGTGGAGAAACTTGTACCTTTCCTTCAGAAATTGTCGGCGGAAAGTAAGATTATTTCATCTTACCTTTAGAGTTGGAAGGCCCTGGCTTCACCCTGTTAGCTTAGGATAAATAAGGTGAAAAGGCAATAAGGCGCTGATCGTCAGCCCTACTATCTCCTCCTCCCTTATCCTCACCAAAGGCTGCCCCTCCCCTGTCACCCCGATTGCCCCTCCTTCCTCTGGCACCTCGGCCGATACCACCTCTATCTCGAGAATGGGACCGAGAGGCCAACTGTCACCGAAGTGAATCCATCTTTACCTATAGCACACATTTGTCACTGTCTACCTATCTCGATACTCAAGTTCCTCCATAAGTAAACCAAACTGGCAGGCCAAAAACGAACCACTCAAGAAATGATCTTGGAACCCGCTATTTCTACTAGAACAATTGCTTCCTCATCAAGACAATCTGAACCATCAATTTTCTTCAAAAGAGATCCATCACTCTTTGTCAAAATCAAACATCCTTAAGTATCACTACCCGGGCCAGGGGTAGCCTCCCGATGCTTGATTGGCGGTGAAGCATGAGCCACCAAATTAGGAACACAAAAGATATTATCATGAGCAGAATGAGCATGCTATTTTAGAACATCAGATACCTGGGTGCCAATAGGCAACACAAAAGAGTGACTGTTACCACGAACAGTCTCGACTAAAGAAAGATCAGAAGACGCCATAAAGAACAGACCCTAGCAAAAAAAAAAGAAACTGCGCAATCATTATTAGGGCCGACACAGCCAAACCCTAATTAGGGCCAGCCCGAGAAGAACAAACAGGAGGGGAGCAGGGGAAAGGGAGGGGAAGGGGGAAGAAAGAGGGGAAAGGGGAGGATGACTATGATACCCCGGAAAAGATCTAAATGTTTATGTCCATAATGAAAGAAGAGAGAATAACATTGTACATATATGTAATAATATCTAGGACACAACCTTTATGTAAGCAAGAATATAGTATCCTACAAGTGTTAAAAAAACCGAAAGAATGCTACAGACTAGGAATTAATAGAGCAACTGCAATACCCGTACCTAGAATATGGATTACACTGAATCTTAGGATTTTAGTTATTTCTTTAATGACATTTGTCGTAATATACATTAATTTGGTGTCTTTAGTGATGATTATTGCCAGTGATATTGATTGTGACCTTTAGTGACAATTTATAATGCTCCTAAGTTACAAATTTGTGAGGAGGTGAGAATGTAACCCTCGAAATTTTATTTTCATCGATGAAATTTTTTTACTGTTCCTTACTTTAAGTCAAAATTTTGTAGTCTTTTAAAGGAATGTGGGTGAGACGAGGGAATAGCTAAGCGTGAGGGGGGTCTTTAGAAATTTCCAACCTAGGGCAACCATATATAAAGAGAGTCTTGAGAGGACAACCATCCAAGAAGTCTGCTTCCGTCATCTTTTGGTCAGTTCGACTTTGGGTGATTGGCTTGTGTACAGACAGACCGATGCAGCTTTTGGCATGCTCTATCGCAGTTTTTGTGTGATGCTCTTTCCACCTGGACTTCTAGATTTCGTATGGCTTCTCGTGTGGTCACTACTGGGTCCTTTGCATTTCTTTTGCTGATCTAGCTTCGTTGTTATGTATTAACTTTTTCTTTTGTGGCCAGTGTGGCATGTTTCTGCCTAGCATAGGTTTTCTATTCGCTCTTGCTTAGCAAGACTCGCGTTTTCGTTGTTGTTTTCCTGGGGTATGCCCCTTGCAGATGTTTGTACTTTTGTTTCATCGGTTGATATATATTTTTATTTACCGAAAAGAAGTCTGCCCACCCTCTACATGAATGTCAGAGAGGAAAAGGGAGGGAAAAACCAAGCTAGGCCAAGGGAAAATTTAAGATAATAAAATCCCTCGACTCTCTCTTTAGTTTAGCCATAAAATTGGATGATTTATATATATATATATGTTAGGTGTGAAATTGGTAGCTTTTGTTATGTTTGAGAATAAGGTTGCTGTAGAGCAGCATTAGAGTGAGTTAGGATTTTTATCATATCTCCTTTATTTCAAATCCAATTGAAATGAAAATGAAAATATTATGAGAAAATGTATTCATCTAACCAAACGTAGTACCACTTATGGAACAAGCATTTTTCACTTCAGACCTTTTGAATAGGCAGTACAATTTACCCGTTAGGATGAGGCGCGGACTAGTCGCTCTCTTCAAGATGGTTCGCCCCCCCCCCCCCATGGTATAATACTGATGCAATAGGTCTCAATATGCTGCCTCCCGGATACAACAGCCTAGCTCTTTGTTTGTACTACTAGATAAGTGGAAGTATATGACCAAAATTTGATGACACAACTTCTTCGCAATATATATGTATGTACATATATACATATATATATGGGCTAATTACACTTATGTCCCTGAGGTTAGGGTGTAGTTACAGTCAAGGACATTAAGTTTCAGAATGTAACATTCCGTGACCAAAAACCCTAATTTTGTAACACTTGTGTCTATCCGTTAGGATTCTGTCCAAAAAGTGTATTTTTTATGATGTCATCGTTACGTATTTTCAAAATGGCAATACTGCCCTTTACTGCATATACTAAATAATTACACTTATTGTCCCTAAGATTAGGGTATAATTACAGGTAAGAACAATTAGTTTGGATAAATTACACTTATGTCCAATATAATGGTTTAAATGTTCAAATTAGGATTAGAATTTTTTAGCAAATTACACTCATGTCCAATATAATGGTTTAAATGTTCAAATTAGGATTAGGGCTTTTAGGTTTTGTATAAAAATCCTTAATTTTCAAATTAGATTTTCAAATTACTGCCAGTAACCAATCTTCTGCCAGCGTCTCCCCCATTACCGATGACGTTGCCTTTCCCCTCCATCTCTACTCTCCCCCCACCTCGTCCCTTGCAGCAGCCCCATCACTCACCCTACGCCGGCTACTCCATCGCCCCATGCTGCTGGCAACTTCATCGCCCCATCCCTCCCTGCCCCACCCTTCACCACTCTGTAGCCGCCCCTTACCATACCTACACACAACTGTCAACCACCATGCCAACCTTCGTGACCCAATTATCCGGCACCACCGCCGTTACCCACCACCCCGCACCACCGCCATAACCCACTCTTCTTTCTTCCCAAACCAAAACCGACAATCAATTTAACAACCCAAAAAACAAACCTACAGTGATTTTGAGTTATGGCATGAGAGAGAGAAGGGCGATTTGTGGTGGGTCAGAGCGGGGTTGAGCAGCGGGGTGGGGAGGGGGGGACAGCAAAAACGTGGGGGGGAGAGCAAGGACGAGGGTGGTGTCGGCATGGGGGAGCATGGGGGTGCGACAACGGGGTTGGGAGAGGGGAGGGGGCGGGTGGGGGGAAAGTGGAGAGATTGATTCTAAGAAGAGAGATTGAATTTGAGAAAGAAAGGAGAGAACAAAAAAAGAAAAATGGAATTTTAATTTCAATTCGGGGTAATAAAGTCTTTTCGTCAAAACCGTTATGTATTTTTATATTCCGTCTAGTCAAGGGACATAAGTGTAATTAGCCTATATATATATATATATATATATATATATATATATATATATATATATATATATATCCCCGCGCGATCTTGCTGCCCAGCCCAGATCTTTTTTTTTTAAAAAAAATGCGTCTACCATACAGTGTGGCGGACGGGCTTTTTTACCAAAATGCCCTGCTCTTATCGTCCGCTACACAGTGTAGTGGATGACTTTTTTACCCTGACACTTGTCAGGCAAAGTCGTCTGCCACACTGTGGGGTGGATGACTTTTTGACTGACAATTGTCACACCTTGTCCCCCCACACCGTCTGCTAGACAGTGTGGTGGATGGATGTTAATGGAAGTTATACTTATCCACACTATCTGCTACATTGTGTAGTGGATGGTCCATATAAAAATGACAAATCCCTAATTTCGAAAGTCTTCTTCCCTCTTTCTTCTTCCCAAACTTCCCAGTGGATTGGCAAGTAGATCTATGCATTTCTTTCTGAGAAGCCCTTTAATCATCTAATTAATCATTTAAGTTCATAAATCAATCCTGTAGTTGTTCATAATCTAGAGTTTGGGATGAGTATTGCGTATTATGCATGATTTTGATTATATAAGTATATCTGTGCATGGTTTTAATTACGTATTATGCAAGTGCTAGCGTTGGTAATTTCTAGATTTCATGTATATATATATATATAGTAATATCTAGATTCCATATATATATATATATATATATATATATATATATATATATATATATATATATATATATGAGCCCTGTGCTAGCATTGTATGTATTATGCATGTGCTAGCATTGGTAATTTGTGAGCGTTTGATAAAAGCTTCAAAACTTGACATTTTTCTATCATTTCAATTGCAAATAATGGCCTTTAACCCTGGACCAAAAGATCCCTCCGTATTATAGGACCAAGAAAATCATAATAGTACATCTATCTGGAATGAACAAGTAAGATGCTTATTTTTTTATTTTCTTATTCTCACGACTATTGTATACCTTTCACTTTGCTTAAATTGTCTTTATTAATTCGTAGGAAAGAGTACCACTCAATTGGTGATTGAATAAATTCTAGAAAAATTATTGCATAGAATTGGGTTTGGGGTTTTCACGCATGGGGATATCTTTCAGCAAATTGACCGGAACTTAATAGGTGTCCTTGTTTAAAGGTAGAGAAGTGAAACGAGTACTTCCCTCTTGAAGAGATGACAATAACCTTAGAAGATGTAGGGTTCATCTTAGGGTTATCGGTGATGAGGTAGCCGGTAATTGCTCTTCCATATTCCGTAACAATTAAGAGAGCTAATAGGAATTTCTATACTTTGATACCCAAAAGAGAATTTAGCAGTGGTGGGATAAAGTTGAGGTGGTTGGTACAAAACATCGGGTTTCTGCTGGAATACTGCACGGAGGAGATGCTTGTGTTGCACACTAGCCTTCCCGCTGTTGGTGATGGGGGCAATTGTATTCCCAACAATGTCAAAGAATACGGTTCAAATCAAATATTTAGCATTGTTGGGTAACTTGTACCAAGCATTACACAAGGCAACGAGGCCCAACTCCAAAGCTATATGTGCATGTCTCTCATTGTTGCAGGTATATCTTATATCTTTTTTGTAATAACATTTTTGAAATTTTTTTATTAGTCGGTGCACAATAAATTTTGACGATACAACCCTAATTTGTCTTTGTTTTCAGGTATGGTCTTATGAACACATTACTACCGGCGTACCCAACCGTAGAAAGGAAACATATAATGTGTGGCCTCGGTTGTGCACTTGGAGTACAGCCAGAAGGACAACCTCTACCCAAGGAGAGATGATCCCCATCACAACATTACATTCTATCGGGGGGAAGGGGGTGTTCGACTCGCTATCTCCAGGCCAAATGTGTGGGGCCACTAATCCACTTCGGTATCGCAAAGTGGCAACTACCAGATCGTGCAATGCGCCATTTTGATAGCTTGTAGGGTTTGCCAATTGATGCCTCAGATATGAGGGTTAATAAGAACCCACCGGGTGTCCCACGGTTTGGCATGGTGAATGCACACGAAGGAAATTGAATTGTGGGGTTCTTGGCAAGACATGTTGGGGTCATTGTGTCGAAGCCTGATGTCGTGGTCAACATGGAACAGAATCTCGGGTGGTACTACCGCATCACTCGGAAGAAAATAGCCCCAACAAGGTTGACAAAGGGCAGAAGTACCACCCTAGGGATCAGATCGATGAGCGTAGGGCATATGAGCTCGTAAGTTGCCCGATGCTTTTAATTGAATTTAGTGTTTCTTGTTTTACATTCAATCCCGTTTGTGTTAGAATTTACTGATTATCTCTTTGGATGCAAGTTGATGCCTCCCTCGTCTTCTTCATGAAGTTGAGTGAGCGAAAGGATCTGCTGGATGGCATGGGAGCGGATCTTCGCTACCAGCCTGAGGTGATAATGCATGGTTGCGGGGAGTTTGTGAGTCGTTATATGGAATACCCTTTGGGCATCAACCCGGGAATGGATTATCCAGGGTGGCAGCCTCCTCATATGAGCGAGGGATACGGTGATCCCTCAGGTCAAACTTGAACGAGGGAGTTGGTGGTGCCTCCGTAGCTGGGATGGGTAGTGCTTGGGGGACGCCATCGGGCATGTGAATGGCTTACTTGGACGAGTTCAGTGCCCCATCGTTTGCTTTGCTCAGGGCTCAGAATTTACACCACTCTCTCAGAGTCAAGTCACACAAGACTTTGACTTCTTAAACTTCAATCTCTTCGAGTGACTGCCACTCGTCCCATGGGCAGGACCTCCTAGCCTTGGGATACCCAAAGAGCCACAAGGAGGAAAATATTCCCGTGTCAACCCCCCAGGAAGGTAATGTCCCCCTGTCAACCCCCCGTGGAGGGTAATATCCCCCTGTCGACCCCTCCGGACGGCAATATCCCTCGGTGGACCCCCCTTCCCCCCCTCACGATCCTTCCCACTTATCCCAAAGGGCATCCGTTGAAGCCTCTAAAGCCAGCAAAGTGTGCCCTAATTTGCCAACGTTACTTTAGTGGGCTCCCTAGCTACGATCAAAAAGTGGTGTGAACTGCCCAAATAATATGGGTTACAGTATCTCATAGGACAGAATTTCCACCCTAGCTCTGGGTTGTTGGTTGGAAAATACTCTGATGACTACCTACGACAAACTTTTGATGCTTCGAGGTTGGGATAGGGGGAATATGTATCCCCACATTTATTTAATGGATGTGCTATTGCATGCTTTGTGCTCAATGGAACCATTGGACAGAAGTGAGGGGGAGGAAAAGCTTGATCCAATGGCGTCAGCCTAGTTCGCTCACTATATTTCTTGAGCATAGGTTGAGTCTGGTGAGCGCCAGTGATGCGAACGTCTTCCTATTACCCTTCTTTCAAGAATTCCACTGGAACTTGGTTTGCTATGAATAAAACAAAAATGGTCATAACAATCCTCGACAGTCTTCACAACGATGCCAAAATGATGCCCGTGAAGGAACTTTTCAAATAGTGGATGGATGTTGTGGTAATCTTGTGATTGTTGCTTTTTGCTTATTGTAATTGTTATTTCCAAAGCTTACGCTAATTTTATTTCTCGACAGGATCTGTTTTGTGCCATGGTCCACTCTCACCGTGGACTAAAAGTACCAGATAAGCTGAAGCTTGAAGTTTGATTGAAGAAACGGAGGCCCATGCAAGCTAACTACAACGACTATGGCGTCATCGTCTTGATGTGCATAGACTACATTTGTCAGAGTGAGAGCCTCAAGGTGGTCTGGAGCAAAGCAAACGTACAAAACTTTAGATATAGGATAGCCTGGCAAATTTATAGTTGCTAGCCTAGAGTAGTTAATAAGAATATTGTAAATCCGGCTCACTACGAGAACACAATTCAAGATGAGGCCCCATGTCATTGTAAAAATTTATTTTTATGACATAGCAATGTTAATTCAAACTGTTGTGATTTTGAAACACTTGATCTCCTTTGTTTACGAAAGGCAATGTGAATTACACATTTGTGTTGTTATTAAGAATTTTGTGTGTTGTGGTTTTTTTGCCCTTCTTGAGATAGGTTCATGGTGGCTAAGAAAATATTGTGGTGTGGTTTTCTCGCCATTCTTGAGACAGGTTAATGGTGGGTAAGAAAATGGGAGAAATGTCATAAGATGTTTTTGCTTCTCCATCCGCTACACAGTGTAGCGGATGACTAAATTACCAAAAAAATTCTAAGTATTGGACTCCAATGTTTCTGCTAGGACGTTCACTACATAGTGTAGCGGACGGCTAAAAACACCAAAAAATTTCTAAGTGTTGAAGTGTAATGTTTTTGCTACTATGTTCGCTACATGGTGTAGCGGACGACCAAAAACACCAAAAAAGTGTTGAAGGGTATTGTTTCTACTACTCTGTTCGCTACACAATGTAACGGACGACCATAAATTCTAAATGTTGGAGTGCAATGTTTATGTTACACTGTCCGCTACATACTATAGCAGACGGCCAAAAATACCAAATAATTCTAAGTGTCGAAGTGTAATGTTTCTACTACTCTGTTCGCTACATAATGTAGCGGAAGACAAAAAACACCAAAATAATCTAAATGTTGAAGTGTAATGTTTATGCTACTCTGTTCGCTACACAGTGTAGCGGACGGCCAAAAACACCAAAAAATTCTAAGTGTTGAAATGTAATGTTTCTGCTACTCTGTCCACTATATAATAGCAATCGGCCAAAAACACCAAAAGAATCTAAGAGTTGAAGTGTAATGTTTCTACTACTCTTTTCGCTACATAGTGTAGCGGACGGCCAAAAACACCAAAAAAATCTAAGTATTAAAGTGTGATGTTTCTGGTACTATGTCAGCTACACAGTGTAGTGGATGGCCAAAACTACCAAAAAATTCTAAGTGTTGAATGTAATATTTGTACTACTCTGTCCGCTACACAGTGTAATGGACGGATAAAACACCAAAAAAATTCTAGTATTATTACATTATTACAAAGTCTGCAATTCAAATACAACGCCAACAGTCTTGATGGCTCATAAGAGATTATTACAAAAAAAAAAATTAGATTAAGGTCCACTGCATCTTCTTCTTCCTCGTCTTGGGCATCATCTTCTTCCTCGTCTTGCAAACCCCCTGGAATTATCCCCACTGCCTTGTAATGGTTTCGCTTGTCATGTATGGTCATTTTGTTGCCCGTTAACACTTTCTCAGCTTTAGGTTTGTTCAATAGAGCTCTTCAGCCATGTAGATCTCTTGCAGTCTTTCATTTGCAATATAATTGGATCTAAAGGCTGGCTATCATTGTCCTCTTCCTCAATCGGCTCATCATCTTCTGATCCCTGTGTAGGCTCAGTGTCAACTGCATTGCTGATTGAAGCTACTTCAAACTGGTCGACGATGGGCTCTTGTTGCTCCGCTATCTTCCGAAGATGTTTATATCCGGCCATTATAACAACACCTTTTACAGGCAATCGTGGAAATATTGTTGCCAGATGATTATATCGCAACACCCCTAATTCTTCAAAGTCAGTATACAGATGTTCCGAAAAGACAATGCTACCGTATACAGCCTATGCAGCTTCTCAGGAGCGAGGTCATTCATCAGCGAATAAACCTTGTACTCACGTGTAGATTTTTATGCCACCTTGTTTATACTGTATCGTCCTGATTTTTGCAGCTCTACTTGGTATTGCATGAACATCTCCTTCGTATATACTTTTGCACCATTAGCCTCCAACAAGGTCTCAAGCAACCTTTTCTTTTGTTTGTACATGCTGCAAAAGTGTGCAGCCCTTTCTTTCACGAATATCTGTGCAACTGCTTTTTGGACATATGTGACGAAACTCTTTAAATTCGTAGTTGTACCTACATAACTATCAAACAAGGCATTCATAGATTCAGTCATGCCATCATTTTCATGCCCATAGAAAAATACCTTCTCATTCAAATGCTAATATGTTGCTCTTTGAGCTCATACAAGTGTTGGAGTCACTCGTGGTCTTGCAGTGAGTAATCCTCAATGAGCTTGTCCCACCTCTCTTCAAATTCCTCAATCGTTAACAACTTTAAAGCACCTAACAAAATCCTGTCTAAAGTCTGGATGCTTTGTGTACACGTGATGCAGATTTTCAGGGTATTTGTTTTTGTGGCAAGTGCACAAGTTGTGTCGAGTATCTGGTTAGATGGTAGCAATAGCCTTCTTCATTGCCAAATCTTGATCGGTGATGATAACTTTAGGTGCGTTTTCCCGCCACGTCTTAAATAATCATACAAAAGAACTCTCGCTCTCATCCCTTAACAATGAAAACCCAAATAGGATGGAATGATAATGATGATTAACGTCTATAAAAGGAGCAAACGACATCGAGTACTTGTTGGTATGGTAGGTGGTGTCAAAAGTTACAACATCTCCAAGTCTCGAATGATCGTCGACCCAAAAAATTGTGGTAATTTAATGCTCGTCATCAAGTTTATACTCAGACAGACCGTTGCAACTTTTAGCATGTTATATCGCAGTTTTAGTGTGATGGTCCTTTCACCAGGACCTCCAGATTCCACGTGGCCTTCTCCTGTTGTCACTACTGTGTCTTTGTATGTCTTTTGCTGATATAGCTCCAGTGTTATGTATTAACTTGTTCTTTTGTTGCCAGTGTGGCATGTTTCTGCCTAGCTTAGGTTTTCTCTTTGCTCTTGCTTAGCAATACTTGCGTTTCATTGTTGTTTTCATGGGGTATGCCCCTTGCAGTTATTGTATTTTTGTTTCATCGTTTGATATATATTTTTATTTACTGAAAAAAAAAAGTTTATACTCATAGGTAAATTAGGGGTCCTCCATCTGCATTCGCTTCAATAGGCTCATTGTGGATTGAGTATTGTTGAGGTCATATGCCGCTCGTCTTTGGGTTCAGACTGCGTTACGAATGTCTGTCGTGTTAAAGTTCAGATTCTGAATTCCCCCAGCTTGTTCAGCAAGAACATTAACAATGTCGGTAGTTCCTATCTGCTCATTACTCGTTGTGTAAATAGGGCTCTTTTGACATTACCCATCGTCTTGTGTTGATGCATCTGACTCACCTTCAAAGGGGTTACTAATGGGTGATTGTGTGCCAATTCCAAGCTAGTAATAAGCCAATAATCTTGCTTGGGTTTATGGCTTACAAACATCTTGACTTTGCAAATTGTACGCGCAAAGTAGTCTCGTCTTCTCTGCGCATATCCTATTTCATCATCACTATCATCATTACCGACATGTTTTCATTTTGCAACCGGTGTCTGCTCCTATGACACTCGTATAAGCGAGAGCATATTTTTTTGTTATGTTGCTTGTTCTAGTTATCTTGATTCTAATGCCAAAACCAGCCCTCAACGAATACACTTGAAAACATTCTTCGGCTTCCTCCAATATTTGAAACGTTCGCTTTACATACAAACACTAACATCTATTGGGGTGTTCGATCTTGACACGAAATAAGATATTGTGAAACAATCTTTGTAGAAATAAATTACATTTAATTATCAAATTACAACATTTTTAGGCATGAAAATTAATTTAAAATGGCATTTCTTGAATAAAAAAATCAAAATTACTTTGATGAATAAACCAGTTTAGCTTGACAAGTATAACAAACATAACCTCAAAAGTATCTCGAATTTAACAATTATTAATTTTTTGAACATAACAAATTAAAATCATTATGATGAATAGACAAATTTTGCCTGCCAAAATACAACAAACATTATCTCAAAAAAAATGCGAAATGAACTATAATAAATTTCTTGAAGTTAACAAATTAATTTCTTGAACATCACAAATTAAAATTACTTTGATGAATAGATTGATAAATACAACAAACATAATCCCCCAAAAAATTATATATTCATCCAAAAAAAATTCATCA
The DNA here is from genome assembly GCA_033070095.1 of Escallonia herrerae. Classification (NCBI taxonomy): domain Eukaryota; kingdom Viridiplantae; phylum Streptophyta; class Magnoliopsida; order Escalloniales; family Escalloniaceae; genus Escallonia; species Escallonia herrerae. Next base: position 1,002,023 of record JAVXUP010000033.1, on the reverse strand, counting down.
TTCTATCTACAAAGAAAGCTTCACCATTCACAAACTTACCTTACTTGAAGCAAGTGTTACTTGAAGCTTGGAACTTAAAGGGAGCTGAAAATAGAGGCAAGCGAAGCTCAAGGAGGTGAAAATATATAAAAAAAAGTTGAGAATTAGGGTACCTTTGGGTATATCTACCACATCGTCCGCCACACTGTCTGGTGGACGGAGTGAGGGGGACAAGATGTGACTGACACGTGTCAGCCAAAATACGTTCGCCGCCTAGTGTGGCGGATGACTTTTTGACTTACAATTGTCAGAGTCAAAAAGTCATCCGCCATACTGTGTAGCGGACAAGAAGGGCAGGGCATTTCGGTAAAAAGGCATGTCTGCCACACTGTGTGGTGGACTTTTTTTTATATGAAAATCTAAGCCGTCCATCATTAAAGGATGGATGGTCAGATCGCGCGGGCAACTTAGTCCCATTTGTCTGCACGTCAACGGATCAGTTCCCATATACATATATACATATATGTGTATGTATACATATATACATATATGTATATGTACATACCTCAAACTGATCATACCAGTGTATACTAGTATAAATATATATAGGAATAATATTTGGTGAGAGAGGCTCAAACAAGGACACAAGCTTAAGAACAAAAAGGGAATCATTTTCCATTCTAGCCTCACTAAGCCAACGTAGTTCTTCAAAAGATGATAGAAAACTATCCAAGCCTTTGTTTATCTGTGAAGTGTAATGGTTTCGTCAATGAAAATAAATTCCGGGGGTTACATTCTCCCTATCTCACTAATTTATAACTTAGGAGCATTATAAATTGTCACTAAAGGTCACAATCAATATCGCTAGCAATAATCATCGCTAAAGACTTCAAATTAATGCATATTACCATAATTGTCACTAAAGAAATAACTAAAATCCTAAGATTCAGCCTAAACTGTATTCTAGGTGCAGGGTATTACAGTTTTGGAATGGATATATGTGTCTTTCACTATAAGAAATTAGGCCTTTAGCGACTGCTTTTGTCACCGCTGTCATCAGCAGTTTCTAAGTGTACACAAATTCTGGGGGGTCAACAAAATTATTGGCCCGAGATTTAGCGACTGCTACTTAGCAACAACGTGGCGGTCGCTAAATTTATAGATCACTACTTAGCGACCGCTAAGCAGTCACTAAATTTAGCGGCAATGTTAAGCAACCATTTTGGCATTCACAAAGTTTAGTGACCGGATTTAGTAACTGCCAGAGTGGTCGCCAGATTTAGCAAGAAAATATTTTTAACTTTTCCCTAATTTGAACTTCCCTCTATAAACTCATTTCTCTTTCACTTCAGCCTCAAAACACATCACCTGCCACCCTTCATCTACCACCCCAACAGTAATAGCCAGTCACCGCTACCAAGGATACGCAGCTGCACCAAGTGGCCCACATAGCCCACGACGCAGCCAACCCCTTGCCGCCAACCCATGCCAGTTTGGGCTTTGTAGGTTCATACAAGGTAGCATACAATTTGGTAATGGTTATTTTCTTGCCTCTCTCCCCAATTTTTTTTATCCCCATCGATTTGCAATTTATGCAATTTTAGATCTAAGAATTCCGTTCGATTTGAAGGTAGATCTAATATTAAGTTTAATTTTAGATATAAGGGTTTATTCTCTCTCCGGTCTTTATTTAAAATTAGATACATCATGGAAGAATCATCACCTTTCGGCGACGACATAGCTGGTTTTAGCACTCTTTTCACTTCAGATTCCAAGTATAAATGTTCTAGACTCCAGTATCTGTTTAAGCTTTGACTAGTGAAAAAATGGTCCATATCCTTACTGACATTATCTTCATAATCTAGAAGTATCAGAAACACCTGAAAAGTATATTAACAGATCATATCATATGGTAATTATACTTCAAAGACAATATGTTCTTGACAGGTTCAATCATAAACATATACCTGATATAGTCAATTTTGGTCTCCAAAATATGAGTGGTCATGGCCAATTTCAGTCATGCTATGAGGGTGGTTGTTATTGAGCTCTAGTGATAAGGCTCCAAGGCGGTGTTGATGGGTTGTCTCTCAGGCTTTGCATAGGTGGCTGTAGTTGGGGTTGTGATTGTTGATTTCGCTTTGACAATGCGTGATAGATAGATCTTAGGAATTTACGGTGGCTATTATCAATATGCATAATTTTCCATCTTTTTGTTGTAATTTGAAAGTACTCTTACTTTCTTCTGTAGTTTGATCTATATTTTTTTAGAATTTTTCAGTAGTATTACATAAAGTATTATCCAATTTAGATGCCATACTTTCTAAAGTACTCCTGTTGCTCAGGTAAATAAAGTTTGATTTGGTTGAAATCTCAGTTTGCAGTAAAATATTCCAATTTTCATCATGTAATTAACTACTTATATTGCTTTTGGAAGCACGTTGATAAAAAAAAATACCATAATCTTCTTCATTTTTCTATCTTTTGATCAATGTTCTGTTAGATTAGTATTTTATACGATTGCTCTACATATCTAGCATTTCAAAGCTTAAGTGGAGCAATTTGTACTTGCTGCATTTTGTTTTCCCTAGAAGTACTTCTCTTTATTTATAGATATTGCTAGAAGTTACTTACATACATACATACATACATACATACATACATACATACATACATACATTAGTTGTTTTAATGAGTTTGTTAATTAAATTCTTTTGTTTCATGTAGCACAGACTTGTGCCTAATGTTGATGAATTTGTATGTAAGATGACCCACAAGTGAGAAGGAAATATGGCTTATGAGGTGCGAGAATGCCACAAATTTTTTGGCTCACTCCTTCTTCGTCTATACTTGAGGAATGAGAAAGGGTGTTGATTGCATAGGAAAGAATTCTTGGTAGTTGGTTATGAGGATCGTGCAGAGCGAAACAAGTTCACTAGGTCATTTACCAAGTCAATGAAGAAAGCAATATAGATATAACAGTAAATAAAATAAGTTTATGTAGTGTATTGTGTTTCTAGTTCCTATTATTAGTTAGAATGTTAGTCATCATTCTTTTAATTGAATAAACTTGTGAGGCTTCTATTTAATTGTACGTGCTTTTGTTGTGTATAGAGTTTGGTTTAGCCATTGCAATAACAGCTTGTTTGTACCAACGAGTTCAGCTTGATAGTATAATGATCATGATTATTGATTTTTCCAAATCAGATGCAAAATTCGTTACAAAAGGAAAAACAAAAATTAAATGCTAACAAAAAATTAGCGACTGCTACAGTAGTCAATAATTTGGTCAATACGGTCTCTAATCCAAAAATAATTATTTAGCAAAAAAGATTTAGCCACCACTGTGGTGGTGGCAGTGGTGGCTAAACTAGTCAACATTGTCGCTAATTTTAGCGAGGGCCTATAGCGACTGCTTTAACGATTGCCGTTTGCTGTCACTAAACTCAATTAGCGATCACAAAATATCATTAGGTTGCGTTGCTAAAGGCTCTATTTCTTATAGTGTTTCTTTCAACATGAAATTAAAAACTTAAAATCTAAAATTAAGAATTTTACTAGCAGTCCCAATTGCAAAATTTAAGTTTTAAAACCCAAATGTCAAATACTAAATTTAAATAAAAAAAATAATGGTTCAAGTTCAAGGAATAAGAATTTTTAAAAATAAACATTAAAAATCTAGATCTTACCTTGCTTTCAAAGTGGAGGATTAGGGTTTGTGACTTTGCGTGGAGGCAGTGGTAGTAGAAGGATGGTGACTTTATATTTGGAGAAAAAATTAGGGTTTCTTCTTGATTTTTAGGCTAAAGGATTGTGGTGGACAAAATTAGCTGAGATACTAAGATTTGGGAAAAGAAAACAGAAGAGCATCACTAATCACTGAATCAGAGCAATACACAACAATAAATCAAGGATGGTGGAGGAATCCACAAATCGATGAATCGAGTAAAACACCACCACGACTCAACTATCCTATCATGATTGGATCTACCATCTATGCGACGACGCCGGTCGCCGGACGCCGGAGGTGGACTAGTGGGTGGAGGTAGTAGGCCATGGCGTTGAGGGCGTGAGACCGGTGATGAGACCGAGAAGTCAATGTGCTTTGTCCGTTATGTGACTTTCAGAATTTGAAAACAGGGAGTATGATTCCATCTATCAACTAACTTTGGTCTATTATCTTGAGCTTGAGGTTTTAAAAAGTTTCAAATACAGAACTAACCAAATTTTCTTCCTTGAAAAGCAAGGTGGTCAATTGACATTTGACAATCTCCGGCCCTGGAGCTGACAAAAGCAATTTTTTTAGCAATTAATATAGAAGATCCTTGTCCATGAAGTAGTATGCATTGGACAGTTCTCAGGCCCCCACATCCCAGCAAATCACACGTCAAAACTGAAAAAGGAGGGGCGAAATAGTAGCGTCTGGTTAATAAAGGAAAAGAAAAGTACACATGCAGATGAGATTTGTACCATAGAAAACCAGCTGCCACTGCGAGAACTAGATCAGGACCAGGAAAAGGGAGAGAGAGGTCAGAAAGATGGTGAGAAAAGGAGCGTTTGGGCGTCCATATATAGCAATTCCAGCCTTTCCTATTTCCAATTCAAGGAAAGAAATGACACCCAACTGAATACTCTTTTGACTGATATGACCTCTCACCACTAGTATAAATTTCACTTTTCTTTTGTGGCATTGTGGTGGAGTTCCTTTACACGCTCAGCATTATAGATTGGGAAGGTTCTACCAACACCCATCTGGGGAATTTTCCCTTTCTTTGAATAAAAAACTAAAGGGCGTTTTCCAGATTGTCGAGGCAGTATCTTAAAAACCTTTGCGCTTTCTTTTTCCTTTTCTTATTAATTTTTAAAATTAGCAAAAGATTGAAAATACTTTGGCAGGGGACCCACATTCGGAGCTCTCTTTCTGAACACTGTTGTATTACCTAAACTACTGCACGTAGATTTTCACAAGCATGTGTCTGTTTTTGGCCTTTTAACATTGCCATAGACATCCCTTAATGAGCATGTACTCTGTAGCTACTGTGAGGTACATATTGGCCAAAGCCGATGTAGGCAAGTACATCCCACTGGGGTGGGGCGGGGGCAACTTCTGAGTTCAATAGTGACCAAGCTCGATGTAACCGGAGAGAGATTGAGATAAAGACACCCCCCCCCCCCCCCCCCCCCAATCCCACCCAAATGAAAAGAAAAAATAACTTAAATTGTTCTTTAGATTTGAAGTGACCCGCGCCCATTACAAAAAATCCTGTAAGACTTATGTATGGAAGTGCTAAATATTAGGGTCTGTTTATCAAAACTGTAGTTTTTAATTTTGATTTTCTTAAAAATAAAAAAACAAAACTAATTGTGATTTTTATCTTGGACAAAAACTCATAGTTGCTTGACAGAAAGTATCATTTTCAGTTTCACTTTTCTTTTTCTTCTTTTCTTTTTTCATCTTTACTTTCTTTTTTCTTTCTTTGATACATCCACACACCCCATCCTAACACGCGAATCACCACCACCCATTGCCACCAACCAACCCTCTGCCACGCTCGCCACCAACCACCACCACCACCACCCCCCGCCAAAACCACCCAACACCACCACTCAACCACCTGACATCACCACCATCCAAACCTATTGACAAATCGAACTCCATGATGTCATCATGACAGATCCACCGCGATGCGTAGATCCATCGGGATACGTATATTCACCGTGATTCATTGCAGATCTAGCAAACTTGTAGAGCAATCTAGCAGATGTAGCAAACTTTGGTTGGTATTTTGGGTGGTGATGATGTCGCGGTGGTGACGGTGGGGCGACGATAATGACAGTGGGTAGATCAGATCTGTGATGGTGGGCCTGCGACGGTGGGCAAATCTTTGGTGCGGTGGCAATGGTTGGGCAGGTGAGTCGCGTATGTAGTGGCACTGGGTGGAGCATATCTGCGACGGTGGATAAGATCTGCAACAGTGGGATAGAATGGTTGGTGCGGAGGCGGCAGCGGGCCAGTGATGTGGCGACGGTGGTGGGGTGGCACCGCTGGTCTCTTTCATGTTGGTGGTGGTGTCTTGAGGTGGGGTGGGTGGGGGCAGGGGCAGGGGCGGGGGAGGGCGATGGTGGCCATGGTGGCAACGTAGTACCTGGTCCAGTGTTGATGGTGGTTCTTATGTGTGGTGGAATTTTTTCTTAAATGTAACTTATTTTTTTCTTCTAATTAAACCCGAAAGTTGGATCTTAAAACAAAAATCAAAACTGAAATTTCAAAACTCAAAAATGCAGTTTTCAAAAACAGTTTCATTTTAAAAACTGATTTACAAAACTGAAGGAGGAAAAAAAAACTGTCAGCCAAACGTGTTTTTTTCTCCAGTTTTGTCCAGTTTACAAAACTGGAGAAAAAAATTGGAAATTTTATTGTTTTGTCAAACGCTACCTTAATTTTAAGTTGTGAGATTATATTTGGAACAGTACAGTTCCTAATTGTCCCGATAATTGCTACTAAAAGTCACAATCTATAAAGGGAAGGTTAACTTTACGGACTGAACATTCAATGGTCTCTCTTAAAGTTGGAATACTTGTAGTTACCTGCTTTAGAAAAAGTTTTTATTCTGAAAACAAAAAGGGTAAATAATAGGTAGGATGATACCTAGCACATTGTGAAAGGTGTTTGACACATAAGTTTCTTCTTCTTTTTAAATGTCATGTGATATTTTTATTTACTAAAAATGCGTTTAAATTTATAGTCTCTTGGTTGCCCCAAGTTCTAAAGTTGCTTGAAACCTGCTTCTTTGTACTATAAATATCAGATTTCTAGTTGAAAACCCAACAAAAGATCGTACCAGAGAAAGAATCTTTCTCTTACCCAGTTTCACAAGTCTCTTTCCTTTTCTCTTCAATGGCAAGAATGTCCGATCCACTTGTAGTTGGGAGAGTCGTTGGAGATGTAGTTGATTACTTCCCTCCAAGTGTTAAAATGAGTGTTACTTACAACTCCAACAAGCAGGTCTATAATGGTCATGAGCTGTTTCCCTCCTCAGTGACTTCTAAACCAAGGGTTGAGGTCCATGGTGGGGATATGAGATCCTTCTTTACACTGGTGATATTCTTCTTCTTCTTCTTCTTCTTTCTCGACTTCACATTGATATAAGTAATCATGTGTATATTTTGTTTCTTGTGAGTAAAACCTACAATTTCTTGTTGCAGATCATGACAGACCCAGATGTTCCTGGTCCTAGTGATCCTTACCTCAAAGAGCACTTGCACTGGTATTGTCCTCTACACAACCCTCATGTAGATACTATATAGTTCAACAATTTCCAAGTGAGAGAAGAGAAAATAGCTGCACAATTAACTGGCAAATAATCTATGTAAATGATGTCATATTGGAATCAATTTGCCTCCCTGAAATATTCGGATCATGGTGCAACATCTAAGGGCAGAAGTATAGGTACGAGATGGTCATCAATCATGTAGACAAGAAACCTCAAAAGAGAGTTTGGTCATCGTAAAACAGACAGTTTCGGACAGAAATTTCGACCCTTAAGTGTCGAAAAGGCTTAAACCCTTTTCCCCAAGCAACTAAATCTACCAAAATTAATAAGCTTTAACTTGTATGAAACCGTAATCAACTTAAACATGCCCGTTGCAATGATGAAATGTTTAAAATGTTTTGCTTGTTAGGACAATGGTAACACCAAGGAAAGAAATTCTGAGGGTAAGATATTGTCATTCTTAAACTTTTTTTTTTTCCTCTATGCTGCTAATATGTTATTCGTTACACATGATGGCATTGTGCCACACTCCACAACCGTGGTGGTTCTAGTACCCCAAACTGAGATACACTACCCTTGCCAAGCCTTCCTTCCATATGGCACCGATATTTATTTTACAAAAATGTTTTCACAAAAAATCAAAACATTTAGAAGAAAAAGTCTATTTCTTACACGTTTTTGTCTTTGTCCATACCATACTTTATCACTATAAAATATGTTTCCAATAGATATTTTACCAATAAAAAGTGAGGTGTGTGACAAATATATAAGGAAGCCAATGTGAGCTTGTAATCAAGTGTAGCATTAACATTTTGAGTGTTGCAATTGGATGTTATATGACATGATGCATTGTTCACTTTACTCACCCCTCAAAAAAAAAGGGAAAAAGAAAAAGAAAAGACAAATGTATTAAGAAATAAAAGTAGACAATTCCAAAAGCTTTTTATAATAATAATAATGTATTGAAGTGACAAAATGTTCTCTATTTTCCATACACAGGAAAGTTTTTCCAGTAAGACAAGAGCTGTGGTCACATCGCATATAGTTGTTTGGTAGATTAGCAGTGCAATCGGCAAGTCCTACGTACTAACAGTCCTCGTAGATCAATGATTATGAAATTTACGGAAATCCACAATCCACCTATTGGCAACACTGCAACGCCTATCCTTTTCCTAGCTACACAAATATGATGTCTACACGTGACTTGTATTTTTTGGTCATCAAGGATGATTTTTCCTATCATAAGATAAGTAAATTAATATTATGATTAAAAAACGATTTCCATCTCTCTTAAAAGAATAGTTTGATTTAGAGTAATTAGTTCATATTTGAAGTGAGATAATAACTTCCCTAAAAAAGCACAAGTTATTTCATTTATTTTTTGTGTACTGCTCAAATCACATTTTTAGTTATGATATTAACTCTTCTGACACATTTTCTAGAGCACAGATTACTTCTCCCTATGTTGATATCCTTAATGTCAAACACAAATTTCGTAGATATTAAGAAACTCGCATCCATTGCTTCAAACGTGCATGAATTAGAATGCGGAAGATCTTTTACAAGTCAAAATTTGAAGTAAAATCGGGAACGTATGACATTATTAATCGTTTTGTTAATTGGATCTGATAGATCCTCAATTTTTATGGGACTGAAGCAAATAGGGAACTGCTGTTGTTGAGAGAAAAACTATGGAGGTTGGTGGATGATATTATTATTTTCTTTAAGACAGCGACAACAAGGCTAAGTAGAACTAATAATAGGCATTCCGGAGAAAGTAAGATTTACTAGGAACGTAACGTGATCATAGTCGAATTAAAGCTCACACTCACTGAAGTTTCAACTTGTACTGTCCATCTCACAGGATAGTCACGGACATCCCTGGCACAACAGATTGCTCGTTTGGTATGTCTCTAATCCACACATAGGGTGTTGTGTGTGTGTGTGTGTGTGTGTGTGGGTGGGGGGGGGGGGGGGGGGGTTGTGTGCGTGTTTACATTTACTTGTATGTTGACCAGTTGTTGTAACTAATACACTGCAGGAAATGATGTAGTGAGCTATGACATACCGAGGCCAAACATAGGGATCCACCGGTTTGTGTTCATGCTTTTCAAGCAGAAAGGAAGGCTGACAGTGACTACACCTCGTTCAAGGGATAGATTCAGCACTAGAAAATTTGCAGAAGAAAATGAACTTGGCCTCCCTGTTGCTGCTGTCTTTTTCAACTGTCGACGGGAAACTACTGCAAGAAGGCGTTAAACCAGCCAACCGGGTTCTATTTCAATGCTATCCCTCACCTCTCGAAGTAAAATAAAAAGACTCCCTAAGCTTTTGTTTGTAACAAGAAAGCAGTCAAAAAGTTGTTCAATTGAGAGAGGATTGCCAGATTTATGAAAATCGGTTACTGCCTGTACTATTTTCTATTTTTACCTTGGCTTGTTTGTTAACATGGCAAGTTGGAAGGTAGGTTTTTTTTTCCCTTATACTTTTGGAATTTGGAGAATGACAGATATATACACGCAGATACAATACCTAGAATAGGTCATGAGATGTCCATGACTCATTAAATATCTATATGCCAACAAAAACAGGTTTTATTTAGTTATGACAGTTACATTACACTATAGAAGACTGTCACGATCGGAACCCACAGGTGGGCTCATGAGTTTGGTCTGTGAGTGGCCGTAGGCCCATCAGACTTTTACCTAAGGCTCTGTCAGGCCTTACTGTAACCTATACATAGAATGTATAACCAATTCACTAGGTCTAAACCATAAAAAAGGATTTATAGATTAGTCAAAATGCGGCTCTTATAACATCCCCAAATTATTCAATTAACAAGTAAAACCGAAATTCTATGGAGATCTATGCTCCGAATAATTCCCAAAACATAAGATAAGTGCTACAATGTCAAGAAAAATCATTAGACGTTCTAAGGCGACTTCAACCCTCTAATAGTCATCTTCCACAACCACATCTTCGTGACTCTTATGAGTGCTGGGTCCAACTAGATAAGCGCCTGAAAATATGAAAGAGTGAGCTAGGGCTAGTAAGCACACTTGTCATATCCCAAAATAGTTTTAGATTTTCACCGCATGCCATAGGTTTTAAACTTAAAAATTGGTAAGTCAATTCATAAGAGATATTGCGCATCTACTTTATGAGAAAATATCAGTTAGAGGCAAACTATTTTTGAGAGATGAAAAACAACAGCAATAAATCATCAAGTAATCGCTCGATCAAATCATTCTTTACAAGGTATGCTCCGATCAGTGTTCGGTCTCACTGACTTGGATTCAAAATTCCACATTAGGATAATCAATATTATAGACTCAAGGGAGACAACTAGAAACAGTACTGCGCATCAACGTTCGGTACTGTTGACAAGGACCGGACATCTAACTTTCCTCCGTTAGATGTGGCAGTAACCATAAACAACATTTCATCTCATTCTTTAATAACAACTAACATAAACAACTCGTCATAAAACATTCCATGGCAACTCATTTCTTTTTCTCATCACAACTAAAAAGAAATCAGTAACATTTCTAAAAGGCTTTAAAACGTCTAACTGATATGAATCAGGTATATAATATACTTCACATTAAAAATAGGGTATGAGTGGGGACATGGCAGTAGTAGTTACCTGAATCACTAATTGGGTCTAGCACTTGTTGGGGTGTTATTCGTAACCCTCTTCTATCAAAAACCTAAAATGATAAATCGCAAGATATCAATTCTTAACGTTCAATCTTGCATGTCTACTAAATTCGCCCCCAAGTAAGGAAAATTACCACAACACCCCCCGAATTTATGTAAATTACTATAATACTGACTTATGTACCATCACACACATCAGAAACAACTCAAAACATCTTTTTAAGTGACTAAATGGGTTTTCCAAACTAAAAGAGTCTTCGTGGGATTTTTGCTCGAAAACTTGTGTCCAGTACTCGAATTGAATGCTAAGAGGCCGATTCTCTTGAAAATAGTAATCGATATCGAATTGTTTGATATTTTAAAAATTAAAGTGACTCGACAAAACAAGGTTACTATTAAATTTTCAGCCAAAAGAGGGCTAATTTGCTATATGAAATAAATTGAAATCTCTTTTTCTAAATAAAATCATTTAGTACCCTTCACGTACACAGAAAAATCTAAAAATCCATGATGTAGATCTCGTAAAAATATGAGGGTTGCTTTTTTGAACAAAGCCAAAGTCGGAGCAAAAACTGCTTATTAAAGAAAGAGTTTGGACAACTTGGAAATTAACTATCTTTTAGCACTGACCAACATTATTCAAGGACAATTTCGACCAAGAAATAAAAAGATTTCGATCAAAAACAAAATTGAACAGTTATATAGGGCTCCCTAAGGATTTCAGAACGTACAAGTTCTTGTAAAAACATGAGAAATGATTAATCTAGAGCAAATCGAAATGGACTGATCTTTAATTCTAGAAACAACAATTTTCAACAAAAACTAGTTTTGTACATTGACCATTTCGAAGTCATATTATGAATAAAATCTAAAAACTCAAAACAACACAGCCAAAATAGACTTTTTGAGGTTTTCAGAGAGATAAGAATGGCTAAAAACCAGTGAATAATGAAAATTTTTTTGCAAATTGAAGTGACTGACAGAAACAACACATCTCTGTGCAGACCATTTTTGTTTAATAGTTATTTTGAATCCAAACTTTGAAGAATCTCAAAAAACTAAAAATTACTAAGTTGAAATAAATTTTCTACGTTTCCAAAAATAGAAGAATCACTTATATCAATAAGTAATGAAGCTTCTATATCAATTCAAAGTGGCTACCGCAAATAAAAAATTTCTAGACTTCTTTTTTTCGGTAAATAAAAATTTCTAGACTTCCACATGCATCGAATTAAGATTATTTTACAATATGAAGAAGAACAGAGATTCTAAAAAAAGTTAAAGCTGAAAAGTTGAGGCAGACATAACAAGGTCCCCAAAAAGTACAAGAACACATCAATCAAATAAGTGGCGATTGAACAAAACCCAAAAGAAGAAAAAATGCAACGTGGAATGGGTTTTGGAATTTTTACTTATGGGAATATCTTTCACCAACTTGATAGGAACTTAATAGGTGCGCTTGTTGAACAGTAGAGAAGTGAAACGAGTGCATTTCGCTTCCCTCTTGGAGAGATGGCAATAACCTTAGAAGATGTAGGATACATCTTAGGGTTACCGGTGACAGGACGGCCGATAGTTGCTTCTCTGTCTTCCACAAAAAAATAAGAGAGCTGTTAGGGACTTCTTTGGTTTGATACCCGAGAATGAATTTGGCAGTGGTGGGATAAAGTTGAGGTAGTTAGTGTAAAACTTCATGGTTTTGCTAGAAAACTACACGAAGGAGATGCTTGTGTTGCACACGAAGGCTTTCTTGCTGTGGGTGATGACGGTAAATCTATTCCCAAAGACACGGTTCAATACAAATATTTAGCTCTGTTGGGTAACATGCAAGAGGTTAGGGAGTACGCGTAGGGTGCATCAACACTTGCATACTTGTATTGAACATTTCACAAGGCAACGAGGCCCGACTGCAAAGTTATATGTGCATGTCTCTCATTGTTGTAGGTATATCATATAACTCCTTTTAATTATATTTTTGATATTTTTTTTATTAGTGAGGCATAATAAATTTTGATGATACAACCCTAATTTGTCTTTGCTCTTAGGTGTGGTCTCATGAACACTTTAGTCGGTGCACCCAACCATAAGGAGGGAACCAATAATGTATGGCCTCGGTTGTATACTTGGGAGTACAGTTGGAGGGAGAGCCACTACTTGAGGAAAGATGATCCCCATCACAACATTACGTCCTATCAAGGGAAGTTTGACTCGCTATCTCCAGGTGGAATATGTTAGGCACCGTACAAATATTTGGAGGGACGGGTGGCAGAGTCGTTCGTGTTCACACTCTCTGGGTTGTAATGCACTCCACTGATCCATTTCAAGATCGTAGAGTGGCAACTATCAGATCTCGTCATGCGCTATTTTGAGTGCCTGTAGAGTTTGCCAACTGATGCCCCATACATGAAGGTTAACAGGAACCCACCAGGTGTCCAGCGGTTTAGGCAACTGAATACACTCTAATTGTTCACTGCCAAACTTGAACTGTGGGATTCTTGGTAAGACACGTTGGCAGCCATTGTGTCGTAGCCCAGCCATGTGGTCAGCATTGAGCAGTATCTGAGGTCGTACTAGCATTGCTCAGAAGAGAATAGGCCCAATAAAGTTGACAAGAGCCCAGAAATACCATCCTAAGGGTTAGATTGATAAGCGTAGGGCATTCTAGCTGGTAAGTTTCCTAATGGCTTTCGATTAATTTTGATCTTTTAAGATTTTTCATTCAATCTCATTCGTGTTTGGAGTTACTTATTATCTAATTCGAAGTAAGTTGATGCCTCGTTTGCCTTCTTAAAGGAATTGAGTGAGCGAAAGGATCTGCTGGATGCCATAGAAGCTGATCTTCGCTCCTATGTTGAGATCTTGGCGCATGACTGCGGGAGTTGTGAGTCGCTATATGAGATAGCCTTCGGGAATGAGCCTAGGAATGGATTATCCCGGGCGGTAGCCTCCCCATGTGAGTAATGGATCTAGTGATCCTTCGGGATAGACTTCGGGGGTGAGGGAGGGAGTTGGTGGTCCCTCTGTAGCTAGGACGGGTGATGCTTGGGGGCCACCATTGTTTATGGGAAATTGCTCATTGGGATAAGTAGAGTCAACCCTCATTTTCTTTGCTTGGGGACTCGGAGGTTATGCCAGCAACTCGGATTCAAGTCACACCAGACTTCAACTTTGTGAACTTTAACCTCTTTGAGTCACTGCCAGTCGTCCATGGGTGGGACCTTCCACCTTTGGCCTTGGGACACCTGAAGAGCCTTAAGGAGGACAATATCCCCCGGTCGATCCCCCCGTCATTCCCTCTTATTCCAAAGGGTATCAGTTAAAGCCTCTGAAGACAGTAAAACTTGCCCTAGTCCGCGAACTATACTTAGCGAGCCCCTGAGCTACGCTTGGAAGGTGGTGTGGACTATCGTGTTGTGGATCACTATGTCTCATGGGATAGAATGTCCACCCTCAGGTCGGGTTGTTGGTTGGAAGATACGGTGATGTCTGCCTACACCAAGCTTCTGATGCATCGGGAGAGAGATAAGGAAAAAGTGTATCCCTGTGTTTTTATGTTGGATGCGCTTTTTTATGGATTGCTCCGTGGAGAATGGCAGCAGTGGAAACTTGTGAGGGGGAAGAAATGCTTGATCCATTGGCATTAGCCTAGTTTGCTCACTGTATTTTTACGAATACTGCGAATTTGGTAAGCCCCTGCGACACCGATGTCTTCCTAATACCCTTCTTAGAGCACTCACACTGGTATTTGGTTTGCTATGAACCACGAGTTATGGTCTTATCAATTCTCGACAGTCTCTACAACAATACTGCCGTGATGCCCAAGAAGAACATTTTCAAAGAACAATTGGAGGCTATGGTAATCTTTCGATTATGGTTAGAGTATTTCTTTAGTTGCTTACTGTAATTCTTATCTTGTAGCTTACGTCATTTTTATTCTTCCTCCATAGGATATGTTTTCTGCCGTGATCCACCCTTTGCTTGGACAAAAAGTACCGTCGAGGCTGAATCTTACCATTCAATTGATGAAACGGAGACCAATGCAAAATAATCAGTCAGATGCAGCGTTTTTGTATTGATGTACATGGACTACATTTGTCTGCCCGAGAGCCTCAAGAATGCCGTATGGAGCCAACCAGACATAAACAACTTTAGATATAAGATAACTTGGCAAATTCATAGTAGATGGCTAGACTAGTAAGGGATATTGTAAATCTGGCTCAGGACGAACGACAATGGAAATTTGATATTCTTATGTAATAAAAAAGCATTGTTGTATGCTTTGGTTGGGTTTATGAAATTTTATTTCGTATGTTTATGAAATTTTATGTGATTATGGTTTCGTATTGTGGTTGAGTATTTATTTGCGATGGAATTTTGTGTGTTGTCGTTGTTGCGTACTACTTGAAACAGGAGAACTTTGTGTGTTATGGTTGTTGAGTACTACTTGAGACAAGTTGATGGTGGGTAAGAAAATGAAGGAACACGGATTTAAATTAGTCTGTTTGGCTGTCTGCCACATAGTAAAGCGAAAGGACTAAAGGGCCAAAAATTTTCCAAGTATAAGAGGCCAATGTTTCTGCTTGGTTGTTCGCTAGACTATGTAGGGGATAGTCTAGAGGGCAAAAAATTTTCTAAGCCGTCCGCGCACATAGTGTAGCAGACGGCCTTAAGGGCCCAAAATTTTCTAGGCTTTGGAGGGCAATGTTTCTACTTGGCCATCCACCGCATAATGTAGCAGGACGGCCGAAAGGGCAAAAACTTTTCTAACTGCTGGAGGTCAATATTTCAACTCAGCCGTCCACCACAAAGTGTAGAGGACTGCCTAAAGAGCCAAAAATTTATCTAATTGTTGGAAGCTAATGTTTGTGCTTAGCTATCTGCCACATAGTGTAATAGACGGTCTAAAGGGCCAAAATATTTCTAAGGGTTGGAGGCTAATTTTTCTGCTCGGCCATCCGCCACATAGTGTAACGGACGGCCTATATGGCCAAATTTTTTCTAAGTGTTGGAGGCCAATGTTTTTGCTTGGTCAGCTGCCACATAATTTAGCGAATGATCTAAAGGACCAAAAAATTTCTAAGTGTTGGAGGCTAATTTTTTTGCTCGGCCGTCCGTCACATAGTGTAGCAGATGGCCTAAAGGGCCAATGATTTTCTAAGTGTTGGAAGCCAATGTTTTTGCTTAGCCGGCTTCCACATAGTGTAGACGACGATCTAAAGGGCCAAATGTTTTGAAGTGTTGGAGGCTAATGTTTTTACTTGGTCGTCCACTAGACTATGTAGCGGACGGTCTAGAGGGCCAAAAATTTTCTAAATTGTACGCCACATAGTGCAGTGCATGACCTAAACGGCCAAAATTTTTCTAAGTGTTGGTAGCCAATGTTTCTACTTATTCGTCAGCCACATAGTGTAGAGGACGGCCTAAAAGGCCAAAATTTTTTCAAGTGTTGGAGGCCAATGTTTCTGCTTGGCCATCCATCACATAGTGTAGTGGACGGTCAAAAGGGAAAATTTTTCTCTGAGTGTTAGAGGCCAATGTTTCCACTTGGTCGTCTGCTAGACTATGTAGCGAATGGTCTAGAGGGCCAAAATTTTTCTAAGTCGTCCGCCACAGTGTAGCAGATGGCCTTAAGGGCCAAAATTTTTCTAAGTGTTAGAGGCCAATATTTCTGCTTGGCCATCTGCCACACAGTGTAGCATAAAACCTTAAGGGCGGGGCCAAAAAAATTTTAAATGTTGGAGGCTAATGTCTTTACTTGGCCATCCACCACATAATGTAGTAGATGTCTTAAAGGGCCAAAATTTTTCTGTTGGAGGCCAATGTCTCCACTTGGCCATCCTCTAGATATGTAGCGGACCATCTGCCACATAGTGTAGCGGACGGCCTAAAGGCCAAAAACTTTTCTAAGTGTTGGAAACCAAATGTTTCTGTTTGGCCATCTGCCACATAGTGTAGCGGACGGCCTAAAGGGCCAAAACTTTTCTAAGGGTTAGAGGCTAATGTTTCTGCTTAGCCGTCTGCCACATAGTGTTGGAGGCCAATGTTTGTAAGTGTTGGAGGCCAATGTTTCTGCTCGGCTGTATGCCACATAGTGTAGCGGACAACCTAAAAAACCAAAAAATTTCTAAGTGTAAAAGGTTAATGCTTTTGCTTGGCCATCCGCTAGACTATGAGTGGTCGGTCTAAAAGGCCAAATTTTTTTAAATATTGGAGGCCAATGTTTCTGCTTGGTCAATGGTACGGTAAAATCTAAAAAAACACAATTCATGAATTACCCAATGATACGGTAAAATTTGAGTATGAATAAACCATCTAGGATTATTACAGGGTTATTACAAAGTCTATAATTCAAATATAACGTCCACAAACCTGATGGCTCATACTAGATTATTAAAAAGTCCATACACTAAAGGTCCGCTTCATCTTTGTCAGCATCATCTTCTTCCTCGTCTTGGACTTACCCCCAGTTCCTTGCAATGATTTCGCTTGTCATGGTTGGTCATTTTGTTGCACAGTGCACACCTTCTATGATTTTTAGGTTAGGTTTCTTGTTCAATAGATCTCTTCATCCATGTATATCTCTTGCGGCCTTTCGTTTGCGATATAATTGGATCCAAAGGCAGGATATCATTGTCTTCTTCGTCAACTGGCTCATCATCTTCTGATCCCTACATAGGCTCAGTGTCAACCGCATTGCCGACTCTTCAAACTGGTCGACGATGGGTTCTTGCTGCTCTTCTAAATCCTGGAGATGTTTATATCCAGCCATTGTAGCAGCACCCTTTATGGACAAACATGTGAACATTGTCACCAGATGATTATACTGCAACGTCGCTGATTCTACAAAATCAGTATACGGATGCTCTGGAAAGGCAATGGTAGCGTGCAACCTGTTTTTAACCTTAGTCCACCGCGGCAAGACGTATTCATCGGAGATTACCTTGATATTCTTTTGAGTGAAAAACCGCAGAATGTGTCTTCACAACATGCCATGAAACTCAAACTTCTTGCAAACACATGTCACCAAATCCATCTCTGTGTCATGGCTCACGATATATAGTCTATGCACCTTCTCAAAGGCAAGGTCGTTTATCAACGAATAAACGTTGTGTTCACATGTAGACTTTTATGCTACCTTGTTTATACTGTATCGTCCTGATTTTTGTACCTCTACTTGGTATTGCATGAACATCTCTTTCATATAGACTTTTGCATCGTTCACCTCCAATGGTGTATCAAGAAACCTTGTCCTTTATTTGTACATGCTTGCAAAGTCTGCAGCCCTTTCTATCACGAATATCTGTGCAACCACTTTTTGGGCACTCATGACGAAACTCTTCAAATTCATAGCTGTACTTACATAGCTATCGAACAGGGCATTCCCGACTCACTCATGCCCGTCATTTTCATGCCCGCAGAAAAATACCTTCTCGTGCAAATACCAATCCATTGCTCTTTGAGCTCATACAAGTGTTGGAGTCACTCGTAGTCTTGCAATGAATAATCCTCAACAAGCTTTTCCCACTTCTCTTCAAATTCCTCAATCGTTAACAACTTGTTAATGCACCTGTCAAAATCCTGTTTAAAGTCTAGAAATCCAAGGTCGTTAACCTACCGGATCACATCTGACCGGTCAAATCTGACACATACTCTAAATCATCCCATTCAGCATCAACTCAGATTTCTCAAAATACTAGATTACAAGCTGTTTAGCTTAAACGATTACAGCTTAAGTCCTTAAGTCCTTCGCAATTCAAATTTCTAAGAAACAAATTAACAGTACTGACCCGTGCAGGGGTCTCACTATACAGTTATGATGGACTCATCGAAATCTCACTCAAACTCTAAACCCCATTCCCGAGTACCCTACTGTTGATCCAAACATACAGAAAGGAATCAAACGAAGGGTGAGCTTTTTAGAGCTCATTAAGGTCGTACAATGACTACCAACAAGATTCAAAAAATCATGCTACATATGGTGCGAATAAAATAAAAAATCAACGTTGATCCTGGGCAATTACAATGCCACTCAGGCAAAGTTGGTAGTGTACACATGCATGTTGTACAATAATAAATACTAGTCCCACTGGGTACTAGCCTGCTTTTTATGGAGGATTCAAATCAGCCTTATTACGCCCTCCCACAAAACGGAAACTCAGATCAACATAGAAAAATTGGCAATATCAATAAGCTTTAACATAAGCTCAATTTACCAACCTCAATTCGGATTCCAATAACAATAATCATACTGACATAAGTTAGCATTTAGAATTCCTAAAGAAAATTACAAATACACAGCAAAAACGATTGAGAATAGTTATTGAATTCATGCACAAAAATTCAAAAAACGAATATAAACATTTAGCAAATTTTCTTAGCATATAATAACAGGCGAGCATCACAAGATTTTCAAATAATTGATTCTGGTTCAATATTGGGGTTTCATAAGCAATAACATACTGATATCAATACATAATTTAGAGTTCAACAATAGTCATTAATATATCCAAGGAGTACTGATGAGTACGAGTTATCAAAACAATGGTTCGAACGGAAGTCCTTACCCAGGGTTAAGATAGAATCCCTTACCTGGATCTGCAGCTAAATTATCCTAACCGGAAAGTCTTTAGCTTTAACCTAAATGGAATAATTAAATCGTCAGAATGCAACCTATCGTACAATATTATAACTTAATACGAACTCACACATACTCCCAAAATGAACCTCCCTCACCGCGTATGTAAAAATTATCAAAATGCCCCTAGGTGTAAAATTACTAAAATGTCCCACTCGGACTTAAATCACCCAATGGCCTTCCCGTAAGTAGAATCACACAAATAACCTTATTGTATGTTAATTTACACAAAAATACCTTTCTCAGGTCAAATAACCAAAATACCCCTTCGGGGTGACAAATAACCAAAATACCCCTTCCAGGTGACAAATAACCAAAATACCCCCTGTTACACTAAATTCATCAAAATGACCTTTCTATAAGCCAAATAACTAAAATATTCTTACAGTATGTAAATTCACTCAAAATACCCTTTATTGGTAAAATTACCAAAATACCACTGGGAGTTTTTGGCACTGAAAAATTTTCAAAAATATCTTAAAATGATATTTTAAGCATCATAATATCATTTCTAGCCTAAAAAGTATTTTAGAGAATTTTTTCCAAAAATCCCGAACTAGTGTTTAGACCTAACGCTGAAAGGTCAGTTTCACAAAAAAAAATCTTTCGGCCTCAGAATGGCACGTCATTTTAAATAATGAATCATATCAGTAAAATAGGGTTTCCATAAAAGTTTTAGAATAAAATACCTTGGTTTACTAGATTAAATAAGTTTGAAATTTCTACTAATCAAAACCCTAATTTAGCGTCTTTCACGGACACCGAAAATTTTTGAAATATCCCACAGCGTATGACTCATAAAAAATCGGGGGTTACTGTTTTAGACTTTGTATAATTTTTGCCCTAACTATTTATCAAAATTCATGGAACACTACCTAAATTAATTTCTTGTTTTTAGCGACAATACAACCACTGTTCAGATTACACACACACACACACACTATTACACCTTTTTTCATACACTTTTCATCTTCCCCATTTCCCCCCACTTTCTACCGAAGCACCTATGGCCACACACAATTTTTTACACACTAATTCACCATTAAACACACACGTAAGCACTTACAACACTCTTAACCCTCGCAAACCACACACTAACACACTTATACACGAATCACACAGACAATACCCGTAATCCACACTCACGGCCAAGAACACACATACACGCACACACAGTCATAAACACACACTGCAACACACATAAACTCGCAAACCCAGACCTTTGGACACATCCAAAAACTCACAACCCCCTCTATTTCATCCATATTCATAATACAAATACACACTTAAACACACACAATTAACCCATAATTCACACACTCATACACCCACCCTCAAGAACACACACTTTCAACCCCATCCCATCCTTCGGCCATCCACCCAAACTCATTGAATCACCTTGCTTTTGTCAAAACCCACATGATCATCACCTAGTCCACAATTAATTCATACAACTTCCATGAATTTGTACCCACAGGTATGCACCATGCAGTCGTTTGAATCAACATACGCACACAGTCACATGGAGCATACCCACAACTCGCAATACACACCTATACCAACTACAACCCACCAAACATCCATATACCTACTAATTCCTCCTGTAATCGATACCCGAAACCCCCCTCCCTCTTATGCAGTTCAAAATACCCACTAAACAACACTGATCCTTCCCAATCTCCCTCTTTCTCTGATTCCTCTGCTCTTCCCCGAAGCCCCTTCTTCTTTCTTTGTTTTCTGCTTCTCCTTCTTCCCCCATTTCCGTTTTTAGTTTACTTTTCTTGTTTTCATTTTGTCCCCCAATTTCCTTTCCATTTTATTTTGTTTCAAATTTTATCTCATCCATTTGTTTAACATAAAATTCCATTAGTCATCAGGTCAAATAGCAGGAGGTGGAATCTCTTTAAACCAGAGTTTCTGAAAAATTGGCACATATGGCACAAATTTTCAAAATTGCAAACTAGCCCCCAATATTTTCCATATTTACAAAAGTACCCCCAAAATTTCAAAAATTATCTTTTTCCCCAAAATTCTTTTAAGCTCCAATACGCTACTAATACTCGAGCATTATCCAAAATTACCACCCGTTTATTTTTTGGGGACCAGAGAGTTGTTTTAACTGGCTCCTAAAGTTCGGGATATTACATTATCCCCACCTTATAAAAATTTTGTCCTCAAAATTTACTCTCAGATATCCTATCACTTATCACATCTACGTATCACGCTTCCGGTGCGAAACTCTGATAACTATCTCGTAGTATTATGCTCCCCATAATTTTCGCACCAAAATTCTTGTCCCACAAATACTCAGACGCAACTGTTTAAAGTCAAGTCATAACACTAAACTGAAACCCTGTCGGAAACACTTCATTCTAATTATTCCAGAATTTCACGAATGATGACTTAGCGGGTACAAAGCCCACCGAGCAGAACCTACTTTGCCCCGAATTTTGCGCATATCAAATAGATTAAGTCAAGCTCTAATATGACAGACTTCCAGTATCTTACGCTAATACTACACCAGAGATCCCATCAGTTGCACAACTTATTCCACAACGGAAAGTTTAATTTCGAGTTTAAGGTGTACTATACACCAAACGGTGATCATACATAACTTACACGCTACTGAAGCTAACGTTGATAGGATAATCGATTCCTATAAGCATTTGCACCTCGGAATCACTAACAGGGATAATCAACCAAGAACAGAAGCTATAACTACCCGACTTGCACTGTGCACTCAAATTAATAGTACTGACCCGCGTAGGGTCTCACTATACAATTGTGATGGACTCATTGGAATCTCACTCAAACTATAAACCCTATTCCTGAGTAACCTACTGTTGATCCAAACCTGTAGAAAGGAATCAAACGAAGGGAGAGCTTTTAAGTGCTTAGTAAGGTCGTACAAGGATTACTAACAAAATTACAAAACGAGTCCAAAGAATCCAACCGCCAATGGTTTTTGAATACTTGAACGAACTGAGCAGCTCAATGATTTCCAAAATGATCGAAATGCATCATAAATAAATACGCAAATAGACAAATACCATCACGATGGGTTCCAAAATGATCAATAAAAGATCATCTTTAAAGCCATCATTCCAAAATTTGTTGATGGTTTTCCAAAGGATTTCAAAATGTACACAGATCATCTGAGACAGTTCTTTCCAAAATACACTGAAGATCTCTCAAGGGATTTCACCCCAAGCACAAATCATTTCAAATGATACGTTGATGACTTGTTAAGGGATTTCAACCCAAGCACAAATCATACAACATATGATGCGAATAAAATAAAAAATCAACATTGATCATGGGCGATTACAATACCACTCAGGCAAAGTTGGAAGTGTACACATGCATGCTGTACCATAATAAATACTAGCATGTTTTTCATGTAGGATTCAAACAAGTTTTATTACGCCCTCCCACAAAACGGAAACCCTGGTCAACACAGAAAAATTAGCAATATCAAGAAGCTTTAACATAAGTTTAATTTACCAACCTCAATTTGGATTTCAATAACAATAATCATACTGACATAAGTCAGCATTCGGAATTCCTAAAGAAAATCACAAATACACAGTAAAAACGATTGCAAACAGTTATTGAATTCATGCATGAAAGTTTAGAAAAACATATACAAACAATTATCATATTTGCTTGGCATGCAACAATAGGCGAGCATAACAAGATTTCCAAATAATCAATTCTGGTTCAATATTTGGGTATCATGGGCAATAACATGCTGATATCAATACATAATTAGAGTTCGACATTAGTCATAAATATATCAAAGGAAAACTTATGCGTCACCCTCAACCCAGGTGAAATCATCGGGCTGAGTTATCGATCATAATCATATTGAAAATCCTGTGCTGAATATAAAGCAACTACATCATCATACTCATACATCATTAATAGACGCTCCAAAATGTGTCCTTACAAAAATTTTCTTACAAACATACATCGTACTGCAGTAGAAGACTTACAGGTCTTTAAACAACATGAATGTTTACAACCTAATATACGACTGTAGTCATAGGACTCTTATCAACCTATCTCACAACTCAATCTTTATCCCACCATTTATAGCGGGTCTTACCTCACACAACTTATCCCCTTGCTCAACTTTTTCTAGCTTGTTTCTATTCTCTTTTCTAGAGGGTTCTCCTTGATCAACCTTATAGCCTGCACAATACAACATAAGGAATGAGCGCAAATCGTCCAGTAAAGACAACACGAGGAGTATCGTGTATAAATGATTCAAAGGACTGGAGGATTTAATTATCTCAAGATAGCAATGAATCAAGAGTAGTCAATAAATTTTTGACATCAACATAATTGCCAAACGATAATTTTTCTTTCGTTAGACTGAGCGGCTTTAAGGCCCAACAGAACAGCATTACTGTCACCTCCTCATGGACTGGACCGACTGACCCACCGACTATGCAAGTGGACCCAAAATCCAAGGTCGTAAAGGCAAACATCATTGAAATACAAATCATTAAAATCATCAATATCAAAAGAAAATCAAATGCAATGCACATGGACACGACGGACAGGACTCGACAAACACAACAGACCTTGCTCGAGCGACATTTATCCTCTTTGGCTTGTGATCATAATTCATAGGCCATCCTCCTCATATTGATGCCCATTTTGTGGGATGTTCATCTCAGTCTCAAGTAAATAAAAGAGACACTATCAACAAGCAAGGAACTCATTTAGAGTGCTTTCCCTAACCACGTTACAGCCATGCAACAAGACATCATCAACGGGGCGGACTAAGGGAAATTTATTCCACCTTATGTCCTCAATAACACAGCTCAACAAAGATACCAAATCAGAAGATCAACCGGTGTTCAGACCCAACAACATGAGTTTAACGTGACATCATCAACAGGGCAGACTTGGGAGAAATTTGCCATAAGCCCTCAATAGCGTTCTTACATAAGAGAAATGTCAGTTATCAATAAGTGCCGACATTTCACAACAACAACGCAATGATCACCACAGCATCATCCTCAACAATAGGGTGGACTCGGGAGAAGTTGCCATAAGTCCTCAATGGTGTTCTCAAAGAGAAGAGATATCGGTTATCAATAATTGCTGACATCTCACAACCACCACACGACAACCCCTACACAATATCATCATCAACTTCAAGTATGCTAATCGAATCGAATCATAGCATACTAGGACACACATCATCCTCATTAAATTCTATCAACAGGGCAAACTAATGGAATTTATTCCACCCTAAAGTCCTCAACAGCACAATTCAAATACTCATATACCGATTACAATGACTACTGATGTCCATTCATAACAACAAGAATCCAACAACACGTCATCAACATGGCATGCTAATCGAACAATGAATTAGCATATTGAAGCGCATTGTCCTTACCTGCTTGGCTTATAGCCGAAGCAACTCGCAATCTCTGATCGCAACGAGCTGCATCACCTAGTCAAATCATATCCTGCTCATTAGTCATCATTCAACATATATGCACTCCTTATTCTACACATTCCTACTTAACCGTTCATAGCATCTTATGATAGCTAGTTAATTCGATCCGATAATCGAATCATTAATCTAGCCTTATCGACTTATCATCGATAACAACCCTTATTTTAGACATACTACCACTATTCCTCGCTTTCCACCCCTCCGAACGTTAAATTATGCACGTTCTCAAAAATTTAGCGCCAACATGGCAAATTACCAAAATACCTCCTGATGGCCGCTACATCACCAACACCCCAAAACCGCTTTAAAACTACTTTTTAGATGTACTGCATCATATATAGACCAAATATTCCCTCAAAAAATTTTAAAGGGAAAATTACCAAAACACCCCTAGCCGCCATCGCCCTAACAAACATCTCAAAACTACTTTAAAATAACTTTTTTGATGTCTTACACCCCTTCCCAAACCAACAGTCCTTCAAAACATTTTATAGAAAAAATTAGCAAAATACCCCCTATGCGGCAAATTACCGAAATGCCGCTGGGGTTCACTATCGCCGCAACGCCTCGAATCAGCTTCAAAATAACCTTTTAGGTGTTTTACAGCCCTTTTTGGACTAAAAAGTCCTTTGAAAAACTTTATCCAAAAATTACCAAAATACCCCTCTCTGGGTGGCAAATTACCAAAATGCCCCTAAGGGCTCCCGGCCTCAGTAAAATCTCAAAAGTGCTTTAAAATGCTATTTAAGCCTCCTAAATTCATTATTGAGCTAAAAATTATTTTACAAAATTTTCGCCCAAAAATACCGAACCGGTGTCCGACCCGAGCGTTTAAAAGCCTGTTTGGCCAAAAACTAGCTAACAACTTTGTAATACCCAAAATCTTGGGAAATGGAACTTCTTAGCATCTTAAGATCCCCATTAAAGTTTTGCGCAAAACCGCGTTCGTTTGATATTTTAAATTTTACCGTAAAGTTCCAAACTTCCCACATCCGTTCACCCCCTTCCTGACCTCGGAAAAATCTGAAGTTTTTTCACAATACAGGTCTCCTAAGAATAACTAGGGTCTTTTTTTTGTACTTTGGCTAAATCTGACCTGAACTATTTTTAAAATTTTGGATTAGAAACTGTTTAACTAATTTCCACCTTTAGTGACAAAAATAGTCACTATTCACATTAAACACACACACTACTTCACCTTCACGTACACACACTCATCTTCTTCAACCTTCAACAGTTACACTGCTGGGCACATTTATCTTCCAATCACACATGAACTTCTCACAAACTCATCTTAGATCACTCAAACACATTATAAGACACCCAATTCATGCCCTAAACTCATTGTTATGCATCAATTTCCTACAATTTAACCAATTGAATCCAAACCCATGAACCAAATTGAAGAACACACACTAAAACACACACCCACGCACACTGAAATCCCACCAATTTTGAAACCCTAATTAGTTTCCTTTCTTTCTCCATTTTAAGTTCTCATAAACATGATTCTAACAAGAATCCATTCAAATTCCCCATGCCCGATTATACATACACAACCAAAATATATATATACAAATATGTCACATGTTCTTCAACTAAAATTTCACCCAGTTCTTCCATAACTTTGCGATTTAGGGTTCAAAATCATACCCAAATGAATTCGGGGTTCTTCCTTTCTCCTTTTCTTCTCTTCTTTCTTTTCTTCTCTTTTTCCTCCATTTTTCTTCCTACTTTTTCCAGTTCTTCCAAATGAATTCGCCGTTAGCTGGACGCAGGATAACGGCACCGAAAGCACTCTCTAACGACTAGTTTTTGGAAAAAAAAAAAAGGGAGGATAATGGCTAGTTTTTTTTAAGGAAACCAAGGCTTTGAGCTTACCAACTAGCTTAGTGGTGGTCACTATTGGGTCTATTGTATTTTCTTTTGCTGATCTAGCTTCGATGTTATGTATTATCTCTTTTCTTTTGTTGCCTTTATGGCTTGTTTCTGCCTAGCTTAGGTTTCTTTTCGCTCTTGCTTAGCAAGACTTGCTTTTGCTGTTGTTTTCCTGGGGTATGCCCCTTACAGTTGTTGTACTTTTGTTTCATCAGTTGATATATATTTTTATTTATAAAAAAAAGAGAGATGTGGCTAAATTTGTTGCAAAATGTCTTACATATCCACAAGTTAAGTTGAAACGTCGCAAACCAGCTGGGTTTAGGGCTGTAAATAAACCGAGCTGTTCACGAACGGCTCGGGTTTGTTCGCCATAAAACTCGTTCATGTTCGATTGTCTAATACCCGAATAGAACATTAACAAGTTTTTAGAGCTCCTTTAATAAACGAGCCGAACATGAACACTCTAAAATGTTCACAAACGTGTTCGCGAACAGCTCATATAAACAATAAATTAATTATAATATATTTACAAAATTAACATTCATATAAATCACATAAATTCAAATTTAAAGTTATAGGTCAGGCCTTTACGTCAGCCCAAAACCCCAAGCCCACTTATAAACATAGAGCCCAACCTAGATAATCCAATCTATGAAGCCCAAAACTTAAAAACCCTAACTATATAAAGCGAAACTAACCTAAACCTAATTTCACAATTCAGAAACCACACAACTGCACTCTCTCCGTCCCAGCCGCACTCTCTCCGTCCCGTACCTCGGTACACACAAACACACAAAGACGCAGATCGCACATAGCATGTCCATCCCTCCCTCTCTGTCGCTCTCTTCATGGACGGATTCAACCTACGGCGTCCGATTCAACCTGCGGCGCCGGATTCAACCGTACATCTCCGTCACGTCGATCGCCTATCTTCGCTGCGTCATCTCTCTATCGCGGGATTCAACATGCGGAGCCGGATTCAACTTGCAAAATGAAGTTTCAGATTTGCAAAGCCATCGCCTCTTCAAAGCCAAGGGCAACCTCGAATGCATCAACTCCTTGACGTTGTCTATATCTTGATTGCCAACCGATCAGATTTATTTTTTCTATGTTTTTGATTCTGCATCCTTTCTTGGATCTTCTACGTATCATTTTTTTTTATTAATTATAGCTTGATTGCTTGAATGATTTGAGAATTATGAGTAAATTTAGGGATTTGAATGGAACTTGAACATGAATACGAGCTTGAATTTCTGAACTCGAGTTCAGCTCGTATTGTTAAACGAGTTGAGCAAGCCGAGCCCGAGTCTCACTGTCACGAACACGAGTCGAGCTCGAACATGTCAAAACTTAAACTAACCAAGTTCAAACACACTCATGTTCAGCTCGAACTCGGTTCGTATACAGCCCTAGCTGGGTTACTTTAACCGTTATCCGTGCCTAAGTGGAAATGGGAGCATATTACAATGGACTTTGAATCAGATTTACCTCGAACTCGAAATGGACATGATGCTATTTGGGGATTGTTGATACACTTACTGAGTTTGCTCACTTCTTTGCTATAAATGTGACTTACACCTTAGAGTACTTGGCACGTATGTATATAAAAGAGATTGTTAGATTCCACAGAGTACCAGTATGCATGATTTCAAATCGAGATCCCCATTTTATTTTGAGGTTTTGGAAGACTTTGCAAGATGCAACGGAAACTAAGTTGCTTTTAGCACATCTTTCCATCCACAAATAGATGGTCAAAGCGAAAGAACAATTCAGACCTGGGAGGATATGTTACTAGCATATACTATAGAAGTGAAAGGTAACTGGGATGATCACTTGGCACTTGTGGAGTTTCCTTACAATAACAACTACACCTCTAGCATTAAAATGGCACCCTGACTTAAAATTTTAAGTCAGGGTGCACTTAATTAATGCTGATCACTGAATTCTAATTGAGATTGTTAAAAGTTATATAACATACTTTTACATAAAAAAAAATAACTATCACCATGATGCCTGTAATACCCCAAAATTTTCCTTTCTTGTATTAAGTTAAGTTAAAAAAAAAATGATGAATAGTACTTTCAGTCAAATGAATAGTATTTTTAGTCGATGAACAGTACTTTTAGTCGACTGAATAGTACTTTTTAGTCAAATTTAAAACTTTTTAGTCGACTGAATAGTACATTTTTAGTCGAATTTAATGTTTTTAGTTGAATTTAAACCTTTTAGTCGAATTAAAACTCTTTTAGTCGACTGAATAGTACCTTTTTAGTAGAATTTAAAGTTTTTAGTCGAATGAAAATAGTTTTTAGTCGAATGGAAATAGTTTTTGGTTGAATGAAATCTTAAGGCATTTTCGCGACTCAAGGATTTAGTCAACTAAAACTTATGTTTGCTTTGAATGATTAGTGTAATTTTACCTTCATACAAATAGTTTCTTTATTTTCTTTTTAGCCCTTTTGTTCTCAATTTCTTGCTCCTTTTGTGACAGAGAGAGCGAGAGAGAGAGAGAGAGAGAGAGAGAGAGAGAATAGGAGGCATGGAAAGCCCATTGGCGCTAGAGTGGTACTACATCTGGAGAGAGAAAAACTCTCATTCCTTCCTGAATAAGTATACTGATGTGGTTTCTTATTCTACAGATCTTGTGCAGGTCATTCTACGGAGGTTGTTCTCTTATAGAAAAGTAGCTAACTCCCCGACTAAGTCATGGTTCTAGGGTGAATGGCAGCTTCTCGACTCCATATTCTCTTGATCCCATCATGGATTGGTCCATATTGATATCTGGGAGATAGGTCCACGTACAGACAGACCGTTACATTTTTAAGCATGATTTATTGATGTTGTTAGTGTGATGGTCTTTCTACCAAGATCTCACGGCTCCACGTGGCTTTACCTGTTGTTGTTACCTTCATGTGGTTGAGTCTTTCTTTGTATTTTCTTATTGATCTAGCTTCAGTGGTTATGCATTACCTCTTTTCTTTTGATGCTGGTGTGGCGTGTTTCAGCTTAGTTTAGGTCTTCTTGTTAGCTCTTGCTTAGCAAGACTTGCATTTTTTTGTTGTATTCCTGGGGTATGCCCTTTGCTTATATTGTACTATTGTTTCATTGGTTGATATATATTTTTATTTATTAAAAAAAAGGTAGTTTTTTTTATTTGATTGTTGTGCCCCATATCCAACGGGAGAAAGTTGGATTTTGGGCCCTGGTCAACGGGGCTTGTACGTTGATGCACAGTACTGTTGCTTGTGGTTCGCCCTTGCGTCCACAGAATTATTTATCCCAGGTGTAGGAGGGATTTCGGACCCTAGTCAGCGGGACTTGTACACTAACGTCATACCATTTGAACTAATGTTCAAATGAAATGTTTGTCACGAGGTTTTGTGCTAATGGTTTTATGCTCTAGTTTTCTTCCATGTTCTCTATTTCATTTTATCAGATGATTTACTTACTCGATGATCTTAGATTTCTTAATGTTGCTATAATATAATG
Source organism: Escallonia herrerae (assembly GCA_033070095.1). Lineage (NCBI taxonomy): Eukaryota > Viridiplantae > Streptophyta > Magnoliopsida > Escalloniales > Escalloniaceae > Escallonia > Escallonia herrerae. Next base: position 971,626 of record JAVXUP010000033.1, on the reverse strand, counting down.
TGAGTTATCTTCTGGCATGCTATGGTCTACCTAGTTGAATCATTGGTTACTTACTGAGCATTTGGTAGCTCACTCCTTACTTATCATTTCAGGTTTGAAGGTAAGGTACTAGCAGTGAATGAGGGATCGGGACCTTAGGGCGGAACTCCGAACACTGCATTTAGACGAGTTGAGTTCCAGTATATGTGTGTTCTTGTAAGAAGGATTGCCATGACATTCAAATAGTAGAATTTCATTTGGAATTGTAAAGGTTTAATTTCCATTGTAGTTCATATTGGTTTTAGCAAATAAGGTCTGGCAGAGACCTTGGTTGGAGTTTAGTGGGTTTGGGGTCGGTCTGTCACTGACCAAGCTCACAGGCCCAGTTGTGTGGTTTGGATCGTGACAGTTAACCTACCACATCACATTAAACCTATCAAATCCTACTTAATGACACATACTTCAGAGCATCTAACTAGACATCAACTCAAATTCTTCAAAATACAAGATTACAAAGCTGCTTCACATAAACTATTAAACTTAGACTCTCTATGAATTTGAGTTCCTATCAAACAAGTTAACAGTACCGATTCACACTGGGGTCATACTATGGGGCTAGTTATCATACATCATGCATGAATACACTTTTTGAGCATTACCTGAGTGGCATTTCCACTGTATTACCCCGAATGTTGGTACTTCTAGCCAATTATTGTAATATCCTTCTTGTTGTTTATTTTTAAAAAAATAATTAAAATAATTAAATTTTAAAAAAATGGTCTAATTTCGTGGCTGCCAAAGACAACCACAAACAAAAGGGAATGACACCTCTCATTTTCAATAGGTGGAGTGTGTGCATGAAGAGATAAATGGAGGGTGAGGTGGCATGTGGGAATTCTTACTCTGGACAGATGTTTGAGGGAGAATCACGGGAGATACAAAAGGAATTATGAGATACCTTCAACAAAGAAGTCGTAGACAAACAAGAGAGGAAAAAACCCAAGAAACAAAAATTAGTTTGGAGACCAATTGAGGAAGTTATGAACCACCAAAGTCGGGGAAAAAAAATCAGCCTGCAGTATGCGAAGTTGTGCAAGGTAGCTGATTGAAGGGGAATTTGAGGAAAACCCTGGACAAATTTTGTGAAAGACCAAATAGAAAGCTATAGAAGAGAGGGAAAGGAAGAGATTGCAACAAACAGAAGGTATTTTTGTCAAGAATCGAATAAGTTGCGGGTCTTCAAAGTGAGGTAAAAATCAGCTTTGTTTATGTGTGTTTTGATATGTATTCTTGATGAAAATTTGGGTTGAATTGATTATATTATGATAAGATTTCATGTTAAATGAAGTTATGGAGTTAGATAGGTGGAAACAAAGTGAGATCAAAGTGGTTTTAAAAGGAAATTGAAGTGGAACTCAATAGGTAATGAGATAAGTTAGCATAAAATGCATGTATAAGTGAAGAAAGGGAATTACTTCTGGGCATGCAAACCTGAAGAATGCAACTTGAAGTGTGGAAAGAGATGAAAAAAGTGTAGCTTTGATCCAAATGTGATGAATAGTGATTCTAAATGTCGCTAAAAGTCTTAATGTCTACTTGATTTCAAATTTCATTTTTGAAACATAGTTTTAAGCTGGAATTTGGCCAAATACAAAAGAAAAACTCCTATTCTTTTTGAAAGATCTGCATACTGTAAAATTTTAGGATTTTTTTGAGTTTCTTAACAGTATTAAATATATTTATCCTTAATATAGGATTTCAAATTTTTTAAAAATATCAAATGAATGTATTTTAATCTGAAATTTTTATTGAACTTTCAAGAAACTGAGGTACTTCAGTGTCTAAAAATTCATGACATTTAGAGGCTGATTAGTATTTTTGACAAAATTGGTTCCCTAAAGCTCAATTTGGTTATTCGGGTGGAGTTTCCGAGCAAAAATTTCACCAAATGACTTTTGAGTACAAAAATCAGATTACATTATTTTAAAAAGGTATTTTGAGCCAAATGAGAGTGTTTATTGGTGTAGAAGTAGGAAGGGGGTATTTAGGTAATTTTACCTATGGCCAGGGGTGTTTTGATAATTTTCTACACCCAGTGATGAATCTTGTAGAAACTCATGGTTAAGAAGAAAAAAGTATAAAGAGTGAGGAAATTGTATTTAGATGGGCACAAGATGGATGGTAGTGCGGGTAATTCGGTTAATGAATTAGCTGTAATAAGTGAGAGACAGATAAGTGGTAAGGGAGGGGGGAGGTAAGGTTAGGTACATTTTTGTATTTTAGGGCGGTCTAACGAAAATAATTTAATTTGATAGGTGATTCCATTGCTGAGAAAATTCGAAAGCAATGAGTTCATCGGCTATAAAGCCAACAAGTAAGGATATGGCGATTCCATTATGATATCCATTGTTTTGCCTGGCATACCATGTTGATGATGCTTGTATTGAACTCCTATATTTATATTGGAATACCGGTTGATCTTGTGAACCAGTACTTCTTGTTAACTTGTGCTGTTGATGACTTAAGGTACAATGACTTCCCTTAGTCCCCCTGATAATGAGCCTGAGAGCGCTGTTGAGGACTTATGATCGAAAATTACTCTTTAAGTCCACTCCTTGATGAAAAACGTTCCCTAATCTAGATGGGGACTGAGATGAACACCCCGTATGAAGGGGCATCATTAAATGGAGGGCCAGTGAAGTGAAGTAACTGACAGTCAGTGAAAAAGAGAGTATCTGACAAAAAGAAGATGAAGAGTGCTAAAGTCTGTCGTGTTGTGTTGTGTCGTGTCGTGTCAAGCATGCATTGCAATTGATTTTATTTGATGTTGTTGAATTTATTGTCTTGTTATTCTCATGATGATGATCTGCTTTAGTGTTTTTTTTTTTGCATTGCACTTGCATAGTGCATGAGTCTGTGCAAGTGAAAATGATGATGCTCTTTTGGGCTTGAGCCGTTCAGTCTGAACAACGGTGATGCAGAAGGATGGTTATAAATTTTTGTTCTTCACATTCTTAAATCCTTTGCCTTCGTTGAAAATTAATGATCGATTCTCCGATAGTTTCGAAAGGGTTGTACTCTCTACTCCTCGTACTATCCTTACTGGGCGATTTGGCTCTCATTCCTTATCTTATGTGTTTTTCAGGTACTAGGTTTGAACAAGGAGAGACCTCGGTTAAGGTAAAGAATAATTATGCTGAGGTTCTGTGAGGAAATATAGTGCCACGATGATGTAAATTTGGTATATATATTAAGTTGTGTTATGTTATGCAGTTTTCGCTGTAATACGATGTGTACTCAGGCAATTTTTTTTAAAGATGTGTAGTGTCGTTCCTCCATGAACTTAAGGTTGTAGTTGTTCTATGTTGTATTTAAGGTTGTAACATTGACAGGATTGACATCTCAGCTCCGGTGACATCACTTGGGCTAGAGGTGTCACAGGTGGTATCAGAGCTTAGGTATTACGATCTTATAGATGTTGGGATGTTTAGAAATGACGTGAATGTCTTGATACAAGATTAAGGGGAGGCATGTAACGGGCTGAATGAGGTGTGTAAGTCGGACCAATTATGGCATAACTGATTTATAAGAATTGTCATTTTGTTGTTGTTGCAGGAAAAAGCTGGTGCACGAATATGGGAGGGTGGATTGAAGATGACATGATGGATGTGTTGAACCCCGATGTGGACAGAAAGGAAGACCTCAAAGAAATTGAGGAGGACTTAGTGGATTCAGATGAGGAGCTTGTGGTCATGAACTTACAGGGCCCGGAGATAAAGGAAATAGAGGATGATCAACCTTACTGTGCTGATGTAGAAGTGAAATAAGAAGGACCGAGTGAGCGCTCTAGGAGGAAAGTATTGAATTTTTGGAAACAAAAGGTCTCCGGCAAGAAGGACAAACTGTTCAATCAGTTAGAATCCCTAAAGAGAATAGAGATAGAGTGTCTTACGGAAAAGAAGAAGGCAGATAGGTTGGTTGAGGATATAGTGGATGCTAGCTTGCAGGTTGTTCAAAAGATGCAGGAAGTAGTTTGTGAATGCCCTCCGGGCAAAGCCTTGTCTGGTAACGAGTGAAAAATGTTACTAGATGAAGACTACTAGAGTGTGGAATTGTTTAAGGAGCGATATGGGTTTGCTTGAGTCAAATGTCGTATGTTTAGGTGCACGATCTATCGTTGTATGATGATCGTAGCATGAAACTTATGTTGTACTAAATGTTGTTATTTTATGAAGTGGCGTTTGTTATATGTGAATGTAAGACTTGTTATACTATTTTTAGAATGGCTCGTAATCCATAAAATCGAGAGATACCATTACCAAGAGAACAGGAGAGAGATCCTCCACATGAGGCACCGCAGATTGAAGCGTCTTTGGCAAACACCGAAGGCGCTAGTGTAGGGAACAACAATGATAATAATAATAAGGCAAAAATTAATAGAGAAGACTTGAGAAGGGAACTGATAGGACTTCTGCAAGAAGTTGTAGCAACACCTGCTGCACAACTGGTTGCTGTTAATGCAACAAATCTAGTAGCAGAAAGGCGAGAGAATGTAAATTTTGAGATTTTCAAGATGCACGATTTAGTGAATTCCACGGAGGAAGCCATCCAATAAAGCCAGTTACTTGGTTAGAGGAAATGGAAAAAGCATTTGAAATAACAGGTTGTGAAAAACACCAAAAGGTTGCATTTGCTACACATATGTTACGAGGGATAGCAATTTATTGGTGGGATGTGCAGAAGCAAGTAAAAGAAAGGGAGGAAAGCAATCGGGCTTACATCAAGTGGAGCCGATTTAAGTGGCTATTCAAGGAAGAATATTTTCCTTTGACTGTACAAAATAGGTTGGAAACAGATTTTCTTGGATTAAAACAAAAAGACAAGACTATGGAGGAGTACATTCGAAAATTTGATGAATTAGCGTGTTTTGCTCCTCGCTCCTTATCAGGTGAATACGGAAAATAGTAAGGCCAGGCAATTTGAAGAGGGTCTGAGACAACCCTTGAGGAGAATAGTGAAAAGCTTTCAACTTCGAACATTTGATGAGTCGGTAAAGAAGGCATTGTTGGTGGCTGTAGAAATTAGGGAGGCGTGGGAAGAAAGAAGAGAACAAGGAAGGGAATGGAATAGAGGACAAGACAAAGGCAGAGATAGAGGAAGAAAATTTAAAAAAAACACAGAAGAAGGAAAATCTGGACAAGGTTCAAGGAAAATGAGTGGAACTTGAGAATGTCGTTGGTGTGGAACGAGGCATGAGAGCACCAACTGTGTAAAAGCAACAGGGGCTTGTTTTAAGTGTGGCAAGCAGGGCCACAGAGCAAATGAATGCAGGTAAAATCAACGAGTTTGTTAAGAGTGCCAACAACCAGGACATAACGCGAAGGAGTGTCCTCAGCGAAAGACACTGACCATAGAAGGAAGGCTGAGAGCGGTAGGTCATGCAAATGCGATGGCATTAAAGGAAGCTATAAAGTTTGAAGATGTGGTGACAGGCACTTTCCCTGTCTGCTCTCGTAAAGCCCTTGTATTGTTTGATTCGTTGGCATCTGTGAAAAAGTTAACGATGCCCTGCCAGCCACTTGATGCCATACTTGCGATGAACATACCCAATGGCAACTCCTTTCTAGCCACTAAAATATATAAGGAATGCCCAATTCAAGTAGTTGATTAGATCTTACATGCTAACCTTATAAACTTGTAGCGAGGAGACTTTGACGTGATCCTCGGAATGGATTGGTTAGCCGCTCATCATGCTAATGTAGATTGTCGTCGTAAGTTGATTAAGTTGTCGATGCCTAATAGACCTGAAGTTGTCATACAAAGGGATAGGGTGGTAAAGCCCCCTTACCTAGTATCAGCCCTATGAGCTCATCATTGTCTTTGTAGCGCGTGCCGAGGCTATCTGGCCTACATATACGATATTCGTGTTAGTGAACCATAACTAGAACAGATACCCATAGTTAATGAATTTCCAGATATTTTCCTGAACATCTTTCAGGGCTACCATCAGACCGAGAAGTGGAGTTCAGTATTGATTTAGTTTTCAGAACTAGCCCCGTATCCAAGACACCTTATAGACTAGCACCTTTCGAAATGAGTGAGTTGAAGGTACAACTGGAAGAACTATTGAAGCTAGGATTTGTTCGTCCTAGTGTGTCGCCATGGGGAGCCCCAATATTACTTGTTAGAAAGAATGATGGGTCTATGAGGCTCTGTATTGATTATCGAGAGCTAAAAAAGGTGACAGTCAGGAATAAGTATCCTTTGCCACGTGTAGATGATCTTTTTGATTAGTTGTTGGGCGCAAAATATTTCTCTAAGATTAACCTACAATCAGGATATCATCTACTGAAGGTGAATGAAAGCGACATTGCTAAGACAATCTTTAGGACCAGATATGGGCACTATGAATTTTTGGTGATGCCTTTTGGGTTGACTAATGCCCCGGTAGCCTTTATGGATTTGATGAATTGGGTATTTTGAGGATATCTCGATCGTTGTGTTATCAATTTCATTGATGATATTCTGATATACTCGAAGAGCAAAGAAGAACATGTTCAACATCTGAGACAAGTTTTACAAACATTGAGAGATCACATGTTATATGCCAAATTCAAGAAGTGTGAATTTTGGCTTGAAAGGGTATAGTTCTTGGGCCACGTCGCGGCAGGGGAAGGTATATCGATAGATCCCGAAAAAGTTAAAGCGGTGTCAAACTGAGAGCGCTCAACATCTGTTTATGAGGTTCATAGTTTTCAAGGACTAGCAGGGTATAATCGAAGGTTTATTAAAGACTTTTCTAAGATTGCCTACCTGTTGACCAACTTGACTTGAAAGAATGTGAAGTGTAATTGGATGGAAAAGTTCGAGCGTAGTTTCCAAGAACTGAAGAAGAAGTTAGTGACTGCCCCAGTACTCACCTTACCATCTGGGTATGATGGGTTTGTGATATATAGGGATGCATCCCGAGAATGATTAGGGTGTGTTCTTATGCAGAAGGAGAAAGTGATCGCTTATGCGTCAAGGCAGCTGAAAAACCACGAGAGGAATTATCCAACATATGACCTAGAGCTAGCAGAAGTAGTATTTGCCTTAAAAATTTGGAGACATTACTTATATGGTGCAACTTGTGAGATTTATATGGGTCACAAAAGTTTAAAGTATATTTTCACACCGAAGGAACTTAACATGCGGCAGAGAAGGTGGTTAGAACTCATTAAAGATTATGATTGCTCTATATTATACCACCCCGGGAAGGCGAATGTGGTAGCTGATGCCTTGAGTAGAAAGAAAATAAAGAATTTAGCTTCCATGATTACCCAATAGAAGGCAATTGCAGAAGACCTGAACAAGCTCGAAATTGATGTGCAAGTGGGAGGAGAAGGGAGCAGTAGCCTATTCCAGATGGAGATTCGACCTACGTTACTTGATCAAATTAAAGAAGCTCAAAGTCAAAACTAGAAGTTACTCAAGATTCAAGCGGGGTTTGAAAACAAAAAGGATTTCAGTTGTGATGGGGAAAGAATTTATAGATATGGAGATCGGGTGTATGCTCTACCTAAGGATGAATTAAGAAGGGAAATCTAGACAGACACACATAATTCCAAGTATGCAATCCATCCAGGAGAGACGAAGATGTATCAAGACTTACGACAGAGTTTCTAGTGGCTGGGCATGAAAAAGGAAATATCAGAGTTCGTATCAAAATGCATGACCTGTCAGCAGGTAAAAGTTGATCATAGGAAGATGGCAGGACAACTACAACCATTACCTATTCCCAAGTGGAAGTGGAACCATATTACCATGGACTTTATATCCGGATTACCCCAGACATTTAATAGGAAGTGGAACCATATTACCATAGGAAGATGGCAGGACAACTACAACCATTACCTATTTAGGTGATAGTCGATCGTTTAACCAAGACGGCCTGATTTATTCCTATAAGGGAAAGGGATACGGCGGAACGACTAGCCCGAATCTATATCAAGGAGGTAGTTAGCCAATACGGTGTGCCAATTACCATCATATTTGATCGAGATACAAGGTTTACCTCTAGATTTTGGAAGAGTTTCCAGGAGGAGTTAGAGACCAGGCTAAGCATGAGCACGGCGTTTCATCTGCAGAGGGATGGACAATCTGAACGAACGATCTAGATTTTGGAGGACATGTTAAGAGCTTGTGTCGTAGACTTTGGAGGAAATTAGAATGAACAATTATCCTTAATTGAGTTTTTGTATAACAATAGTTATCAGGCAAGTATTGGTATGGCCCCGTACGAAGCATTGTATGGTCAAAAGTGTCGTAATCGATTTGGTTGGGATGTGGTCAGAGAAAGGCGGTTATCTCTTACCGAGTTAATCAAGGAAATGAAGGATAAGGTTAAAATTATACAAGACAGGCTTCGTACGGTGCAGAGTAGGAAGAAAAGATGGAGGGCGTTGGAATTTGGGGTAGGTGACCTTGTATTTTTAAAGGTGTCGCCGTGAAAAGGAATTATGCGGTTTGGAAGAAAAGGAAAATTAAGCCCTAGATTCATCGGACCATTCAGGATCTTGTCGAGAGTTAGAACACTTGCACAATGTGGTCCATGTATCTATGCTAAGGAAGTATGTTCCGGATACAGCACATGTGATAAGACTAGAATCATATAGATTTGTGATAATCTATCATACCAAGAGATACCTGTAGAAGTGGTTGATAGAAAAGAGCAAGTGCTCCGCTCTAAAGTAGTATCGGTGGTCAAGGTGATTTGAAAGAACCATGCAGAAGAAGAGACCACTTGGGAGCTTGAAGCTTCGATGCGGCAAAGATATCCTCATTTATTTGCAGATTAAAGTGCGTTGATTTCACTTATAGTGACAGTCACTATAAGTGCATGATTTACAGTCATTTTGTTTAATGTTGTTGAATTTATTGCCTTAAGTTTTCATGATGATGATTTGCTTTAGTGTTTTCTTTTGCATTGCACTTGCATAATGCATGAGTCTATCCAAGTGGAAATGATGATGTCCTGTTGGGCTTGAGCCGCTCAGTGTGAACAAAGGTGATGTAGCAAGATAGTTGTAAATGTTCGTTCTTGGCATTCTAAAATCCTTTGCCTTCGTTGAAAATTAATGAACAATTCTCCGATAGTTTCGAAAGGGTTGTACTCATTGTACTATCCTTACTGGTTGCGCTCATTCCTTATCTTATGTGTTTTTCAGGTACTAGGTTTGAACAAGGAGAGACCTCGGGTAAAGGTAAAGAGAAATTATGTTGAGGTTCTGTGAGGAAATATAATGCCACGATGATGTAAATCTGGTGTAAATATTAAGTTGTGTTATGTTATGCAATTTTCCGCTACAATACGATGTGTGAGGGAAATTTTTTTTGTAGGGACGTGTTGTGTCGTTCCTCCATGAACTTAAGATTGTAGTTGCTCTGTGTTGTATTTAAGGTTGTAACATTGACAGGATTGACATCTCAGCTCCAGTGACTTCACTTGGGCTGGGGGTGTCACAATTATTTTATTTCTTTAGCGATAGTTTTTATAAACAGCATTTAGCGTTAGCGAAATTACGGGTACGGGCAACAATTAGTGACAATTTGTATACGTAATTTGCAGCATCGATTACATAAACCATATTTTTTTGGTAGCATTTGGCGATAATTTTTTATGCGGGTACAGTAAAAAAACTGATTAATCTTAAAAGATATTGTCAACCCTTTAAATTTGGAAAAAATGGAACAAAGGAGAGGAAATTAGGGATTGATTTTAATTTAGCTTAAGTGGACATTTCGATTACAGAGAGAGAGAGAGAGAGAGAGAGAGAGAGAGAAAGAGAGAGCTCCAAACCCCACCCCCCCTTTTTATACCCACCTCTGTCAGTTTTTCCATTCTAGAAAAGGGTCCCTTTTCATTTCTCTCAGGAGATTTCCTATTCTGGGTTTATATGAGATTTTTCGCATCGGTGTGAAAGAAGCTTTAGAGTTAAAAAGAATCAAATAGGTCTATTACTGCTTCTATTTTTAGTAGTATCTGCCATTTTTGCTGATCATGGTGAGTTCTTTTCTTCCTTTTACTCGCTTCACGTGAACTCCCATGACCCTGTTTATTCTTGTGGCTGTACTTTAGCAGCTTCTAGGATTTTTCTAGTTCTTCTCAAACTGAAGTTTTCTTGGGGGTTTAAAGTACACAGATATGTGTTTACGTTGCGTGCGTGTGTGTACAAAATATGTGAGCAAGAGTGCAATGTGTGCAGTATAGAAGATGGGTATTTGTGTAAGTAGTGAGTGGTGCTATGTATATATGTGGATGAGTTGAGAAGAAAAGAGAGGGAGGGAAAGCCCACTGCCGTGAGGCAATGGGTGTAAAAAGGGAAAAAGTAAGCAGTTTTGAGTGTATGTGTGTGCTGTGTGAGTGCTATGTGGGTATTGGGAATCATGCATGGGTATTGTGTTTGTGTGAATGTATGGGTAAGTGATAAATGGAATATGTGTGTGTGTGTGTGTGTGTGTGTTTATATGAGGGTGTAAGGTAGATGATGGGTATTGGGTGTAGCTTAGATTGTAGTGTATTGGGTGCTCAGGTGTGTATATGTGGGCGTGCAAACATTATCTGCGTATGGGTTTGCAAGGTGGTGAGGTGCATGGAGACTGGTGTATTTGAGTAATGGAGTGTGCAGGAAAAGATAAGAGAGAAGAGGAAGTGTGATAGGAGCAAGATGTGCTCCGTGGGTGTGCATATGCAGTGTGTTTTGGAAGTATGGTGGTGTTTTGTGAACCAATGGGTGTGGGGGTGAGAGGCATATGGGCGCCTGTGTGTTGGTGTGAATGAGTGTGTGTAAATGGGGTGTTCAAGAGTGTGTATAACGTGTTGTGTTTATATATATTGCAATGCCCCGAAATTATTATTATTATTACTCTTCCAGACAAAAAAAAAACTTTTAGCAACGAACTCTTATTAAGCATATTATATTCTCTTTAGTGACTTATAGTGACAATTTTAGAGTCATAAGTAAAATTCAACGATAGCAGAGACTATTGATATTGATTAATGTCTTTAGCATCGTTAACCGGTATTTTTCTAGAAACCTTTAGCGATAAATGTTATACTTATAGTTAGCATCGATATTTTATTCGTAGCTTTTAGTGTGAATTAGTGTAGCAGGGTTAGTAATAAACCGTTAAATTCTCTTACTACGTTAATCGTTTATAAAATAACTATATTGGGCATTTTTGTAATAATTGATGTTCCGAGTAGGATTTAGATGGCTCATGAAATGGTAGGGGGAATTGTTGTAAATATACAGTTTAGGGTTATATATATGCATACACCACGAGAGAGCAGCCGCATATGAAATTCCTTTGCTTTCTGTGTAATACCCCAAAACCTTAAAATACTCTTAATAAATTAAATAGGTATAATTAGCGACAAAATTAAATTTTTAGCATTTGAAATATTTCCTGATAATGACAATTTAAAATTTCAGTAGTGACAAAATTATTAGCGACGTTTTAGCAATTTCTTAATAGCAACGTTTTGTCAACGAGATAGTGTAATAATTCGTAGGTAAAATTCATAAATTTTCGTAACAATTAATTTGGACCAATTTAATTTCGATAATAAGTTGAGTAAGAACGTTTAGCGACAAATGAGGAATAGGGTTAATTTTTCTTGTCAGATTAGGGTTTAATTTACATATGTGTATATATAAGATACTGTAGGTCTCTGCAGCCACCAAAAAGTCTCTAGCCGACAACCCAACGAGAGAGGGAGAGGGACACCGGGAGTGAGGAAGGACTTTGGCAAAGAGATTACCGGCGACAGCACTTTCGGTAAGTTTATTCTGAGACGAAACTTCCATATGATTATGTGAATGTATATATACAATACAGGAAGGAAAATGGGTCTCTGTGAGGGTGTATTGTCTAGGTATATAATTGTGGGGTGTGGGTATGGAGCGAATAAATGGGTTGTCATGAATCTGTGGTGTATCATAGGCTAGATTTCAGAATGTATAACATAAAGAAAGGTGGAATGAGGGGCAACCATGGTTGCCGAGAGTGAAAGAAGAGGCTGGCAGCCATGGGCTGCCGTGATATCGCGTAGGAGGGAAATTGGGAAGATATTTTTGGGACGAAAGGTGGCCGCAGGAAGAGCCACTGCCATGAGGCAGTCGCTGTGTGCGATGGGCTTTGGAGAAATGGTGAAAGTGAGAGTTTCGTGGGGGGTGAGCCTGAAAGAAGTGTGTGGTGCGTGCGTGCGTGAGTGTTACTGTGTGTGAAGTGGGCATGGGTATGTGATTATATACAGGCTGTTTGTACGTGTAAGATGAAACATGGAATGGGTTTTAAGTTTAGAGAGAGAGAGAGAAAGAGAGACAGAGAGAGATGGGGACCATAGAGTGCAGCCGTGTAGTGGGGGTGGTGAAGTGCGTGTGTGTGTGTGTGTGACAATTCTGAGTGCACGAGTGTGCGAGTGTCTGGAGAAGGAAAGCAAGAAAGAGAGAATGGAAATGGGTTTGCAAGCCGTGTGAGTGTATGGGTATACTTTGTGTGCGTTTATGGGTGTATAACATATGTGGGCATGGAAGTGTGCAGGTGTGATAGTGTGTGAAATGTGAGTGAAATGGCAATGAACATATGCCGTGATTTGTGAGTGTGCCTGGGTGAGTGCCGCGTAGAGGTAGTGTGTGGAAACTGTGTGTGGTAGTGTATGGGAGGAGAGAAATGGAATGGAGACAACCTGTGTAGTGTAGTGTAGTGGGGTGAGAGTATATATGTATATAAGAGTGCGTGCATGTGTGAGTGTGTGGTGCTGTGTACATGGTGTGTGTGCGTGAGAGTTTTCTGTGAGGAAGTTGTGCTTGTATGGGACTGAGAGTTGGAGTAACTGGGTACTCAATGTGTGCATGTGTGTGTTGGGTGCGTGTGTTAGTGAGCTGTCAACTTAATGGTGGGTACACGGATAATGTTAGGCTCGTTACCCACTTTGCATAGCGTATATTGAATATTAGAATGTAAAATTTTATATAATAGTACCTGAGACAATGCTAGAATTACTGGTGAAATTTCATAATTTTCTGAGATCATATGTATTTTTAATATTTTTTGTAAGTTTAAAATGGTAAAATTATTTTCAAGCCTTTAAACCCTGAACATGTTCTCGAACAAATTACAGTAATACTTTTATAGAATAATAAACACTAAGTGTAAATTTTGTGATTTTTAGAGTTCATTTACTATCATTTCTCTATTGCATTGGATTTAACAAAATGAAAATTTTTAAAATAGTTTTAATGCCTTTTAATTTCTGATTTTAATTTTAATAAATTTTATAAGTCTTTTGAAGCTGTTACAAAAATTGTGAGCCTTTATTTCCAACTAGAAGAAATTATGGCAATTTATTAGTTTTAGAGTATTTAAGGAAATTATTTTTTTATTCAAAAATAATAAAAATATTCAAAAATTATATTTTTGTCCCATATGCTACATTAAACTATAAATAAAGCTTAAGGAGTGACTAGAATATTTTTGAGATATTTCTGAGTCTCGGGGAGTGTGACGAAATTCTAAGTAGGTTGGCAATAAGGAAAACCGCGGGTAGAAAGATGGGTACACTATAGATAACTATATCTAGATTTTAATGTAGTAGTATGAATAAGTGTTCTGATAAATGACTCTGCCAACCTAGGTTAATCACGAGGAATTTGGTCGAGAGTTTTTTTTTAGCTTCAGCGCTTGGATTGTGGTAAGGGACTTCTTCTGGAACCCTATTCATCTATTGATATCATAATATTCTTTCTGGTTTGCTATTAACGTTTTTATTGGACTCACTTATATTTGTGATGACATTGCATCGATTGCCATTAATACTCCGTTTGAGCCTTATATGTTTATTGAAAATTCCATTTCGATGCTATGTATTTATTTCTCATTATGCATCGAATGTATCATTGATTTATCGGTTATTGCACTCTAAATATTGACATGAGTTAGTGTATTTGAGGAGTTATAAGGATGGTCTGTATCGGGGGTGATATAAGGATGGTCTGTTACTGTCAGGAGACGCTAGTACCCTAAGGGTCTAGCTAGTGTTCATATGCATATGCAACCTTATTGTTAGTGAGCACTGCCTGTGTGGCTTTGCTAAAGTGTTACCCTGCACTGCCTTTGTGGCTTTGCATTATACTCATCTTCAATATTATCTGCATTGGTTCAATGTAAATTGAAAGTGTATCTTTTGAATTTTGGATTGAGAATACTTTTCTCCATTTGGTCACTGATATAAAATTTTCCCAAAGAAAAATCATTTGTACTCTTTATTGAATTTTTGAGCGACCTTACTGAGCTCTCGAAAGCTCACTCCCTTTTCTGTTCCTTTCTGCAGGAAATAACCCTCAGTAAGACTTCGGGACGATCGAGCTTAAATTTCAGAATAGCTTATGTTTTCCATTAATAGTTTATTTAAGCCTTGCTAGAGAACCAGTATGTAATTTAATAAATTGAGTACCTTACAATTATTTTGTGATAGGAAGGGTCTGTTAAGAAAATTGATGGATTGTAGTGCTCTGATCTGAATGTTATTGGGTACCTTTAGTGGTAATGAATAAATTGGACAATTGAGGAGCTGATGGAATGATCGGATAATGCTCCGAAAATTGCGGGGCGTTACAGTTGGTATCAGAGCCAAGCTTTTGATTCTGTAGACTTAGAAGCTTATACTAGGGATAATTTATTGAGTTGTTAGAGAAATTTAGGAAGAGAATTAGATGACCCTATTAATGAGAGAGTAGTTATAAACATTTTGACTTGGATGATAGAATACTTATGATGTGTGTATTCCGTTACTGTAGGACATGGCTGGGGTACCAAATGACGCACAGCTCGGTATCGGAGGATGGATAGGAGACGATGATTTTGAGGAGGACCCATGAGGAGGATCTGGAAGAAGTTCCGAAAGAAGATCCGGAGGAAGGTCCTGAGGGAGAAGGTCAGGAAGATAGAGACCCCACCGTGATTGAACTGGAAGGGCCGATCGAGGATGATAATGGGATCGAAAATGTCGAAAGCGATGCTTTCGTACCCTATAATTGGGAAAATAAGTGCACCCAATTGGCTAAGGAAAAGGATGATCTAATCCGTCAGATGGCATCCTTGGAAGTGGATATCCGTCAAGCAAGGCAGGAAAGAGATTCATTGAATGAGCGGTTGAAGTACGTGAATAGAGGATTTGATAATGCTTGGGGACAGAGGCGGCATGACTATAATTATTACTTCAGGAAGAAGATTATGGAGTTGGAAAACCTACTGGGTGACGAAGAGTCTGTGACATTTTCACAGACTCAAATATATCAATGGATTTCAGAGTGTGATATGTATATCGAGTAGGAAAGTAATTAGGGCGGTGAAAGTGAGAGAATAAAAAATTCCGAGTGCATAATTTCTATTAGGAAGTGACAATAGTACTAGTAGAGGATGAACCTATGTTTTTGTGATTCGTAGAAGCATGCGGATTCTTCCTTAATAAATGATTTACGTTATTATCTTGATAAGTTTTAAATTTACATTGCTTCTATGAGACACCAATCGTGAAATTCTGATAATAGTTTATTTTTAAAGCATGGCACGCTCACGAAATGGTGGTACCCGAGGCCGTGGAGGCCGTACCAGAGGCAGAGGGGGCCGTACGGGGGACCAAGGGATTCCAGTAGGCGGCATACCCCAGGGAATTCCAGTTGGGGAGGCACCCCCTACAGACCCGCACCAAACTCACCAGGAGCCCATGAATGTCACTTTACATACAATGAATCAACTTTTGGCAATCATGGCTCAGAATTTGATCAATCAACAACAGGGTATGAAAAACCCTGCTCAATCACAGTTGCCAACACAGGAAGGGAGTACCTTAAGTGAGTTCAACAAACAGAATCCGGCAAATTTCAATGGGTCAGTGGACCCTACCGAAGCAGAGTCCTGGATTGTGGAATTAGAGAAAATATTCTGAGCTATTGGGTGTACAGATAAGCAGAGGGTGGATTTTGCTGTCTATAAACTGAGGGGAGAGGCTGACCAGTGGTGGAAGATGGTGGAGGCAAGTAAGACTGCACAACAAAGATCTGAGGTGACATGGGAACAGTTCAAGGAGCTGTTTAATAAACGTTATTTTTCCGCTAGCTACCGCGAGCAGATGTTGAGGGAGTTCGCCAACGTAACGTAGGCGGATAGGGAGACAGTGGATGAGTATGAAATGAGGTTCTCGCGTTTGGCCAGATTTGCAAATAGGATGCTACCGACCGAGGCTGACAGGTGTCAGAAATTTGAGTGGGGCCTCAGGCCTGGTTTGAGGAATTAAGTGATCTCGGCTCGGTTGTCGAGCTATGTGGAGTGCGTGGATCTGGCGCGTGCATTAGAACAGTCTAGATCAGACAACAAGAAAAGGTTCGAGCAGCGCCAAGGTGGCCAGAAGAGGGACAGACATGAGGGTAGATCCACAGAGCCTGAAAAGCATCAGCAGCTTTCTTTTGCACCACATCGGGGTGCTCATAGTCAGAGGACGGGACAAAACCAAGGATTCAGATTCGCCTCAAATCAAGGATCCAGATCTGGATAGAGTTTTGGAGGTCGGCCAGTGCAGAACATGGGTTATAGAGGTGCACAGAGTGAAGGGGCTAGGTCAGTGCAGAATGTTGGGTCCAGACCACCACAAGGGCCAGGGAATCGATTTACTCAGAGTGCAGGTCAGGTTACCAGGACAATTTCTCAACCCGATCCTTGTACTATGTGTGGGAAACACCATGGTGACAGACCTTGTTATAAGGTTACTGGGGGATGCTACAAGTGTGGGAGCACTGAACATCAGGTTCGAGATTGCCCATCAGCCAGGGAAAACCAGTCAGCTTTTCATCCCGCTCCTACAACCAGTGCGGCAGCGAGCAATGCTCCTCGTCAGGGAAGGGGACAGGGTTAGCCAGGCCCTACTCAACAATCTCAACAAGGGCAGAGACCCAGGACGTCAGCCCGTCTTTTCTCCATGTCAGCTCAAGATGCTGTGACAATTAATGATGTGGTGTCAGGTACACTTCCAATTAACTCAATAGACGCTCGTATATTGTTTGACTCAGGAGCATCATATTCTTTTTTGTCACCTACTTTTGCACGACGATTGAGGGTGAAAACCCGACAGTTAGAGACTGACCTCATAATAGGAACTCCACTAGGAGAGTCATTGACAGTATCGATAACTCTTTGTGATTGTAGTGTACATATTGAGGATAGAGATCTTCCCGTGGACATCATTCCTCTAGCTATTCGTGATTTTGACATTATACTGGGCATGGACTGGTTGTCCGCCAATCATGCCTCGGTGGATTGTCATGGGAAAGTAGTCCATTTTGACTTACCGGATCAGCCTAAGTTCGTTTACCGTGGGTCTAGACCAAGTGGGTTGGTCAGTATCATTTCGGCTATCAAAGCGCAACGATTATTGCGACGGGGTTGTCAGGGATATATATAGCACATGTTATTGATACAAGTCAGAATCAGGATGAGCTGAAGTCTATTCCTGTGGTAGAACAATATCCGGATGTATTTCCTGAGGAGTTGCCAGGAGAGCCTATAGATCGTGAAGTAGAGTTTGTGATCAACCTTGTCCCGGGTGTGGAACCTATATCCAAGGCACCTTATCGTATGGCTCCTGCTGAGATGAAAGAGCTGAAAGAGCAGTTGAAGGAACTGTTAGATCGGGGGTTCGTACGTCCTAGCGTATCCCCCTGGGGTGCTCCAATCCTCTTTGTGAAAAAGAAGGACGGTACGCTAAGGCTCTGTATTGATTAGAGAGAGTTGAATAAGATCACGATTCGTAACAAGTACTCGTTACCCCGTATTGAAGACTTGTTTGATCAGCTTCAGGGTGCTTGTTATTTTTCAAAAATTGACTTGAGGTCAGGGTATCACCAACTAAAGGTAAGAGAGGAAGATATATCGAAGACAGCGTTTCGGACACGCTACGGGCATTATGAGTTTGTTGTTATGCCTTTTGGCTTAACGAATGCCCCAGCAGCGTTTATGGATCTGATGAACAGGGTGTTTCGAGATTATTTAGATCAGTTTGTCATCATGTTCATCGATGATATTCTAGTATATTCAAAGTCGGAACAGCAGCATAGGGAACATTTGAGGCTGGTGTTGCAACGTCTGAGAGACCATAAATTATACTCGAAATTCTCCAAGTGTGAATTTTGGCTGCAACAGGTTGGTTTTCTTGGACATGTGGTATCCAAGGAAGGTATTTTTGTAGACCCGAAAAAGATTAAGACAGTGATAGAATGGCAAAGACCTAGCACGGTAAAGGAGGTGCGTAGCTTTCTGGGTCTAGCAGGTTACTACAGACGATTTCTAGAAGGTTTCTCGAAGATTGCAGGACCAATGACTCGTTTGACACGTAAAAATGTGCGATTTTTTTGGACTGATGAGTGTGAGTCTAGTTTTCAGGAGTTGAAGCAAAGACTAGTAACGGCACCAGTGTTGACATTGCCATCAGGTTCAGGAGGGTTTGTAATTTATAGTGATGCCTCTAGGAGAGGGCTTGGGTGTGTATTGATGCAGCACGGGAAGGTAATTGCCTATGCCTTGAGGCAGTTGAAAACTCATGAGCAGAACTATCCGACTCATGACCTGGAGATGGCAGCAGTGATCTTCGCCTTGAAGCTATGGAGACATTACCTGTATGGAGAGACTTGTGAAATCTACACAGATCACAAAAGCCTCAAGTATATATTCACACAGAAGGAGCTTAATATGAGGCAACATAGATGGTTGGAACTTCTGAAGGATTATGATTGTTCCATCCACTACCACCCGGGTAAGGCCAATGTAGTGGCGGATGGCCTTAGCAGGAAGAGTATAGGGAACCTAGCCACATTGATTACGAGACAGCCTCAGTTGTTAGAGGAAATACGACAATTGGATCTAGAAGTCAGATGCCCGGGGTATGGTGTAATATTAGCAGCTATGCAAGTTCAATCAACATTGATTAGTAGAATTAAAGAGGCACAGGCAAACGACCCTAAATTTTCCAAGATCATTGGATGTAATGGAAGCGGGAGACAAACAGAATTTGAGGTTGACTCAGAAGGAGTGTTACATTTTGGCCGTCGGTTGTGTGTCCCCAATGATGATGAGCTGAAATGAGTGTTATTATCAGAGGCACATAGTTCGCATTTTGCAGTACACCCAGGAAGTACTAAGATGTACCATGATCTTAGAGGACATTTTTGGTGGTCGGGAATGAAAAGGGATATAGCTGAGTTTGTGTCTCGATGTTTGGTCTGTCAACAGATAAAGGCCGAACACTAGAAGCCAGCAGGGAAGATACAGTCATTAGAGATTCCAAAGTGGAAATGGGACCACGTCACTACAGACTTTGTGGGAGGTTTACCTAAGACAGCTCGGGGTTATGATATGATTTGGGTTGTGGTAGACAGGCTTACTAAATCGGCACATTTTTTGCCTATTCGAGTCAATTTTACTATGCAGCAATTGGCTCAATTGTATGTGGATACCATTGTGAGACTACATGGCGTGCCGGTTTTGATTGTGTCGGATAGGGATCCACGTTTCACTTCGAGGTTCTAGTAGAGTTTTTAGAAGGCAATGGGGTCCGATTTAAGACTTAGTACGGCGTTCCACCCACAGACAGATGGTCAGTCTGAAAGGACCATTCAGACTTTGGAGGACATGTTAAGAGCTTGTGTGATAGACTTTTCGGGTAGTTGAGATCACCATTTGCCGTTAGTCGAGTTTGCATATAACAACAGCTACCAGGCCAGTATCCAGATGGCGCCTTTTGAGGCCTTGTATGGTCGGAAGTGTAGAACTCCATTGTGTTGGGATGAAGTTGGAGAGCGTCGACTCATTGGCCCAGAGTTAGTTCAGATAACCTGTGGAAAAGTTGATTTGATCCGGACGCGCATGAGGGCGGCACAAGATAGACAACGCATGTATGCTTCGAAGCGTACACGAGATTTAGAATTTGAGGTTGGTGACCGAGTATTTCTGAAAATCTCACCTTGGAAGGGAGTTATGCGTTTCGGGAAGAAAGGCAAGCTCAGCCCTAGGTATATTGGTCCTTATGAGATTCTCGAGAGGATTGGACCAGTGGCATACCGTCTGGCATTGTCACCAGATCTATCGCATGTTCACAATGTGTTCCACATGTCGGTACTGAGAAAGTACGTGCATGACCCGACTCATATATTACAGCATCGTCCCGAGGATACTCAAACAGATTTGAGTTAGGAAGAAGTACCGGTAGAAATATTAGACCGCCGCGAACAAATACTGAGGACCAAGGTGATACCGTTAGTAAAGGTATTATGGAGGAATCACGCTACTGAGGAAGCTACCTGGGAACCAGAGGACGCTACGCGGAATGCTTACCCCATCTTTTTGACACTACAGGTGCGTAAATTCGAGGACGAATTTTTCATAAGTTGGGGAGAATGTAATACCCCAAAACCTTAAAATACTCTTAATAAATTAAATAGGTATAATTAGCGACAAAATTAAATTTTTAGCATTTGAAATATTTCCTGATAATGACAATTTAAAATTTCAGTAGCGGCAAAATTATTAGCGATGTTTTAGCAATTTCTTAATAGCGACGTTTTGTCAAACGAGATAGTGTAATAATTCGTAGGTAAAATTCATAAATTTTTGTAACAATTAATTTGGACCAATTTAATTTCGGCAATAAGTTGAGTAAGAACATTTAGCGACAAATGAGGAATAGGGTTAATTTTTCTTGTCAGATTAGGGTTTAATTTACATATATGTATATATAAGATACTGTAGGTCTCCGTAGCCACCCAAAACTCTCTAGCCGACAACCTAACGAGAGAGGGAGAGGGACACCAGGAGTGAGGAAGGACTTTGGCAAAGAGATTACCGACGACAGCACTTTCGGTAAGTTTATTCTGAGACGAAACTTCCATATGATTATGTGAATGTATATATACAATACGGGAAGGAAAATGGGTCTCTGTGAGGGTGTATTGTCTAGGTATATAATTATGGGGTGTGGGTATGGAGCGAATAAATGGGTTGTCATGAATATGTGGTGTATCATAGGCTAGATTTCAGAATGTATAACATAAAGAAAGGTGGAATGAGGGGCAACCATGGCTGCCGAGAGTGAAAGAAGAGGCTGGCAGCCGGCTGCCATGATATCGCGTAGGAGGGAAATTGGGAAGAGATTTTTGGGACGAAAGGTGGCAGCAGGAAGAGCCACTGCCATGAGGCAGTGGCTGTGCGCAATGGGCTTTGGAGAAATGGTGAAAGTGAGATTTTCGTGGGGGGTGAGCCTGAAAGAAGTGTGTGGTGCGTGCGTGCGTGAGTGTTACTGTGTGTGAAGTGGGCATGGGTATGTGATTATATGCAGGCTGTTTGTATGTGTAAGATGGGACATGAAATGGGTTTTAAGTTTAGAGAGAGAGACAGAGAGAGATGGGGACCATAGAGTGCAGCCGTGTAGTGGGGGTGGTGAAGTGCGTGTGTGTGTGACAATTTTGAGTGCACGAGTGTGCGAGTGTCTGGAGAAGGAAAGCAAGAAAGAGAGAATGGAAATGAGTTTGCAAGCCGTGTGAGTGTATGGGTATACTTTGTGTGTGTTTATGGGTGTATAACATATGTGGGCATGGAAGTGTGCATGTGTGATAGTGTGTGAAATGTGAGTGAAATGGCAGTGAACATATGCCGTAATTTGTGAGTGTGCCTGGGTGAGTGCCGCGTAGAGGTAGTGTGTGGAAACTGTGTGTGGTAGTGTATGGGAGGAGAGAAATGGAATGGAGACAACCTGTGTAGTGTAGTGTAGTGGGGTGAGAGTATATATGTATATAAGAGTGTGTGCATGTGTGAGTGTGTGGTGCTGTGTACATGGTGTGTGTGCGTGAGAGTTTTCTGTGAGGAAGTTGTGCTTGTATGGGACTGAGAGTTGGAGTAACTGGGTAGTCAATGAGTGCATGTGTGTGCTGGGTGCGTGTGTTAGTGAGCTGTCAACTTAATGGTGGGTACACGAATAATGTTAGGCTCGTTACCCACTTTGGATAGCGTATATTGAATATTAGAACGTAAAAATTTATATAATAGTACCTGAGACAATGCTAGAATTACTGGTGAAATTTCATAATTTTCTGAGATCATATGTATTTTTAATATTTTTTGTAAGTTTAAAATGGTAAACTTATTTTCAAGCCTTTAAACCCTGAAAATGTTCTCGAAAAAATTACAGTAATACTTTTATAGAATAATAAAGACTAAGTGTAAATTTTGTGATTTTTAGAGTTCATTTACTATCATTTCTCTATCGCATTGGATTTAACAAAATGAAAAATTTTAAAATAGTTTTAATGCCTTTTAATTTCTGATTTTAATTTCAATAAATTCTATAAGTCTTTTGAAGCTGTTACAAAAATTGTGAGCCTTTATTTCCAACTAGAAGAAATTATGGCAATTTATTAGTTTTAGAGTATTTAAGGAAATTATTTTTTTATTCAAAAATAATAAAAATATTCAAAAATTATATTTTTATCCCATATGCTACATTAAACTATAAATAAAGTTTAAGGAGTGACTAGAACATTTTTGAGATATTTCTGAGTCTCGGGGAGTGTGACGAAATTCTAAGTAGGTTGGCAATAAGGAAAACCGCGGGTAGAGAGATGGGTACACTATAGATAACTATATCTATATTTTAATGTAGTAGTATGAATAAGTGTTCTGATAAATGACTCTGCCAACCTAGGTTAATCACGAGGAATTTGGTCGAGAGTTTTTTTTTTAGCTTCAGCGCTTCGATTGAGGTAAGGGACTTCTTCTGGAACCCTATTCATCTATTGATATCATAATATTCTTTCTGGTTTGCTATTAACGTTTTTATTGGACTCACTTATATTTGTGATGACATTGCATCGATTGCCATTAATACTCCGTTTGAGCCTTATATGTTTATTAAAAATTCCATTTCGATGCTATGTATTTATTTCTCATTATTCATCGAATGTATCATTGATTTATCGGTTATTGCACTCTAAATATTGACATGAGTTAGTGTATTTGAGGAGTTATAAGGATGGTCTGTATCGGGGGTGATATAAGGATGGTCTGTTATTGTCAGGAGATGCTAGTACCCTAAGGGTCTAGCTAGTGAGCCTTATACATTTTTATTGTTCATATGCATATGTAACCTTATTGTTAGTGAGCACTGCCTGTGTGGCTTTGCTAAAGTGTTACCCTGCACTGCCTTTGTGGCTTTGCATTATACTCATCTTCAATATTATCCGCATTGGTTCAATGTAAATTGAAAGTGTATCTTTTGAATTTTGGATTGAGAATACTTTTCTCCATTTGGTCACTGATATAAAATTTTCCCAAAGAAAAATCATTTGTACTCTTTATTGAATTTTTGAGCGACCTTACTGAGCTCTCGAAAGCTCACTCCCTTTTATGTTCCTTTCTGCAGGAAATAACCCTCAGTAAGACTTCGGGACGATCGAGCTTAAATTTCAGAATAGCTTATGTTTTCCATTAATAGTTTATTTAAGCCTTGCTAGAGAACCAGTATGTAATTTAATAAATTGAGTACCTTACAATTATTTTGTGATAGGAAGGGTCTGTTAAGAAAATTGATGGATTGTAGTGCTCTGATCTGAATGTTATTGGGTACCTTTAGTGGTAATGAATAAATTGGACAATTGAGGAGCTGATGGAATGATCGGATAGTGCTCCGAAAATTGCGGGGCGTTACATTCTGGGACGCGGCTGAGAGAGGAGGAAGCAGGCAAAAATTCAGAAAGGATCGACTCATCCTTTCCGGTAAGACCTCCTGCTAACATATAGGTATATATATATATATATATATATATATATATATATATATATATATATATATATATGGTGCGAAAACTATATGGGTCTGGAGTGTCATGGGTTGTCGTGGCTATCGTGTGAGTGTGGGCTGCCGAGTGTATGAACGATTGCTGTGTATGCGCGTCGCGGGCATTGGTGTGACGGCATGGGTTGCCCAAGCAGCCATATATACAAAAGCTACGTGTTTGGGTGTGTGTGGGTATATTATGAGAAAGTGTACATAATAGACAAGTATGTATGAGTTATGTGGGTGAGTGTTGTTGGTGAGTATAAACAGGGAGGAGTAAGAAAGCTGTATAGAAAATGGGTATGCCTTGAGGATTGTTAGTGTAATATGATGTGGGTCTTGGAAATCTTATGGTAACAAACATGATAATTTGGCAGAAGAGTATGGGTGCATGCTGTGTGATGGTGATGGTGCATGCATTGTTTATGTGTATGAATGATTCATGAAAAGAAAAGAAACAAAAGAGAATGGAAGTGCAAAGGAAATAGGTGTTACAGTGCAATGAAAATGGGTGTTGAGTGGTATGTGTATTGGTTTGTAACCCTTAGTGATGGTGTTCGCATGAGTGTGTATATGTGAGAAGAAATAGTGAGTTGCCATGGTGGGCATGTAGTCATGGTGCTGTGTTTGTGTCGCCTGTGATTCTGTGAGTTCTTGGGCTGCCAAGACAGCCATACAAATGAGGGTATATGTGAGGTATGCATTCAAGTGTGTGTGTGTGTGTGGGGATGGGAGTCTTATTCCATGTGTTATATAGAAAGGTGAAGGGAAGGCAGGCTAATGGGTATTGTGGCTGAAGTGATTTCGTGTAAGAACAGTACTGGGTAGGCGTGGAGGAGAAGACTGTAGCGAGAGAGGGAAATGTTTTGTTTTAAAATTAGACTCAAAAGTGTCGCTAAAAAGCTATCTTATTCCAGCATTCTCTTTTCAAATTTTTAGAATATATCTAAAAAATGTTTTGGACAAAACTCAAAGAAGTAACTTAAGTTTATTTTTCAAGACCTACACACAGTAAAAGTTTTAGATTTTTTGGAGCTTGGGAAGCATGCTAAATAATTTTATTTGTGATAGAGACTTCAGTGTATTTTAGAATAGTAAATTAAGTTATTAAATTTTGAAACTCCTTCAATAATCTTACATAGCTAAGATAAGGTAGTTTCTAAAGTTTTGAAAATTTTTAAAGTCGTTTGCTATGTTAGCATCGTTAGCTGCGTAGCGTCTGAGCGATTATCGCCTAACGCTTCACTATTACAACAATTACAAAATCATTTCTTAGAACCTCTTCTGAGCAGAATTAGAAAAATTACAAAACAAAAACTTCAATTATTTTTGTGAAACCTTCGATGTGGAATTTTTTCTGGGCATGGGAAGTGTCTCGAACAATTTTATTTTTAAAACAAGTTTTTGAATTATTTAAAATAGTAAACAAAATTATTTTTAGTCTAGAATTTTATGGTAATCTAAAATGATGGTGACGCTTGAGTGTCTGAAATGTCGTGGCATTCCAGTACCGTTTGTTATATTTTTGGGGCTTGAGCATTGACGCTCAATTGAATGAGCAGTTTAGGGTTCCGAGCAAAAAATTTCCGGAATGGCCGTTCATGTTTGAAATAACCATCAGTGGTTTAAAAAAAAAGAATCTTTTAGGTTGTATCTAGGAGGATAAGGTACTTTAGGCATTAGGGGCAAATAGGTAATAATACAAAAGTCGAGGGATGGTAGGCTAAAAATTTACGCATTTAAAAGAAACCTAATACTTAAACGTGCTCGAGCGACAATAAATGACATTCATATGATTTGTTATTTAGGTTTTGATAGTCAAGAGTTAGGGCCGACATTTGAGCAAATACCTAAAGCAGATTTTGAGCGAGGTAAGTACCCCTGTCATGTTCCTCCGTATATTTATTTGCAAAACCTATAATATGTATATATGATTTGATCATATAAAGTTTAAAGTTTTATTCTTCATATGTTTTATTTCCAAAGTATTTGATGAGAAATGTAATTTGAAAGAATGCCATGGAATGTCGTGTGAGTCATAAAATTTTACCGAGTACATGTTAATGAGCAATGAAACTCGTCTTGGTTGTTGTACCCCATATCCAACAGGAGAATGTTGGATTTCGGGCCCTGGTCAACGGAGCTTGTACGTTGATACACAGTACTGTGGCTGGTGGTTCGCCCTTGCGTCCACATAATTATTTTACCCCGGGTGTAAGAGGGATTTCGGGCCCTAGTCAGGGGGCCTCGTACGCTGATCGCAGCATACCTACGAAAAGAAATATATGTGTCTGATGTGAATGGAATGAATGATGATTGTACTCAAATTTGAAAATCTTTTCTTTTAAAATTCATGTATATGTATATGAAGGACATTTTTACGAATGACAATAATCGAATGTTTGATTTGTTGAAAGAAAACACATGGCATGCTTTAGAAATTTCAAACTTATTTTAGGAACATGGCTGGTGTACTTGCTGGGCTTTCGCTTATTCCTTATTTATTCAGGTGACGACTTAAGGGAAGCTGAGCTGTATGAGCCACACGGGGGAGTAGTGCCCGAAGAGAACTTTTAGAATAATGAGTGCCCACTATTCGAACATTTTAGTCTATGTTAATTTACATTATGCTTGAACTAATGTAAGGAGCTTTGGTATCCTCGAGTTTTCTTTATAAGTTTTACAGACATGTAATGAGAGTTTTATTTGAATTTTTGGAAGTCTGTAAATTATAATTAATTTGGAGTCACAGGATTGTAGTAAGGCCTGGCAGAGCCCTGACAGATGTTTGAATGGGCCTGTGGCCTGTCACGTGCCTAGTACACAAGCTTACCCATGGGTTCGGGTCGTGACATATACACACACACATATATGTATGTATGTATACACACTCACACACTATGTGCATGTGTGTTGAAATGGGTATGTTCTTGGATATGCGAACCTGAGTGGCTATGATACAGGTGCATGAGTGTGTGTTATGTGAGTGAAAATATGAGTGTATTGTGTGTATTAGGTATATAAATAATTATATGGTGGCTGTCTAAAGTGAGGAAGTGGATCTAGTAATGTTCTGAGGATGTAGAGAATAAGGAAAATGAGATGAAGTGGTTCTTGAGGCACATCAGTTGGGTGGTATCCTGTGCTTGCACAGGTGTACCACTGACTATCGTTAGGTTTGACACATACGTTGGGAGGCACACGATGATCGCTAGTGCGCCAAATTTTACAGTAGAATAATTTAGGCTGTTGGAATTTCTGACAAAAATCTGTAATTTTCTGAAAAGGTATGTACTTTTAACATTTTCTAAAAGTTCAGATTTGCAAAAATCTTTTGAAGCTTTAAAAACTCATGAAAAATTTTGAGTAATATTTTTATAGTATAAGAAAGACTCAGTATAAATTTAGTGATTTTTGGAGTTGATTTATTATCATTTTCCACATCGCATTGAATTTAGAAAACGAAAAATAAAGAAATAGTTTTAGTGCCTCTTGAATTCTTATTTTTATTTCTATAACTTTTATACATATATTAAGGATTTCACAAAATTATGAGTCTATATTTCCAGCTAGAAGCAATTTTGCCAATTTATGGGTTTTTAGTATATTTAAAGAAATTATT
Organism: Escallonia herrerae; assembly: GCA_033070095.1. Lineage (NCBI taxonomy): Eukaryota > Viridiplantae > Streptophyta > Magnoliopsida > Escalloniales > Escalloniaceae > Escallonia > Escallonia herrerae. The sequence goes on along the minus strand of JAVXUP010000033.1, from coordinate 944,108 downwards.
TTTAATAAAAAAATATTCAAAACTTATATTTTTATTCGATATGCAGTATTAAGCCATAAAGAATGTTTAGTGAAAATTAAACACATTTCTGGGGTATTTGTGAGCCTCGAGAAGTATGGCGAGTTCTGGGATGGGTTGGCGGTGTGTGGAACTCGCTTTGAATTTCATCGTTCCGGATAGAGAAATAGGTACGCTGTGGGTAGCTATATTAGGTTTATAATATATTAGTATGGATAGTGTTTTGATAAGTGATTTGTCAACTTAGGTTAATTGCGAAGATTTGATCGAGTGCGTTTTAGTTTCAGCCCACTTGGATCGAGGTAAGGGATTTCTTTCGGAAACCTATTCATTTATTTGACATCATATACATCTTATTAAATTGTTATTGAAGTTGCATTGGACTCGGTTACAATTGTTATGAAATTGCATCGATTGCCATTAATTCCCTATTTTTAGCCTTACACATTTATTGAAAATCATACTCGATGGTTCATATTTATTTCTCGTTGTGCATCGATTAATCATTGTACTATCGATCATTGCATTTGGCATATTGACATAAGTTATTTTTTTGAGGAGTTATAAGGATGGTCTATATTGGGGGTGATATAAGGATGGTCTGTTATTGTCAAGAAATGCTAGTACCTTAAGGGTCTAACTAATGTTCATATGCATATGTAACCACAGTGTTATTGAGAATAGCATGTGTGGCTTTGCTAAGTGTTTCCCTGCGCTACATGTGTGGCTTTGCATTTCAATCATGTTCAATATCATTTGCATCGATTTAGTGTAATTGAAATTATTGCTATTGATGTTTGATTTAAGGGATTGAGTTGAATATCTTCCCTATCGATTTTGAAGTGAATATGATAATCATTGTATTCCCTCTTCTAGAAATTTTTTGAGCTCCTGAAAGCTCACTCTTTTTCCTGCTCCCTTCTGCAGGTAATAGCCAACAATAGATTGCATTGGGTATGGATTAGAACTGAGTGAGGGAAGGAGAATTGCAGTTTTAGTCTTGGTCATTAGAACCCCTACGTGGGTCAGTATTGCTATTTAACATTTTTGACTCAGAATTGATGTTTCAATTATGACAGTACATTTAGAGTATTGTCTTATTAAATGTTTTAATTGCTCTGATAGACTGATGGTACTATATTGGTAGAGATTGAGGGTATTATTGTCTTAGTTTAAATGATCGAGTAAGTTAACATTCTGAAAATTTCGGGATGTTATAGCCTATGCTCATTGTCAATATCTTTTAAATTTCTTTACATTGTATCTTACAATGAATGTTTTGAATAATGATTAGAAATGAATGTCTTGATATCTGATTGAAAGGGATTGAGTTGAAACTCTTCCCCACATTGTGATTAAACTATTTGTGATTATCTAGAACTCTTCCCCATATTGTCTTCGAATTATATGTACACATTTAAAATCCTTTGGAAAATTATCATTGCATTTTAAATGATGGCTTTGAAAATGATCTTGGACCCAAGAAAGTGTGAGTACCAAAAACTAGACCTAAATTGTGATTGTAGGTTGTCCAGAGCAAAGGCAAACAGCAACAAGGAGAAAACTCCAAGAAAAGTTTAAAAAGGGATAAGAAACAAGCTAAATCTTAGGAAGGGGGGAAGGCCCGGGGGGGGGGGGGTATGCATTCTAAGATTGGAGATAATACTTCAAATGAGGATAGCCATAAAGCTTGTCACAGAAAAGGGATTTCAAATATTACATTAGATCGAATGCTTGGTAGTTCACCAAGACTGTAAAACCTATTCTCTATTAAACATTATGCTATCTGCTAAACTTATACATCGTGAAGCATGCTTAAATTCTCTTATTTATTCATCACGATATAAATAGCTTACTTGTTGAGCATTGATGTGAATCTTGCCATCGATCCTTGATTGTTTAATTATAATCTTGGATACTTGTAAGATTTAAATGATGGTAAATTGTGGCCCTCTTGCACTTATATTGAAAACGTTGATTGTGCTGACCATTATTGGCTTTGTGAAAATTTCATATTGAACTTATGTCATCTAAATGCTCATATTGCCATTCCTACATGCATGCACCTTTTGGTAATGCTAAAAAGAGAGCATGATTTGGTTAGACATTTAGTTTTGTTTGCTAGATATTGTTGGCATTAATTGAAGGGGAGCATACATTAGGATGCAATATCCGTAAGGTAACTTGATAGGGGGAGCTTACATGCTTGAATCACCTACTATCTTGTTACTCTTGAAAACTTCATGAAGTAGATGTGATTATTGAGCTACATTGCGTATCTTTCTTTAGAGATGCATGAACTCTTTATGTCATATGCATGAATTCATGAGTTATATGCACCTCATGTCATTATCTTGCTTATAACTACCTTTCCACACATGCAAACCTTTGTCTTTTCGTTGATGACAAAGGGGGAGAAATAATCTTAATTCTATATGATATGTGATTGTGTCTTTGAGAGAAAATTAGAGAAAGGGCATATATATTGTTTGAGTTAGAGAGAGCTAGCAATGAGCTTAATTCGCTACAAGAAATAAGGCTTTTAGCGTAGGGAAAATTCGTCGCTAAAAGGCCAAAATCCGTCAATACACACTGCACACTCCACCCTATGTATCCTCACAACTTGCCCACTCCTTTTACCCACTGCACACACTCAGCACTTTACACTGCACCACCTACATATATAAGTACACAACACACTATACACACACACTGCACTCAGAAAAATGCACTTGCAGTCACGGCTGCCATCACCGCGACTCCATAACCACCTCCTCACGCACAACCCAAAACACACCAACCTGCAGCCCCACTCTCTCTCTCGCGACAGGGCAGTATCAAATCAACACCTCAATTATTTTAATTGTTTTAATATTCAATCATAGTTTTTGAGATAACCAATCAAAACACCATATAATTAAACAAAGTAGTATGATCTAATCCCAAAAATTTCAACAGTGGGTGCTAAATCTTGACATATGTACCATGCCAAACCAAATAAAGTGGACAGTGGGTGACTTACCTTCTAAGTGCGGCTAACGAGTAATGGTTGTCGGCGGCAGTGGAGGGCGGCGCTGGCGCGATGACAATGGAGGTATATATTTGGGGGGAGGATGTGGTGTCGGCGGAGGTGGGACATCGTGGAGTGGAGAACGGCGGTGAATCGTGGAGGTGAAAGTCGCCGGCAAATTTTATTTTTCTAGATTTTTGAAGAGAGAAATGGGAAGAGAGAAAAAACAGATCTGGTTGTTTTAAACGATGGCTTTTAGGGATGGAATTATCCTGTCGCTAAAAGTCCGTTGGTGAAAGTCGTACTTTTATCGACGGAATCATTCCATCGCTTACAATTTTTTATTAAACCCTCCAAAAATAAAAAATAAAAACTAAAAAGCTTTTAGCGACAGAAATTCCGTCGCTAAAAGACCGTCGGAAAAAGTCCATCGCGAAAAACCTTTTTCGACGGGATTCTTTCGTCGCTAATAATATTTAACGACGGAATTTTGCCGACGGTTATTTCCTTTGGTAAATGCCCATTTAGCGATAAAATCCAGTCCGTCGGTAAAATTCTGTCGCAAAATACCTCTTTTCTTGTAGTGATTGCTATATGAGATAAATTGATATATCTTGAGTATACTAGAGATGACTGCATGTTCTAAGTGAGATTGTTGTACGTAATTGAACTATCATTTAATATATCTTACCTTATATAAAATTAGTATTTATCATCATTAAAACGGAGCAGATTGTTAACCTTATGGCTGGATAACCTAGGTTTACATCTTGTTTTGATGATAACTACACATCAATTACATTCTAATGTGTGCTTTGACTGGATTCTTAGTAGGTACATACATACACACTCATGAAGACACATTTGAAACGTTGACATACGAATTAAAGTTAAAGAAGCTTAAAGTTATAGTGGACATGCTATGGAAGCTTCATTAAGTCCAATGTCAAAGAGTAATAAAGAATGCACAGGCTAAGTTATTATGAATTATTATTGATCTTTACTATTATGTAACAAGTCTTGGTTTGATGCTCTGATTGATGACTATAGCCTAAAATGACCCTAAGACACCTTGTGCATTGCATGTGGGTTCATAACCTTTCAAACAAGTGTGTTTCTTGAAAATTAGTGAACTTTGTACTTTAGTCATATTTTCTCAAAAATATTTTTGGTGCTAAACTTTTCATATTTTGATTGAACTTTTTATTAGCTTTCCTGCAAAAAAAGACACCTCAATCCAAGTTTTTTTTAGAGAAAGTTATGCCCAAAGTGAGAAATGTTTCTAGAAAGAAATCATGCATAGTATATAAATACAAATTTGTTTCATTACTTCGCTAAAAAAAAAAAATTATCATCATGTTTATACATCTGCAATCAACCAAAATACGTCCTCTCAGCATAGTCAAACAATTAAATATAAAATAGTCGTAACATAATTAGCCGTTTTTGTTTAGTTTGTCGCGACAAAGAACACTAGCTTTTATCCAAGTCTTCTTTCATAATGGTGTGTATTACATTGTTGCCTGACACCATTTAAAATTCTGAAGTGTTATTAGAGGCTTGATTGTTCAAATGTTATTTTTGTTCCATAGATATTTATGCACGTGATATAGTGGCTACGTTGTACAAGATTAAGTTATAAGGGAAGCAATCTTACCTCTTGTCTCGGATTAATTTTACGCTACATGTTATACTTAGGGGTCAATTACACCCACCACCCCATAATTGTACTTTTGATACCCAGCACCAAAATATTTAAAATCTTGGTATCCAGCATCAAATGATGGTCAAACTCGCCTTTGACCATACGCGTGTTACTTTTTAAGGGGCAAAATGGTCCTTTTACCTATTATATCCAACTTTCGTCCACATTAGCTCCAAATGCCACTAATAATTAACATCAAGCCCTCTACGTCATTTCCTCACCCCTTTTTCTCTCCCTGACTAATCATCTTCTTAACCCACAGCCACCTCCTCCAACCGAAACCACTGCCCAACGGGCCACCACCTCCGACCAAGCCATTGCTTGGCGTGCCACCATCGCCGCCGCCACCACTCTCCCCATCACTATAACCCCACCACCACCAGCCACCCATGACCACCCACAACCACCCAACCACCAATCGCGAAACCCACGGCACCACTTGTAATTAAATTGCGGCCACCAACACCGACCATTGGGTGATTGTTGCCTCTGCCATAAATCCCTCACCCATGACCACCCATAACCACTAATCCCTAGTCCTTTTCCAATCAAGAGAAATGGATATGGTCCAGAATTTCACCTTGGAAAAGACCCTCCCTCACCCACGGCCACCGCCTCAAACTAAATAACGACCACCAACGTCAACCGTTTAACCAACAGTGACTTGTCGTTGAGCAAGATCGCCTCCAACTGAACGACCACCAGACACACCCCCTGCTCACCGCCACAACCATAACATACCCAATCATCACGTTAAGTGATCTCCCCATCGGTCGGTGGCAAACCCTATCAATTACCGTTCAACATCATCACCACATAATCAGTGGTCCAAATTGAGGGTGGGAGGGACATGTTAGGCTAGGTGAACAGGGCAGTTCTGAACACTAGAGAGAACGGCGACGCTAGTGCCAGGTTCTTGGTGCTGATGGTGATGCGTGGTGGTTGATGGGCACTAAGAGAGAGAAAGAGATGACATGAAGAGTTTAGGAGGCTCGAGCTAACTAGGATTTCACGAATAAAAAGACAATTTGGCCTTAAAAAGTTAACATACATCTGGTCGAAGGCCATATTGACTGTCAATTGGTGCTTGATACCGAGATTTCTAATTTTTTGGTACTGGGTGCCAATTTCAGAACCATGGGGTATTGGGTGCAATTGAACTATAAGTATGAGGAGTAGCGTAAAATTAATCCTCCTGTCTCTCTTCAACATCCATTATTCATGATAACAAACATATGTGTAGACATTAGGATAACAAAAGAAAAGAGGAAGTGGTGGTGTAATACTGGGTCACAATTGTTGATAGCACGGGTGCTGGATGAGGGAAATGGCAGCTACGACAGCGTTAGTGGCGAATGGGTAAGGTAGCCTTCGACGAAAGGAGTAAGGCGAATATGGATGCTGAAGGGGAGAGAGAAAATAGGGTAGATCCATGGTTAAGAGTTTAGATCATGGTTAAGAATTTATAGTTAACCATGGTTAAGAATTTAGATCCAGCTATATATTTGGTCATCAATTGACTAACATCGCTTAGTGATCGACACAATATTAGTCGTAGTCTACAATCACTTATGCTGATAATGTGGAGTTAGACAACTACCAAATGTATTCTCCTGCATGAAAGCAATCCATATGCATGTCATTACTGATTCGCACAAATAATTAACAAGCTCATTTTTCATTCTTAATTGTTGCAAAAGACTTATTCAAGGTCAATGTAACCATTTTTAAGAGACATTGTCAACAGTATTAGATACAATCTAGACTGAGCAACATCTTTCTATAGGCAGAAGCAATGAAACAATAAAGAAGTAAGGTTTGAATTGAAGAAAGATTGACAAAATCCCTTCTCGAAATCTATAACAATTTTTCCACATAAGAACATGATGATGTTGTACGTTGCATGTAGAATATGCGGCATTATAAGCTCGCGTACCTAATTAATCCATGAAAAATTGCTCTATTTTTACCCAAAACCTTTTCGTGCCAATCCTTGGATGCTGGAAGGAATAACCGGTAACAAGCTTATTACCTATAGAGGTGTGTGTAATTGAGCAAAACATATATTACATGGTTAGGTGTACCCAGGTTCTAGAGGTTAGGGTAAAATTAAACGTGTATTCTTCAGATAACAAGTAGTGATGCTCGTTGACCATACGGAATTATGAAATACATAACAGTTAAACAAAATGACTATATTGTCCATGACTTGGAAAGTAAATTCTTGGAATTTCATCCCTTATCTCTTCCTACTGCTGATGCATCACTACTGTAGCCCCGTGGACGCCGCCACCATCACTTCAAACACTGCACATTCTTTGTCTACCACAGCAAAATGCATTATTCATACAACCCCGTTCAAGGCTTCTGCCTTCTAGATCTCCTCATCGCTACAGCCCCACAACACAGCCTTCGTGCACGCCCTCGCATAGGTTTCCTTGCTGCTGCAATTCCACATCAAGGACTTATCAAGCTGCTGCCTAGATCTTCTCCCCGTTGTACCCCATAATACAGCCCAGTTCACGTTGCCGCTACCGCCTAGATCTCTTTATTGCTGCAGCCCCACATCACAACCCCATTCACGCTACCCATAGATCTCCCACCACCGCCATCGTCCCATTACTGCATCAATCATAATCCAGTGGTCGGTGTGTGTGGTGCGGCCGTAGGTGTGTGTTGATGGAGCACCGTCGAGGAAGGACTTGTGGCAAATGGAGCACAGCTGTTGACGACGACATCTATGTGCATGTTTGTGAGTCCTTGTGTGCAGATTTATGTGTGTTTGTGTGAGTGTGCATTTTGTCCACGATGGTGGGTGGTGGTAGTGGTGGTGTCAGGGTGGTGCAATGGTTGTAGTTGGTGGTGCCGTTATGATGTGAAGGTGGTGCCGTGATGGTTAGAGTTGAAGGGGAAAACAAAGAGAGAAGAAAGAGAGATGAGAGAGGGAAATTAGGGAATTAGCGTTGAAAAATTAGAAAGTTAGGATTTCAAACTGTGATACAATATGTACCGGTACGAGAGTAGTATTTACATTTTAAAAATAAAATGTTCACAACATCATAAAAAATACACATTTTTAACAGGTCAATAGCAAATGAACATCACTGGTATAAAGTTTGTGTTTCGTCGAGATATGTTACTTTCCAATTTTCTTATCTTTCACTATAAATTCACCTGTAACCGAGGTCCCCCAAACCATAACCTCCCTGGCTCTACATTTATATGCTTTTTCCCAATAATGGAAATCAAGAACAATACCTATATCCCCTCCCTCTCTCTCAAACATGAGGAGTTGCATGTTTTTTAGTAGCCATAAGGTGGTTTTCTCCTAAAAAAACAAGGTATTTGGGACGCAGAAGAGCACATATGCCGCACATATTTTGGAATGACCCCAACGAGACGGCACATGTAAATGAAATCTAATTTGCCATGAGCCAAGACATATTTAGGGAAATCATTGAAACATATATTTCTATTAATGGAAAGGAATCTTAATGTGCCATGGTTTTAGGTAATGACTGGATATGGATGTTGACCCCTCAACAAAGGGGATAATACCAAACAAATCCATCTTCAAGTCCTGGATTTAATATGCAAGTGGGTTTTCTTATTGGTGGCTATTCTAATCTTATGGTTGACAGGGTATAAGCAAAACTATGCATTTACTGCCAAAACTGATACCATCTCTTGCAAGCTAGAGCACATACATGCACGGTGGGAGAGTGAGTTGTAAAAATATGACTAATTTAGCTCTCTTTTTAGATGTAAACGGGAATGAACCTCGACGTGAACAATCTTTATTTCGAGGTCTTCAACACTTAATTTTTGATAACAATCAACAACGACTCGTTATCCTGCAAATAATTAAAAGTACTGCAAACAAACTACTAACCAACTGTAATTAAATTGTACAGAAGATTAAAGTAATGAGGTTTCGCTAGATGTAACACATGCTTGCTCGTAATTTTTCCTTTAAAGATTACCTGAGCTTTACACCTCCACCCTTACATTCTCTAACTATTACTTTCTTTGAAGGAAAAAAGAGATTTGTCTCATTGGCCAACCTGAAGTTGAATCTTTTGTATAGTGGCTTGAATTAAAAATTTTCTAATGTTAGTCCTTGCAGTTGTGAAGAGCCCCGTGAAAGAGCCAATGGGGAAACACAGGCGGTTAGAGAGAGTGGAGTAGGAGTCAGTGTTTCTGGTGCGTTCCTGCCAATGACCCCACATATTTCTATATATGTCTACTAAAATGAGGTATTTTTACTCAAAATTTTTGTCTTCAAACCCCACAAAGCCACAAGGCCCTGAGACATGTCTGCAAGGACAAGATTTTCTGTACCATGGGATGAATTTCAAATCTGATAGTAATTACTAGTTACACATAGGAGATAAAGCAAAACAACGAACAGAATAATTAATCAGATTCTTCATAGGGAGGAGAAAATAAAGAGATGATAGAGACCCTTAAAAGATCAAAAGGTTCAATGCTAGAGAGTTGTTCGGGAAAAAGACTGGACCCTCCTGTGGTGGCTACTCAGATGTACTTCGACAAGAAAGCTTTGATCTTTTCATTTTCTTTGCTTCTTTTCTTACTTGGGCTTTGCTTCAGAAGGGGAAAGACTACTTCCAAGAATCCCAAAGAAATTTGAGGTAAAGTTTTAGATAATTCCACAAGCACAAAAGTCCTGTTCCCCTGTCTTCTTGTGTTCCATTATCCTCTGAATTACTTCCACATTTGGGGTATTGCAGTTTGTGAGAATGGTCTGAAACTTGCATGGCGAGTCACAGAGTTGGAGAGACCGGGTCGACTCCCCGCCATCACCACCACATCCCATACGCAGTTTATCATGGGCATAATCCTCCAAGTACAAGCTTCGTGTATGGTTCATCAAAACTTTTATGATGGGTCTTCTTTACAGTATTCTTTCTACTTCCGTTCTTCTTAATATGGAAACTCTTAATTTATACACGTGTTTGCTTCATTTTTCAAAAGTCGCTGTGTTCTGTGATTGATGCTCTATTGGTCCCTTTATGGTCTCAGTAATCAAGAAGGATCGGCTTTTGATTTTGGAGAGCTGGAGGAGGCTATTGTCATGCAGGGATTAAAGATCAAAACTGATGAAGCAAAACTACGTAGGCTATCTTCTTTTCTGACGTTTGCTCAACAAAAAGAAGGTTGGGAGGGGTGGGGAGGTTTGGTTGTGTCTTCAGAGGTCACAGAGAGGGGTTTCCATTTCCAACTCTGTAATCATACCAAGAGGAAGGACTTGAATGACTCTGGGGTTTCAAACAAGGAAACCTGCCTACTCTGCATGATTTACTGGCTCCATAACTGCAGAGGAAAAAGAAAAGGGAAAAGGGGGGGATTAGGTTCCCCCTCCCCTTTATGAGTCTTGAAGTCCTTTTAATATATGAGTCTAAGAGATTTTGCCTCCTGATTATATGCAGCTTTATATGCAGCCAGACCTGCAGCTACCCTGGAGATGTTCCCTTCTTTGCCCATGAGATTCCATCGGCCTCCAGTAGTAGTTTTCTCAACTCTCTCCTATCTTTGACCACCTTGTTTTCACTTAGGCTGCTATGAGTCATAACAAAAGAAAGTCTTGAACTTCAGTCTGTAAGATGAAGAAGAAGTAGCACTCCTTGTCTTCACTTTCTGGGTACTTTTCGAGACAAATACTGAATACCGACTAGGAAATTTATTTTTCTCTGTGATTCATTGAAAACCCATTGGAAAACTATTGTACCTCTGGGTGGTTTTGTAGTCAGTTTTCGGAGGATTCTTGGAAACCCATTTCGATACATTTTTTAATTAGGAGTCTGAGGTGGCTTTGATAATCCATTTGACCAATCTTGTTGGGTGCTTGTTTGTTTCAAGGCCAGTTCGAGGTCAGGAGGAGGAGAGAGTACTGATTTAGGATCCGCAGTGAACACACTTTCGAGCAAAGCTGAGGCACATTTGGAGCCAGAATCTCCCATAAGTGGAAAGGCATCTGCAGATCACCAGGCTTTTGATCCTCACAAGCATATCCATTTACCACAACTACAGCCACAAGGCCCACAACTACCACAACAAATAGAGATGGAGAATTCTAGCCCAACAACAGGACCATCACTGACCCAACCAACTGCCAAGCCTATAAATGAAAAGGTTCTTACTGAAGCCACAAAGTCTTTTAATAGTGTCCCTGTTATCGTCTGGTCATTTCCCCCAAAACCCTGGAAATGGTAGCATCCTTTGTTGTTATTCTAACTCTCCCTCTTTGTTACTCTCCCTCCACCCCCTACGAAACAACAGATCCCAACAACTTTCAGAAGATCACCCATAGGCAGAGTCTTTCTGATCTTTTGAGTGATTTTCTTCTTTAATATTATCTGACATGAACTGACTGTATGAGAGAGAATTCTACCCACTTATCAAAAAAGCCTAGTGAGAGAATGTCTTTACAGGAGTTACCTCTGGTACTAGTCAATCAATCCCCAAAACTCTAGTTTAGGCTGGTTCTCCTTTTTAGGCCATAATTCTTCTTGGAAACAGGGATTTTAGATCTTAAAAAGATTGCCAGGGTACTTACTGGTTGGTGTTCCCTACCTCGTCTGAATAATAGTCATTGGTTGTTTGAAGAGCTATAATCAGTTACTCTGTTCACTACATTCTTTGGACAAAAATATTTAATTATCTTCCACACACACACACATACACACACACAAGAAAAAGAAAATGCAAAGATTTATTTCTCATGGTTTTTCCTAGCTTAGATGGATATTTCAATATGGTGCAGAAACGGGGAGCTGGTTCAACGTCGGATAAAGCACTTGATGCTAAGGTAGTTCATATATGCTAACCTTAATGTAATACAATCTTGTCTTAATTAGTTTGAGTGTCACATTCTTTCTCCTGATTTAATTCTCCTTAGAGTTAGAATGCTTGAAAAAAATTCAACTTGAAGCTAAAATCATGGTTACTTGTTACAGACATTGAGACGGTTAGCTCAAAACAGAGAAGCGGCAAGAAAAAGCAGGCTGAGAAAAAAGGTGTGGTTCATTTTGGAGGCACCAAAAGTTCTCGTGTTCCATCGGTGATCCTCCTCTGTCCACTGCTAGTTTTAGCGACTAATTAAATGTTGGCGCAAAACTTTTCTAGCTTAATATTGTTAGCTGGCTGAAAATTTGCGCTGAATTTTACGAAGTCGTTAAGATTACAATGCGTGCAACCTCACATGCTCATTTTCCCCGCCCTTCTTATGTGTTGCTATGTTATGTTCTTGGCAGGCCTATGTACAGCAGCTGGAGTCAAGTAGGATAAGGCTTAGTCAGCTGGAACAAGACCTTCAACGGGCGCGATCTCAGGTACATAGAGTTATTAAGGAAAGACTAGGTAAATATATGAAAGGTGATTTGACAAAATTATCGGTATACTACATTTTTCTCAATAGGGACCGTTCTTGGGAGAAGGTGCTGGAGGGAACATGAGCTCTGGTGAGTATCATTTCTGAAATTAGTTTATCCACAACAGTCATGTAAAAATAATACTCTGTTTCAAAGTTATACTGGCTTGGCCAAAGCAGTGATCAAATATCAGTAGCATAACAACTACCTAATAGCTGGCGTAACATAACCAGATTAGTGAATATGCTAATAGAACTCAGGAAAGTGGTGGAGGCCCTTCTGTTAATGGCCGTTCATTTAGGAACGGAATGGGAAAGAACTGTCCTATATAAATACCTCGTTTTGGACCTCATATTAACATTTGGAGGGAGTAATTTTCCTTACTCTTTTATCAAGTACTATTTTCATAACTCTTGGATAAAAGCAGTGTGCACTTCTTCAAGTGTACTATTATCTTTTTCCTCAGAGGTTGGTCCTACATACTTGATTTTAAAGTCGTAGGCCTAGACTTTTAATTCCGAGGAGAAACTATGACAAGTAGAAATGCTCAATTCAAAGCTCTACTTGTTTAGAATGTGTTGAAAGTAAAATAAAATTGTCAAACCCTACAGAATTTGCTGATCCGAATCATGATATCGAAATGTTTACTGCCTGCCTGTTTTGACCATAGGATTCAGCCTTAATCCAACCTTATGAAAACCAAAACTCGGTCGTGTGTTTTGAACATCACATTTGAATTTTCTGTCTGAGTTGAACCAATGACCAAATAAAAGTTTCGAGTTTGACTAGAATAAGTGCAATTCGTGGTGATTAATCTGTGCATAAATGAACTATATTCTGGGTCCTAATAAAGTAACGTAAATTCTGAAGCAAGAAAACTTTTCGTGTGTAATGAAGACCTTAACAAGTGTATATTGATTCCTTATTACAGCAGGTGCTGCAGTATTTGACATGGAATATGCAAGATGGTTAGATGACGACCACAGGCACATGACAGAGCTTCGGACAGGGTTGCACGCAGAATTATCAGATGGTGATCTTAGGGTTATAGTAGATGGATACATTGCACACTTTGATGAAATTTTCCAGTTGAAGGGAGTTGCTGCCAAATCGGATGTCTTCCACCTAATTACTGGAATGTGGACTACTCCCGCTGAACGTTGCTTCCTTTGGATGGGTGGTTTTCGGCCCTCTGAGCTAATCAAGGTCTGGATTTCAAGCTAAAAATGGTTTAAGATACTTTGCATCCGTTTTCGTTATCAGTTCAGACCAGTATGTGATAATATAGTGGCCTGTTGAATACTAAATGTAAGTCTATTCTCAAGTCACTTTGGGGAAACATAGAGAAGAGGATCATTCTGGAATTTAAATGGTGAATGTTCAATATCAGAAGTCATGCAACAAAATAGGTAGTAAAAATAAGAGCGCTGTTCTGGATATTTGCAATGGACTCGGCAAAGGAATACAAGGGGAAGTGAGCCAATCAAAACCCCTAGCAGTGAGCAGGAGTGTCACAAGCTTTACAATTTTCTTTGCAACAGCCTTTTTTGCAGTATATCATCGCATACCAATAATCCAACCATATTTGCAGTTATAACCGAATGGCCAAATTGCATTTCCATCAACCTAGAAAAATGCATTCCCACGCCCTACTCTATTGCATGGCTGGCAATCATGTTACTATCGAAATGTCTGTTTTGATGATCAGATGTTAATAGCCCAATTGGACCTTCTAACGGAGCAGCAACTCATGGGGATTTACAGCCTCCAGCATTCATCACAGCAGGCAGAGGAGGCACTTTCCCAAGGATTGGATCAGCTACAACAGTCTTTGATTGACACCATAGCCAACGGTTCCATTAATGATGGCATGCATCATATGGCTGTTGCTCTTGGCAAGTTTACCAATCTTGAAGGTTTCGTTCGCCAGGTAAAATTTCTGAAATACTGGAATTATTGTTTCGTTTTATGCACCGGCTACGCAGCACGCAGACTGGAAACCTTTTATTGAAGTGTATACTACATAAAGATTAGATCCAATAAAAAAAAAGAAAGGGGGAAAAAAAATCTTATTGGAGAATGGTAAAATTGTTAACATAAATGGCATAATCTGCATAATTGTAGGTTTTTTGACTTGTAGTTCCGCATACGTTCATTTAAGCTAGTATAAGTGGATGTAGGAAACAGTTCAAGAGTTACCCTAGAATTTAATCTTGCCGAACCTTTAGAATGCATGAAATACCCGTGTTGGACACTTGAACACGATAATGGATATGGGTCCGACTCATCACATTATGATATGTCACTATGTACATTATCTTGTAGTGTTTCGGTTGATTCTCTATTGCATTGAAATAATTTAACATTTTACCGTGTCCCTGCGTCTTGCGTTTTATAATTTGACGAACCAATACTTTAACACGTATCCGACGCGCACACCCGTGCCGATTACATGTAATATAGCTCTTTACAGCCCCAGAAAAAACCCTATATGTTATTCCCTTCAATTTCCTTTTTGTGGGTAATCCCTCAATTATTGGAGCTGTGTCTATCCTTCAAAAGTAGTCCTAATAAAAGTTAGGGCACTAGTGCAAAAAAAAGCGTTTTCTTTTAACCTTTTTTAACAGAAGAAAGAAAATGACCCCTAACAAATGTGAGAAGATGGTATTCTTCCTTCTTAAGTAATAATCGTTGTAATGCTTTGTGAAATGTTTTTGTAAAGGCAACAGATGGCCTTGAAAATAAAGCTTTAGAAAGGCAAGCACTATTTTCTTTAGTGCAACAAGGGCGTAATTGTTAATCTTGATCAATCTGAAGTCTTCGTGATAAGACTATTTAGCGATAAATGTTTATCCCCAGTGTTACAATCCATTTGGTGGCGTCGTGCCCCCTTTCTTTGGACCATAGATTTTAGGTACACTACACCAAAAGGTTCAAAGCAGCAGAGGCTATTACTTCCTTACGCCACCTTTGTTTAACACGTTGATTGACTTGTGCCTTGGACAAAGAAACACGATCAAAAATACATAACAACAGAAATGATTTTTCCCCATACAGCTTATCAATAGATCTTTCGCACCTAATTGTTGCCAGTCCTATAAGATGGATGATCTGGTATTTTATCCTCCTTGTTTGGTACTTTGATCTGTACCAATGATGTTTTTGGACTTGTATCACGTTGCAATTTTGACTGCTACAGTTTGATGTAGTTTTTACATCTCAAAATGTTTCTATCAGAAGGTGGGGGACGAAAGTGACATCTGCCGAAATCAGAACGCTAGTCGCATCAGAGAAATAACTATAATTTGTTTGAGAGAATATCGTGCGAATACTACAAGTGAAAAGCTAAACAAAGAACCACATTTAGATCTGTTATTAGAACTGTCCAAATACTATTCATAAGAAAACTTCATTGGTTTCAACCCTTGTGAGATATTGTTTGTTTAGAGCTTTGCTCCCATGGTCCTTTTACTTGTTCTGAGTTTATATTATTATTATTATTATTATTATTATTATTATTATTATGTGGGACTTTGTGTGCACGCACGATTATGAGTTGTTTGCAATTTTTTCAACTTGTAGGCTGATAATTTAAGACAACAAACCCTTCATCAACTGCGCCGGATATTGACAGTCCGGCAAGCTGCAAAATGTTTTTTGGTGATCGGTGAATACTACGGTCGACTGCGAGCCCTGAGTTTCCTGTGGTCGTCTCGCCCGCGAGAGTAAGATCTAGAAAATGCCATGTCTAACTCTTAACTTTTATACGGTGGCTGTTTCAATATTCTTTGGTAGCCCAAGTAATGATCTTATCACAGATATTGGGCTAAAAACAAAAGAATGAGCCTTTATGGCAACTATTATTGTTTGGTACCATAAAAAATTCCAATATAGTAACCACTTGTAGAGCTACCCCCCAAGCCCAACCCCAACACACATCAACTCCGAAACTAAAATCTCTTTGCTATGACTCAATTGATTCAACTGTTCCACAATTCTTCTTTTGTTTTTTTGGGCAGGTCCATGTTAAGTGACGATAATTCTTGCCAAACAAGCACGGACTTGCAAATGGTACAATCTTCGCAGAACAGTTTCCCAAACTTTTGATCAAAATTCAAGCAAGCTCGTCATATAGCTCGTGTTCATGCCATGGCTTCCTTTGCTGTCTTGGGCTTTGAAACACTTCAAGCCACTTAGAGGAGATAGGGATTTTAACTTTTTTAGCTTTCCTATACCCATATGATATTAAGATCATGTAATCTTGTGAAGGTAAATCAGTTTAATATGAATGAGGCAGCAGCTCCTACCTGATCAAAAAAGGGTAACAATATAAAAAACTCTTTTAAGTTGATAATATAGTTTGTGGTCCTCCAACAGATGCAAAAGAAAATGGTATATATATATATATATATATATATATATATATATATACACACACACACACACACACACACACGTGATCCATTGCTAGGGCTAGCACGTTGCTAGCGTTGTTTTTCCATCCGTTACATAATGTAGCGGACGATAACTTACCATCCGCTACATTATGTAGCGGACGGTGCTAGCGCTGCTAGCGCTATATATATATATATATATATATATGGGTCGTGATCCATTGCTAGCGCTGTTTTTCCGTCCGTTACATAATGTAGCGGACGATAACTTACCATCCGCTACATTATGTAGCGGACGGTGCTAGCGCTAGTAACGGATCAGCTCCCTATATATATATATAGAGAGACAGAGAGAGACCAAACGTGTTGTCTTCATCTCATGGGACTACTTGTATATAAAAGGATGAAGGAGTAAAAGTGGGGGAGAAGGATGTGGTTGCTCTACAATTATTAGAAGTGGTTGTGAACAAGATTATACTAGCTTGAGGGAAAGGACAGGATGAATATATAAACTGGGCTTGGGAAGGGAGAGGGTTGCCTTTGGTTTGCATGAGTGGTTATAGACTAATAATGGTAAAGCTTAATGCAGTTAAGCAGCGGAGGATAGCTAAGCGACAAAAACCAGGGTTTATAGCGACACATTGAAAGTATGCATATGTTTATTGCAGAGTTCAAAGTGCCATTGTTTTTGTTTATAGAGGCTGACTACAGGTTTATTGGTTGGAAAATCAAGGAGATGGCATTATTATTTGTTGCAGCTAAAAACTGGATCGAGAACCACACCAGAAATCAGGCCTGCAAAAGAGAACACGGAGTGACCGCCGGGTGGGGTTCCGGCGGGGAACGCTCCCATTCTTAAGTCAGAGATGGCTAACAATGTAGAACTCTGAAGAAGCAGTAAGACATAATGTGTGATTGTGTGTGAACTTGTCTTTACCTGAGGGGCTTGACCCCTTTATATAGTGGTAGAAGGAGGAGTCCTAGTAGGACTGGGCTTTGACCAACTCTAATCAGAATCTAATTAGGATCGCAGAGGATCTCATGTCAATCTGAACTGATAGAGTTAGAGCCTCTTTAGGATTCTGTCCGGTGATTGATACGGTAAATACCATATCAGTAATGAGCCAGTATGGGTCACGTGTCATAACCGCCACGTGTCGTCTGTAGATTGGAGGGATATTTTTAGCTATATCATATGCCCTCTGCTTTTGCCAGCGTTAATGAAGCGGGTGGAAGCACACCTTTTCCACTAGTGATAGCGAAATATGCCAAAAACAGAATTGAATCTGTTTGTCTGGCATTTCAAAAATCCAAAGAGTGCTCTGCTCGGACATAGTTATGCTCGGACGAGGTTCTGTTCGGACAGAATTCTTCTCGGACGGGATTCTGTTCGGACAGAATTCTGCTCGGCCGTTGTCACTCTGCTCGGGCAGAGTGTTCGCACGAGATTCTGTTCGGCTAGAATTCTACTCGGCCGTTGTCACTCTGCTAGGGCAGAGTGTTTGGACGGGATTCTGTTCGGACAGAATTCTGCTCGGACGAGATTCTGTTCGGAAAGAATTCTGCTCGGCCGTCGTCACTCTGCTCGGGCAGAGTGCTCGGACGAAATTCTGTTCGGCCAGAATTCTGCTCGACCGTTGTCACTCTATTCGGGCAGAGTGTTCGGACGAGATTCTGTTCTAACAGAATTTTTGCTCGGCCGTTGTCACTCTGCTAGGGCAGAGTGTTCGGACGTGATTCTGTTCGGCCAGAATTCTGCTCGGCCGTTGTCACTCTGCTAGGGCAGAGTGTTCGGACGGGATTCTGTTCGGCCTTGTTGTCACTCTGCTCGGGCAGAGTGTTCAGACGGGATTATGCTCAGCTAAATTCTTGGTACCCTCCACGTGTCTCCTTCTCCATTGATGTCTTTGAGCGGGATTTGAAAATTTTCAAGTTTCTCTACTCTTTAGCTTGTGACACGTGTGGGGTAGATGAACCGTTGCGTTTCCCTAGAAACGGTTACTTGGGGTTTCTCTATAAAAAGAGAACTCTCACTTCATTTTTTCTTCACTTGAAATTTTTTTGGAAGCACACTACCCTTCAAGTAAGTCTTTTTCCTTTCTTCTTTCTGTTCAGCACTTCAAGTTTTTCATAGTTTCCTAGTTTGGGTAGAAAACATGTCCGAAACTTCAGCGTCTGTTTCCTCGTCCGAAGAGAGTAGTTCATCTTCGAGTTCGGAACGAGTTCCAACTTCAGGAAGTGAAGTTGGAACTTCCAATCCACAACTACCACTACCTTCAACTTCCCATCCATTCCAACCTTCAACTTCTCAACCATTACCACCTTCATCTTCTCAACCTTCGCACTCTTTGTCTAGAAAAAATGCCTTAGGAGATGTAATGGCTCAAGCTGACGATAAGGCTAATCCCAAACCTTGGTATACTGCTGACGAGAAGTCAGGCAAGATGTCTACCGAAGATCTGCAGAATTTAATTTGGGAATATCCTCTTCCTGAAGGTTGGTATGCTCGTCTCCCTGGTTTGCAAGAACCAGCTAACTACGGCACAAAGTTTGAAACGGGTGTCTACGAAGAGCAGGTGAAGTCTCGGTATAGGCTTCCTCTTCACCCTTTTGCTCTTCATTTTTTCGAGCATTATTGCATGGCTCCCAGGCAGCTTGTTCTAAATGGTTGGAGGAAGCTTGCCGGCCTTATTTATTTGGTCCAGACTTCAGGCTACAAACTAGATGCAACAGATTTTATGAGAGTGTTCTTTGAAATCTGTTTCGTCAAAGGAGTCGCCAACTGCCCAGGATGGTATTACATTCATAGTAGGCAACGGCTTCTGAAGGGAGGCCCGAAGTCCAATAAAGGCTGGCATTCTAGATACTTCTTCGTTGGCCGCCTGGATAAGGGGGAGATTTCGTTTGATAGAGACTAGAATCCTTTCTGTAAGGATTTCGAAAATCTTGGCAAGCCTACTCCCAACAACCAGACTAAGCATATACTTAGCCATATTAAGCTTGGGGCGGTCTCTCTATTGATGAGCCTCTTTCGGAGGAGCAATTGGAGTGGGCGAAGATTATTCCTCAAAAGCCCATTCCGGCTGGCCTTTCGATTCCTCCTCCTCCTCCTCCTGCTATTCCTAGCATGTCATCTGCCAAGACTGTTCCCCTAGGTGTGCTTTATGGAAGTCTTTGATTTCAATTTGGTTTCAATATTTATTCCCGTATTGATTTCTACCTTGATTGCAGAGATGGCTAGCGGAAGTGAAAAATCCCCAAAAGGAGGCTTTCTTGGCGTTCTTCAGAAAGCTAAGGGGAAGCGAAAGGAGAAGCAACAAAGTGTGGAGTTGCCCCCTACACCGAATAAGGTTAGAGTCACACCTCCAGAACGTTCTCCACGCATCTTAGACCAAGTGTCCATTGAGGATGACCCCATCTTCAGACCGAGGTGGACACTTAGGCGTGATGACCTTGGGATGCCAGACAGCCAGGTCGCAGAGCAGCATCTTCTTCATGGGATTCTTCCTTGAGACAAGGAGGTCTTCCAGAATCAAACACACGAGACCTTCGCCTGCTCCTTCGCCCAAGCCGTGTATATGGTAACGATCTTTGTCCCAACTATGCTTTCTATTTTGCTTGTAACTTCCATGTAGCTGACCGTTCCGATCTTTATTCCAGATGTATGCTAGGGGGTCTGAAATGCTTTCTCGCTTTGAGATGGCGAGGTAGGTGGCCGCGGAGGAAGCTCAGCAAAAGAGGGATGCCATTAAGGAGGCGCAAGAAGCTACTCATCGTGCTGAAGAGCTGAGTAAACGAGAGGAAGATTATCTTGCTAAGATTGCGACTCTGGAGAAGAGGTTGGAGTGAGTAAAAAGGAAGGCGACAGAAGAGGTAAGCAAAGCTCGAGACCAAGGCATCCGCGACTTCTTGGATGAAAATACGGGGGACGAATGGTTGAAGAAGCATATCGAAGATGGCCTTGAGATCTATGAGCTTGGCTTTACAAAGGCCAAGGAGATGTTTGGTGAGCGCTTTCCTAAAATCCCCTTGGAGGATTTCGTTCTGCCTGCGGTGGCATCTCCATCTAGAGAGATTGCTATGCCTTCAGAGGCGGGGGATGCCGCAGCATCTCATCCTCCGGGGGAAGGTCCGTCTGGTGATGCCCCCGAGCCCTAGATTTTAGCCCTTGTATCTGGGCTTTGTTGTTTATCTAGACAGAGAATTTTAATGCCCTTTCAAGGGTTTTATTGTAAAACTCTTTATCTTTTATTTCGTGTTGATCCTTTACTATGTGTTTCTTATGGTTTGTGTTTACCATTCACACAGTATTAATAATGTTTACTTTGACTCAAACCCTTTATTCGTCACTTAAAGAGTTGGCAAAGAAGTTGAGCACCCTCGCTCGGCTTACACTTTGAAGAAGTAAAAAGCTTTGGTGGAGTGACGATGCCCCCATTAACTTTTGTTTCTTGACGGACTTAGATCTGTAGCTAATCCGTTTGGCCTTCTCTTGTATTTTATAAAACCCAAGAGTAATATACTCTGTGCAGGCAGAGTGTTCGGCCATTACTCTGTTCGGATAGAATGTTTTAGTCTAAATTGATCACTTTGTTCAGGCAGAGTGTTCGGCCATCATTCTATTTGGGCATATTGATTTTGGCTAAATTGATCACTCTGTTCGGGCAGAGTGTTCGGCCATCACTCTGTTCGGACAGAATGTTTTGGCTAAGTTGATAACTCTGTTCGAACAGAGTTTTCGGCCATCACTCTGTTCGGACAGAATGTTTTGGCTAAGTTGATCACTTTGTTCCGGTAGAGTTTTCGGCCATCACTATGTTCGGACAGAATGTTTTGGCTAAGCTTACATCACAACAATGCTGAGGAAAATAACTTTATTGCTCGAGAAAATCTAAAGTTTACATTGGATTGCTCGAAATTATCTTTCTAAAGACAATTTCTAAAAGATTGGGGTTTTGATAAGGTCTGGGTCCATATCCCCCGGAAAAAGAAGTGTCTAGCCTCGAGGCAAGATGCTATTGGTAGTATTTCCTCAAATTCTCAGCATTCCAAGTGATGGGCTCCCAAGAAAGTGTTCCCAGTGCATAGGCGCCCGGTTTGAGGACATTTATAACACGATAGGGTCCTTCCCAGTTTGGAGATAACTTTCCCGTCGCTGCCTTTGGATCGGAGACTTCTAACTTGCGCAGGACCAAGTCTCCTTCTTGAAACTGCTTGGACCGAACTCTCTGATTGTAATAGCGTGTGACTCGTTGCTTTATAACAACAGATCGTTCATGGGCTTAAGTTCGAGTCATCAAGCAAATGAAGATTGGCTCGGAGTCTAGCTTCGTTGTTAACCTTGTGGAAGTGCAGCGCCCGTATCGTTGGAACTCCTATTTCAACTGGCAACATTGCTTATGTTCTATAACAGAGTAAGAAAGGCATTTTTCCAGTGACCGAATGTGGAGTTGTTCGATAAGCCCACAATACTTTTGGGAGTTCGTCCCCCATGCGCCTTTAGCTTCGTCTAACTTCTCCTTTAGTCCTTGTAAGATGCTTCGATTCATGTTTTCAGTCTGACCATTGGATTGTGGATGAGCGACGGAGGTAAATCTCAAATCAATCGAGAGATTCGTACAGAAGGTCCGGAAATTGTTGTTATCAAACTGTTTTCCGTTATCAACGACCAAAGCTCTTGGTACTCCAAAATGGTAGACGACGTTTTTCCAAAAGAAATCTTCACACTTGGTTGAAGTAATAGTTGCCAGAGATTCTGCTTTAGTCCATTTGGTGAAGTAGTCTATTGCCACAATCACAAATCGTCGTTGGCCAGACGCCATGGGAAAAGGTCCCAGTAGATCCATTCCCCATACAGCAAAGGGTATTGGAGAAACAATCGAGGTTAAAGGAACAACTGGTGTATGAGAAATTGGTGCAAACTTCTGACACTTATCGCATCTTCTCGTGAATTCTATGGCATCCCTCTGCATCGTAGGCTAGTAATACCCTTGCCTTAAGATTTTCTATGCCAATGTCCTCCCCCCAAGATGTTGTCCACAAATCCCTTCATGGACTTCTTGCAGTGCGTATATAGATTCTGACGGGCGCAGACATCTAAGGTACGGAAGGCTGAATGATTTCTTGTATAAAGTACCTTCTACCAAAGCGTACCGAGCAGTTTTGACACGAAGGTTCCTTGCCTCATGTCTTTCACTTGGTAATTCTCTTGTGGACAAGTATGTGACGATCATGTCCATCCAACAGGGTTCTTGTTCTATTGTTTCAACCTCAGTTTGAGAACTGATACTACGATCCTTGAGGAATTCATGGTATATCGGGCGCCAGACATCCGTTTCTTCAGTCGAAGCAAGCCTGGATAGTGTATCTGCCTGAGTATTCTAATCGGGGGGATTTGGCGAATGGTGAAGTTTTGAAACTTCACAGCTGAAGTTTTAACTAAGTTGAGATATTGAGCCATTCTTTCGTCTCTGGCCTCGTAGTCTCTCAAGACATGATTGACCACAAGTTGGGAATCACTATGAACGGATAGTGAGTCCACCTTCAAGGCATGTGCTAGTCTTATCCTCGCGAGAAGAGCTTCATATTCTGCTTCGTTATCTAAGGCTTGAAATCCAAAGCGAAGCGCGTACTCAATAGTAAAGCCTTCTGGACTTATAAGAATAAGTCCCGCTCCACTACTACCAAGAGCTGAAGAACCATCTACGTAAAGATTCCAAGGATCTGGAGCCACAGAAATTACCAATTGAGGGGGTTCTTCAGGTAATGTACATTCGACAATGAAGTCCGCTAGGGCTTGAGCTTTAATCGTAGTGCGAGGTTTATATTCGATATCGAACTCTCCCAACTCGACGGACCAATTGACTAATCTTCCTGATGCCTCTGGGCTTAGTAAGACCTTTCTAAGTGGTTGATCAGTCAGTACGATAATGGTATGAGACTGGAAATAGGATTGAAGACGCCTAGCTGATATGATAAGGGCTAGTGCGATCTTGTCAATCTTCGGATATCTCGTCTCTACGTCCTGTAAGACTTTGCTGATGTAATAGATGGGTTTTTGGACTCCATCTTCCTCTCTGATTAGAACAGTGCTAATCGCGACTTCAGTGACCGAGAGGTACAGAAACAAGTTTTCGCCAGGAAGTGGTTTTGAAAGTAGGGGTGGAGAACTCAAGTACGTTTTTAGTTCCTCAAACGATTTCTGACAGTCGTCTGTCCAAACGAAGTTCTTTGCTTTTCTAATGGCTTTGAAGAATGGTAAGCATCGTTTGGCAGATCGAGCCATGAACCTTCCCAAAGCTGTAACCCTTCCTGTTAGCTCTTGTACTTGTTTGATGGTTTTTGGGGACGTCATGGTTTGAATGGCCTTGATCTTTTCTGGGTTCGCCTCAATCCCTCTTTGAGAAACCATAAACCCCAAAAATTTTCCTGATGCAACCCCGAAAGTGCATTTGAGTGGATTCAGCTTCATCTGATACTTTAGAAGAATGTCGAAAGTTTCCTTCAAGTCTTCGACATGGAATTCAGAGTTTACGCTTTTGATGAGCATATCGTCAACATAGACTTCCATGGTCTTCCCGATCAAGTCCTGAAAAATCATGTTCACCAGGCGTTGGTACGTTGCCCCGGCGTTCTTGAGGCCAAAGGGCATTACTTTGTAGCAGTACAACCCTCTTTTCGTGATGAACGATGTTTTGGAAACATCATCCTCGTGCATCATGATCTGGTTATAACCAGAATATGCATCCATGAAACTGAGCAATTCGTGGCCTGAAGTAGCGTCAATAAGAAGGTCAATCCTCGGAAGCGGGTAGCTATCCTTCGGGCATGCTTTGTTCAGGTCAGTGTAATCAATACAAATTCGCCATCTGTCGTCGGGTTTAGGAACCATGACAACGTTGGCGATCCAATCCGGGTAGTAGATCTCTTCTATGAATTTTGCAGTCAAGAGTTTATCTACTTCTTCTTCAATCTTTTCCTGTCTTTCTAGCGCAAAAGCCCTCTTCTTCTGCTTAATAGGTTTTTTGGATGGGCCGACATTCAGCCTATGGGTAATGATTTCAGGATCAATCCCTGGCATGTCTGCGGCTGTCCATGCAAAAATATCCGCAAAGGTTCTCAATAGGTTCACCAGCCCGAGCTTGGTGTCTTCCTTAAGATTTGAGCCTATGCGAACCATTTTGTTTTCTTCTCCAGGATATACTTCAATGCTCACAAGATCTTCAACAGGTTCTCCTCTTTGCATCTTTGTGTCCTCCCGGAGGTCTTCGATAATCAGTGCTTCCTTGTTCTTCGATCGACATGAAGTCACGTAGCACTGACGAGCTGTATTTTGGTCTCCTTTCACCTCTCCAATCCCGTGTTCCGTGGGGAACTTCATCTTGAGGTGATAAGTTGACACTACCGCTTGTAACTGATTGAGTGCTGGTCGTCCCAATATGGCATTGTATGCTGAGGGGACTTTTACCACCACAAAATCAAGCATGAAGTTGGCTTGTGCCGGAGGTGTGCCAATCGCAACTGGGAGTGCGATAATACCTTTGGCTGCAACCGGATGATTGGAAAATCCATACAACGGTGTATCCGTCTTTCGGAGACGGTATGTTGGAATATTCATCTTCTTGAATGCATCATGGAATAAGATTTTTGCGGAACTTCTGTTATCAATCAAGACACGCTTTAGATCAAAGTTCCCAGCTTTAATGGTGATGACTAATGGGTCATCGTGGGGAGTTTTTATGTCCTTCGAATCATTATTGGAAAAGGTGATCGTCGCTGCGGGTATCGTCTTCAGCTTCTTATTCAGGGGTGGGCTCGTTATGCACACTTCTCTGGTGTATGCTTTGCGAGCCTTTCCTGATGAGCCCCCTGCGGCTATTCCCCCAGATATAGTGTTGATTGTACCTGCATTCTCTTCCCGATCTTCTCTTTCTTCCATGGCCGGTGGTGTTTGTTATCTTCCTTCTCCAGGCAGGAGCTACAAACTTTCTCAACTGGCCACGCTTGATAAGGGCCTCAATTGCTCGTTTGAGCGACCCCCAGTTGTCAGTTGTGTGGCCATGATCGTTGTGAAAGTGACACCACAAATCTTTGTTCCTCTTGTTTGGTCAGGATTTCATTCTGTCTGGCCACTGGAGAGCCTTGTTGTCTTTGATCTCGTGAAGAATCTGCGATGGCTTTGCATTGAGGGGTGTCAGATTAAACGTGTCTTTTGGATGTCGTTCATCACGTTTAGAACATTTTGCTGACTTTCCTTCTGGAGGAGTTACTTCTCGAGATCGTTTCTTCTGTTCTGGGGGCCCTTCTCCACGTCGGTCCCTGTGTGTCTCCAGATATTCTTCTACTTGAATATATTTGTTAGCCTTCTAGAGAAGGGCTTTCATATTACCTGGAGGACTTTTGTTTACAGAGAAAGCGAACTTGGATGTGGGTCGAAGGCCTCGGAGGAATGCAGTATACTTCACGGATTCATCCAAGTCGTCAATTTCCAAAGTGGCTGCAATGAATCGTCCGAGAAAGCATGCCAAAGACTCGTTTTTCTCTTGCACAATGTTTAGCAGACTCGCTGAGTTCTTCCTTCGGGAGCGACTGCTTACAAAGTGCTTTTGAAAAAGATATGATAATTGGCCAAAGGAGTAGATAGATCTTGGTTGTAAAGATTTGAAACATGCGTGAGCAGCCTTCCTTAGGGTTGTAGGGAAGGCTCTGCACATGACAGCATCTGAGACCTGGAGGAGGAGCATGTTTGTTTCAAACTAGTAGACATGTTCTCCTGGATCTCCTGTTCCGTCGTAGAGATCACACTGAGGCATTCGAAAATTGGGAGGCAACTTTGCTTTCTCGATGGCCTCGGATAACGGATATCCAGATTCTTCCCTCAGGGGAGATCGTTCTGGACAACGATATCTAAGGATAACCTTCCAAGAGTCCCGTTCTCGGGTACGAAACTCAGGCATTCTCTTTCGGTGGATAGATCTTCGAAGGGTCTCAACTTCGGCGGCCTGTGCGGGAGAGGAGTTGGTACTGTCTTCGACTGAAGGATCACGATGGTAGCATGATCCACTCCTGGTCATGTGCTCTTTGCCCTTCTCTTTGGGATCGGCCGCTGATCTGTATTTTCGGCCGTAGCTTGATCTCGAGGTGAGACGGAGGCGAAGATCGCCAGGGTCAAGATGAGAATGGTGAATGGATGGAGGAGCCACCGCCATGTCGAGCTTTTGTTGAAGAGTGTTCACGACATCTTTCAGCTCATGGATCTCTTTTGTAAGTTCGGCATGGGGTGTTTTGAATAACTTACGGTTCAGGCGATGACGAAGGTCCCCGTTTTTCAGAGTAGACGTCGGAGAGCGATTTCTTCGAGGTCTAGTTTCTGATTCGGGAGTTACAGATGTTACGTTAACGTGTGCATCTTCCCAGAACTGGCACGACGACGTGAAGGTGTCGAACGGTGTCACGACTGAATCAACGACAGCTGCTCGTTCGGGCGTGACGGTGTGGAGAATGACTATGTGAAGTGTCACGACCCGAACCCACGGGCAGGCCCGCGAGCTAGGCACGTGACCGGCCGCAGACCCAATAGACTCCAATTTAGGGCTCTGCCAGGCCTTACTCGCTAAAACCTGTACACAATTCTAAAATCATACATTAACTAACACCATAACATGAATTTATTAAGATGCCCTTACAACTCTTTCCCAAATCATCTCTACTGAAATCCTCCAAAGAGACCGATAGCATTTATTTTAAAGAAACCTCCTAAAATTAAGCTACGAACAATTCAAATAATAACTGGCAGTTCTACAATTTCTCAAGGGCTTAAACAACTTCCTAACAAGCATCTCCCGCGGCTTCATTCTCATTTCCCTCGCAATACTCAGGTTCATCTAGTTGATCGCCTGAAAACATTTATAAACGGGGTGAGCTTGGGGCCCAGTAAGTACACCAATCATATCCCTAAAATAGATTTTGGGATTCATAAAAACATGCCAAGGTTTTCTTCAAATTTAAACTGATAAATATTTTCACAAGAGATACTGTACATATATCTACTTTATGAAATCAATTCATCCAAGATTCTCAGAAACGAAGTATGACATCAAGTAGGCTCATTAACAACTACCACAGTTCATCATAACATGGGCATGTTGCGGTCAGCGTACGTTCCCCCCTGACTAGGGACCACAATCCCTACTCCACCTGGGATGAACATTATTTGGTCAGGGTATGCGCCCCCCGACTAGGGCCCACAATCCCTCCTTCATCCGGGATACATATTGGTGTGGACGCAAGGGCGCACTACGAGCAACAGTACTGTGCGTCAACGTATCGTCCCGTTGACCAGGACCCAACAATCCAACTTTCCCCCGTGGATATGGGGCGCAACAACCAAGCCAGAAATACCGTCTCATTCAACATAAGCCAACTTTAAACACTACTCATAGAAAACATTCCATGGCATTTTTGATGTATTTTATCATCAAACAATTTACACAAAAGCAGTAGCGTGCAAAAGACTTTAAACTTTTAATTGAACAATTCATTTGTACATATACATAGACGGAAAATAGGGTATACGGAGGAATATGGCAGGGGTAATTACCTGGATAGCTACGCAATGCTGCCAAACCTCGATCAATATTCTTTGAATAAACCTAGATTGGCAATCCATTTATTAGAATACAATCTATTCTACATTACTATAAACCTAATATCAATTACCCACCACATGCTCACTTCTAACTCCGAAATCGCTCAACTCAAAGCGCGCCTCGCACGCGGCCAACCTACCCGAAAATCCTGTACACTCCTTAATGTGTAATGACACTCTAAAATTTATAATAATTTACACTAAAACACTTTTATGGCTTAAATCATTAATAAAAGTCAAGATATGAATTTTCTGAATTTTTGAATATTTTTGAATTAAAATAATTTCTTTAAATGCAATAAAAACCCATAAATTGCCAAAATTTCTTTTAGTTGAAAATAAAGTCCCATAATTTTTGTAAGAGCTTTAAAATATGTATAAAAATTTTATAAATTTAAATCAGAAATTAAAAACCATTAAAACTATTTTTCAAATATTTGTTTTGCTAAAAATAATGTGATATGGAAAACCATAGCAATTCAACCCCAAAAATCATCAAAATTTTACTAAGTCTTAATTATACCATAAAGACATTACTGTAATTTTTCCCAGAACATTTTTGGGGTTTAAAGACTCCAAAAGAATTTTCCAACTCTGAAATTACAAAAAATACTAACAATTCCCACTATCTGAGAAAATTATGAAAGTTTGCCAAGAATTTTAATATGGTCTAACGTATCATACTGTAAATTTTCACATGCTAATAATAAGCGTGCGCTAATATATACACGTGTCGAACTTAGCACTAACCCAATATCCGCTCCGCTCTTCTTTCTTCTTCTTCTCTTTTACTTTCTCTCCAAAACCAACACACACTCACCAGCTCATGGTTACTGTTCACGCAGCATCACTTTCCTCCCCATTTCTTGTGTTTTAAATCTACATTACACAAAATACCTTCAAAATACTAAATCTCACTTTACCAACACAGCTAGGAAGTAATCCCCTTTTTCTTTTTTTTTCTCCAGCACCCATACACAAAATGCACCACGGTCACAGCACCTTCCCTTCCCTTCTTGCTGCTGAAACCCACACAGACACATAACAAAAACACAACACCCATTACACTATTACACACATATTAACACCCATCATATTACACACCTGCATATCCCACACTATACATACTACACACAGCACAAGCACACACTCACGAACAGTGTTTCCCCTTCTCCTTGCACACACTCAAATACACACATACAAACCCACAGAAACACACGCTCCTCCACCCTTTTTTTACAGTCATTTCACACACACATAAACACACTACACCCCGCGGTACAAACACATACACACATCCTTCACACAGCTCACCCACGTGAGGTTACACACCTTAAAATCACACTCTTATACTCATACATCCATTAACAACAATTCAGTTCACTCCCGCTCCCTCTAAATCCTTTATACACACACACCCATTCACCTTCCCTCTTCTTTGTCTCAATTCCCACACACACATAACCCAACACACACACAACACAGCGACTGCCTCACGGCAGTAGCTTATTTTCTTTGCTCTAAAGCGGCACACACCTGCACACCACTCCTTCTCTCACAAGCACACAACAAACTACACACACACACACTTCAGGCACACAGCACACTTCACGGCTGCACAGCAGCCCATACACACACATCACGTTGCCATTCGCGACACACACGTGCATACACGGCTGCACAGCTGCCCACGCACACCAATGCACACTTCGCACGCACGCAGCTCACATACACAACCCAAACCGTCAACTACAATCCTCTACGGCAGTCACCAACCCCACACTTCACCCAGCTTCACACGAAAACTCAATTCATGAACTCACTGAACTTATGGCAGCAACCATAACAGTTTCTCTCAGCAGTTTACATCTCTCTCCCGTTACCTGTTACGCACACAAATACCCACACATCTTCTCCTATCTTTTGTCATAGACCCACTTCACATATAAACACACACATAACACTCCACGGCTGCACATACAGCAGCCCACTTCAGTCTAATATCTCTCTCCCTCTCTATCTTGCTTCTTACACCCAACATAACATACACAATACACATGAGCATGTCACGGCTATATTTACTACAGCCATAACCCTTCACGGCACAATCATATAGCAACCACGGCAGCCCATGGCTGCATCGCCGCCCTCTTCTCTCGGATCTCTTAACCATAGGAGCACAAGGCCACCCATAGCCCAATTTCCTTCACAGCCCCGCACCGTCCGTTTCCTCACGGCCATAAACCCAGCAAAAAGAAAAAATAATACCTCACGGCTGCCCCCTTAAAGCCATTAAATAACATTGAGAAAAAGTTAGGAGACTTACCGAAAAACTTCACCGGAAAGAGGATCCTCCAATCCCTTCCCCAAAGAGCCCTCTCTACTTCTCTCTTTCTCTATCTCGATCTGTTGCCTTCCGAAGCCAAGGTTGGCTGCCCACGATTCCTACACTATATATATATCAACCCTAATTTGTATAATTACCATAAGTCCCCCTACCATTCCCTAAGCCATTTAAATTCTACTAGAGACTTTTATTGTTACAAAAAAATGTCCATTATATTTATTTATGAAAGATGGCACATTAAAAGAACTTAACGGTTTATTACCTACCCCGCTACACTAATTTGTTGCTAACACCTGTTAATAAGGTCTATACGTTAACAAAAAAAATTGTCACTAAAGATTTCAATCACTATTAATAACATCTGTTAACGTTAGTTTATAGCTTTGATTTTAAAGTTGTCGCTAAAGATTTTATTTATAGTGTCTCCCCAGATTTGACGCTATAAGCCGCACAAATAATATACCAATGCTAGGTAATAGTTCGTCGCCAGAAGTTTTAAGTTGTTAAAAGTATTTTATTTATTTTTTTTTTTTTAGGGTTCGGGGTATTACATGAAGAGTCGCTAGAAGAAGAGTGATTGGCCATGTTCCCTGTAGTGGTCCCACGGATGGCGCCAATCTGTTGCAGCTAAAAACTGGATCGGAATCCACACCAGAAATCAGGCCTGCAAAAGAGAACACGAAGTGACCGTCGGGTGGGGTTCTGGCGGGGGAACGCTCCGATGCTTAAGTCAGAGATGGCTAACAATGTAGAACTCTGAAGAAGCAGTAAGACACAATGTGTGATTGTGTGTGAACTTGTCTTTACCTGAGGGGCTTGACCCCTTTATATAGTGGTAGAAGGAGGAGTCCTAGTAGGACTGGGCTTTGACCAACTCTAATCAGAATCTAATTAGGATCCTAGAAGATCTCATGTCAATCTGAACTGATAGAGTCAGAGCCTCTTTAGGATTCTGTCCGGTGATTGATACGGTAAATGCCATATCAGTAATGAGCCAGTATGGGTCACGTGTCATAACCGCCACGTGTCGTCCGTAGATTGGAGGGATATTTTTAGCTATATCATTATTAAAGGAATGGCAGACAAAGAACGGTTGGCTACACATTTAATGATACGCTGCATGATTCACTGAAGAACACAGTGGAGAAATGTCTAGTGAGTCCAAAGGGTAGTAAAGAGATGGTAAATTATGCATGGCTGTTCATGATTTTGAGGAGATCATGTAGATTATATGCATGACTGTTCATGATAATATGATAGAGGTGTCAATGGGCCGGCCCAGCCCAAGCCCAACGGGCCTCCAGCGAAAACGGGCCGGGGCTGGGCTTGGTGTCTGGAAAACGGGCCGGACCGGGCCAGGCCAGGCCTGAAATCTGCATATATAGGCCCAGTCCAAGCCCAGACCCTAGGCCCAATATTTAGGGCCAGGCTTGGATCGGGCCCGGGCCTAAAAATTTTTTTCTTCTTTTTTGGTTCCCAACTCCTTGTTATTTATTTGCGTCGATGGCCAACAAGAATACATCAAATTAAGTGGTTGATATTGATACATGTTAATTTGGTGTAATATTGATAAGCCTTTTTTGGCCTACTAACATTATCATTTATAAGTAGCATTTTTTGAAAGTTTCAATTCTAATCAGTTTAGTTCAAATTTATATTATTAGTTTAATTTTGTATAAAGTTTTAGCATATATTTTGAAATCCTAATCAGTTTATTTGAAATTTATTCTATTAAGCTTTACTTTTTTCACTAAAGTTGAATTTTTGTTATTATAATGCAGCACTAAAAACTAGTTGGAATTTACAAGAATTTAAATTTGAAGTATAGTTATTAATTCCCCAGACGATCTTAAGTAATAAGTATAGATTTTGACTAACAGTTTTTCCCTAAAGTGGAATTTAGGGAAATAATGGAGAATATAACCGTTGGGGGGGAAAGGGGGGGGGGAATTAGAATTTAAATCAGGGCCAAATTCCTGCCTGAAAATCAGGGCCAAAACTGGGCTTTTTTCGGGCAGGGCCTCGCCCGGGTTTTTTTTGGAATTTCTTGGCCTGGTCCAAGCCCAAGCCCCAAGCCCATTTGTTTAGGGCCGTCACTGTTAATTGAGAGGGCCGGGCCAGGCCGGGCCAGAAACGAGCGGGGCCGGGCCAGCTCGCGGGCTGCCCGACCCTTTTGACACCTCTATAATATGATAATTAATAGAAGATTGGCGGTAGAATAAATAAAATATTGACATTTTGTTATCAACATGCAGAGGTCATTAATGGACATTGAAATCGTTTAAAATCTCCTCCATACGTGGTCCGTAGTTGTGTTTACATGCAAAAAGGAGTTTTGTCTCTAGTCGCAGGGGTGCACCGGCTAAGTTTGTTAGTTACAGCACAGGTATAAGTAGCCTAAATTTTTGTTAATAGCCACTGCACGGTTTAAAATCCGATTATGAAAGGGTAACATAAATAGAATTCGGTTGATTGTTTGGTTAGATAAAAGGCACCTATATTTATAGGTGTATATATATGGTAAATAAGAGAAGATTCAAAAATTGTTCGAACCTTGCTCCATCAATGATCTAACAACGGTGATTTGAATTAAAATTAACGAAATGTATGGGACTGTGTTGTAGATATTGTTTCAAGTATGCACAATGAGGAATTGAACCTTGCTCCATCAACCAACAATCCGCTATAAAACCATCAAACTCTATTGTAACAGTGTTCAAACATACAAGGAAAGTGCGAGCAATTAAAGACAAATAAGCCTCAATCAATAGAGGGGTAGGACAAAAGAGAACAGCCACAACATAAGAATTAACACCTTGAAGAGTCGAAATACAAGAGTTTACAAATCTTTCGTCGATTGTTTAGTTGAGTAGACACCTATATTTGTAGGTGTAGATGATAAATAGGAGGAGATTTAAAACTATTAGACTTTATCTCACTTAACAACAATATCTAAATAATAACAAATCACAACTTATCAAATTGCATAATTATCCGAAAGCTAGAAACAATATTGTATTATACTCTAATAGGTAATGAGGAAAAATCTTCAGTCTAAAGGTGATAAATGTAAAGCGGTATCACGAATAAATGAGATTTAACGAGATAAAGGAACTCCCAAAAAATAAAAAGTCACCATATCACTATTCGGTAATGACAACCTTCTCTAAGACCACGTACTTGCATATTCCTTTTCACCCTTGCAAACCTTCCTAGTCCATGCATTATTTAGTCATCACAAAATAAAACATCCCCTTCTGGTGATCAGATAATATTTTCTAGATCCATGATGATTCAGCTGCAGAGGTGAATATTGCATAATAGCCAATTCCAAAGCAAGTACAGCTTTCACGTTGTATACAGTGAATATTTGGTTCAAACTTCCTCGAACCCTCTGTATTCATCCCAAAAATGTGACGCAAAAAACATTGTAGTGGCATATACTCTAAGTGAAAATTTCAAAGTTAGTAAATTGGCGCCAAAAAGCGCAACAAAAGTGCATCAACGAGATTAGCGAAGATTTTTCCTCCACTGAACATAATTTAAATCCAGATTAAATTTTGTGCAAATTATAGAAAGAGAACTTATAGCACACTCATCAGGTGAGCCCGGCTGCGCCCCTCGCCCCTAGATCTCCTCCTTAAGGAAAATTTTGTTTACCTACCTAGAGTTTGACCTTTTACCTCATTTTAGGACGGCTGTAATCACATGAACGTGACCATTGCCTATCATTTTGATTTTTGACCCAAACGTGACAATTTGGTCATCCGCCTATCATCTCAAGAGACCATCGTCTCTTGAGAATTTTGCACCCTAGACATATTATGTAGTCACAAGACAACAAAAACATCAACTATCATGATCCTGTAGTTGATTTTATCATAACTTGGACCCTAGATTCGTTAATGGACGATATACGGGTTTAATACAAAATGGTACACATTAAAGTATACAATATTTTGCTTTTGGTTTCATTATGAACATCACAAAATTGAAGTATTAGCAAAGGGCGGCACTATATCTGTCATTATCCGCGTGCTTTTGCAAATTCTATTAGATTATTTGATAGAAGATGGCCTCCTTATCTTTCTTATCATTAATATATTAGGTCGTTAGAAGATTAAGTAATTGGTTATATCTTATTCTACATTGATCATACTTTTTTAGAAGAAAAGATGATGTAGAACTTGACATGTGGTGATTCTTAATCGAAAAATTATGGTCACTTTTATTTTCTTGTGGCATCGAGTTGATTGGTCACATGTCTCTTGGTATGTTCAACATAAATTTATTAGCTGAAAAAGCGTAACCCGCTTGATTAGTTCTCACAGGGATAAAAATTAACTACCATTTAGATTGCGACACCTAATCTAATCGACAAGCTTGCTTTTGACTTTACCATTTTTAGAATTGCAAACCGACTTTTCCCTAATTTCTTAGCCTTCTTCTATCTACTCAGTTATCTCGAATCCCCAGTCTTTCACTAAACCTCTATTCTTCTCTTCATCTCATATTATATCCCCTCTATCTTCTTCTTGGACGCTCTGTTTTTTTCTCTGGAATTTCTTTTGGGTAGTGTTGTTTTTGCAGGTATTTGGACTGACGGATTAGCATACAGAAATGGAATCGGATTTGGTGGATCTATGGCAGCACTTTACTTTAACAAAAGCAGAGAAAGAAGGATTGGAGTTTCAGAAACTGGCATCAGAAGATGTATCTCAAAGAGGCAAATTCTGCCTTATAGGCAAAATACTCACAAACAAATTATACAATTTTGAAGCTTGTCGAGACAGAAAGGTGGAGATTAAATAGGTTGGTGACAATCTGTTTCTTATTCAGTTCCAAAATCATGGCGACAAGGAAAGGGTACTGGAAGGATGTCCATGGGCTTTTGATAAGAATCTAATCATTATCAAGGAATATGAAGGCGATATTCAAC
Source organism: Escallonia herrerae (assembly GCA_033070095.1). Lineage (NCBI taxonomy): Eukaryota > Viridiplantae > Streptophyta > Magnoliopsida > Escalloniales > Escalloniaceae > Escallonia > Escallonia herrerae. The sequence goes on along the minus strand of JAVXUP010000033.1, from coordinate 908,657 downwards.
CATAAGATTGATCTTAGGGTTAAATAGCTAATGACCCCTGTACTACACACAATGTATGATTTGTCCCCCTCCACTTCAAATTTAAGTACTAAACCCCCTCACAGTTACGCAAATTGAGCACAATTGATGAAAAACATTATTTTTAACACTGCATGGTCAACAAACGCATTGACTAAAGGTTTTCTTGAAAAAATGACTTTTTTGCCCTTCTTCTACCTGTTCTTCACTCCTTTCCCCTTCCTCGTAGTTGTGGTTGTGATTGCGATTTGGTGGCAGTTGGGTGTCTAGTGACGGGGCTTGGGAGTCATGGTCGCCGGCGATGGTGATTGGGATTTATGGGTGGCCGGTGTAGGTGATTGGGTTTGATGATCTATTGGGATTTTGAAGATTGGGTTTGGTTGTGCGGCCACACTGATGGAGTTAGAGGCAGAACGGATGGATCAGCGGTGCTGATTGGTGTTGATGATCAATTGGGGTTTAGGATTCAGTATGGTTTTGGATGGTCGATTGGGGCATGCGAAGGGAATGGTAGTTGTGCAGCTGCGTGTGTGGGTGCCTGGTGGAGGGACTGCTCCGACATTGGCTGTGGGTGGGCCAATCGATTGGTGGTCGTAGCATGGTTAGTCGATTGGTGGCGAGCAGGAGTCTGCGGCGGACATATGGGAACTCGAGTGGAGATGGTGACCGGAGCTCTGGCGTCCATCACTTACTGAAGATCTGAAAATCTATCTCGCCCTTTTGTCGCTATGTCTTTGTCTCGTGCTCTCGCTATTCCTCCCCCTCTCTGCAAGCACCTTCAATTAATTAAGAGGTTTAATTTGTATTGATACAAAGGCCAAACAAAAAGGAAGATTTGGATATGATAGATAATTCTTGTCCCTGTCTCTCTTTTCTTATATCTTTCCGTTGGTAATATATAGTATTTTTATGGTAGATCTAGGTAAAAAAAGATATTACGAGGGAGTCCGACATTGACGGACTGTTAGGAGGTGCCGGAATTCAGTTGGAAGAATGGCATTTAGCAAAATTATGTTAAGGAGATATGGGTATTTTGGTCAGTTCACGCAGATCCGTCTACTGTGCTCAATTTCAGTAACTGTGAGGGGGTTTAGTGCTTAAATTTGAAGTAAAGGGGGGCAAATCGCACATCGTGTATAGTTCAGGGGGTCATTAGCTATTTAACCCTTGATCTTAGCCCGTGCCCATTTTGAATTCATGCAATCAACCTTCCGTTTAATCGCATGGATAGAGATTTGTGGGAACTTATTGGCAACAAAGTGGGAAGCTATATGAGAGTGGACCTAAATGAAGATGGAACGGTGGGGAAAATTCCTAAGGATTCGGACACTAGTAGATACTCGGAAACCACTGATGCGGGGAGTTTTGGTGAATAACAACGACATGCCGAGAAGAAGGATTGTGATGCTCGGTACCAATTGAGTCAAGAAAGTCCAACAACCGGACATGTGAGAAGAACTAGCCGTTAGAGAGAGGATTTCGGTTGAAGCCAACGGTCTCTGCACCCGTCGCCTGTGTTTCTCTCGCTGGCATGGCTTACCGCCGGCGACCCCCCCTGAGCAATCCGTTCTCTTTGGTTTCGAGTCGTGATCGGTTTCGGGCCGTGTAGATCTGTGGTTTCAAGTGGCTCACGGTAACGGGTTCTCTACTTTCTGGAGTTGCTTCGTCGGCATCTCTGTTTCCGACGTGGTTTCTGATCTGCAGATCGGAGAGAGAAAGTCCAGAGAGTTGGCCGGAGTTTGGTGGGCGGTGTTGCCCGTTCTTGGCCAGAGTTTGGTGGGTGGGCTGCCCCATTTTTGGCCGGAGTTCTGAGTGGGAGGCGGTTTTGATTCGCCGGCGAGGTGATCTGGTCGTTCTTGAGGTTTCCGGCCGTTGTTCGGGGTGTGGTCTTTCGGTCGATAGTTTTTCCTGTCCCTTTTCGGCGTTACGCAGGCCCGTCGCCGGTTTTTTTTCCTGGCGCTGTCTTGCTTGGCTCCTTGCCGGTTTCCGAGGCTTTTGTCTTCCCCTCCCCTCCTTTCTCTCCTCCCCCCTCGCCCCTTCTTCCTCTTCCCCCGGCCGCCTGCCGTGCTGTTCTTGCCGTCTCTTTTGTTGAGCTGCTGTGCAGGCCCTATTTGGGTTTGCAGGGTTTGCACAGTAACTTTAAAAAAAAATTAATAATTATTATTATTTTAATTTTTGTTAATTCTTGTTTTTTAATTTTTTTAGGGTCTGCTTTTTATGGCGTCTTCTGATCTTCCTTTGGCTGAGTTTGTTCGTGGTAACAGTCGCTCTTTTGTGGTGCCTGTTGGCACCCGGGTTTCTGATGTTCTGAAGCGGCATGCTCAGTCTGCTCATGATAACATCTCTTGTGCTCCTAATTTGGTGGCTTCGCCTTCACCGCCAATCAAGCATCAGGAGGCTACCCTTGGCCCCTCGGGTAGTGGTACTCAGGGATGTCTGGTTTTGACAAAGAGTGATGTATCTCTTTTGAAGAAAATTGATGGATTAGAATATTCTAATGAGGAAGCAATTGTTCTAGCAGAAACACGTTACAAGATCGTTTCTTGAGTGGTTCGTTGTCGGCTCGCTAGTTTGGTTTGCTTATGGAGGAACTTGAGTATCGGCGACAGGTCGGTGATGAGAAATGTGTGCTGTAGGCAGAGGTGGACTCATTTCGGTGGCAGCGGGCCTCTCGGTCCCGTTCTCAAGATAGAGGTGGTGACGGCCGGGGTGCCAGTGGAGGACGGGGCAATCGGGGTGATACTCGACCCAAGGGAGGAGCAGCCTTTTGGTGAGGATAAGGGAGGAGGAGATAGTAGGGTTGATGATCAGGGCCTTATTGCTTCTTCACCTAATCCATCCTGGGCTGACAAGGTGAAGCCAGGGCCTTCCAGTTCTAGAGGTAAGATGAAATTATCTTACTTCCCACGACGATTTCTGAAGGAAAGGTACAAGTTTCTCCACCTAAAGTTATTGCAGAGGAGGGCATTGAATTGTGGGATAACTGTGTTGTGGGCTACTTTATCGATAAAAAATTGTCTTATTTAACTATTAACAACATTGCCCGTAAACTGTGGTTGAAAGATGGGTTGCAAAAGGTTAAACGATAAGCATTTTTATTTCTTCAAATTCTCTTATGTGGATACGGTTGATAAGATTCTAGATTTGGGTACGTGGCATATTGCGAACAAATTAATTATTTTGCAACGTTGGAGACTTGGTATGAATTTATGCAAGGAGTCCCTTGATGTTCTACCGTTATGGGTTAGACTGTACAATATTCATGTTGAATACCTGACAGCCAGTTGGTTGAGTTACGTTGCGAGTGACATTGGGAGCCACTATATGCAGACTCGCTTACTGAGAGCTGTGAGCAGATAAGTTTTGCCAGAGTATGTGTTGAGGTTTCTGTAACTAGGGAGCTCGTTGGTAAGCTTGTTATTGTGCCAAACTTGAGTACCTAGCAGGAAGGAGACCCCCCTGATCCTATGACAGTTCGGGCAGATTATCAGTGGCGCCCTCCAGTTTGCACGGTGTGCAAGTGCTTTGGACATACTACCCTGTCTTGCACTCGGACTGAGAGCGATAGGCCCCCTTCCTTCAATGCCTGTTCCGAAGCAATCTGACACATCCCTTCCTGCCTCTGTTCCTACTCTGGTGAAAGAAGCAGAGTGGACAACCGTGAAAAGTAGAGGCAAGGACAAAGTCAGCAAGGGTTCTTCGTCTTCTTTATCTCTTAATCGTGTTCAGCAGAGTCGCAGTCAGATGGAGACTAGGCACGAGCAGGAGCATGATAGCCAGGTCCAGGTTTGTGCCCAGCATGTTTCTTCTCAGCAGGAGGTTAGTATTCAGCCGTCTTCTCTACCAGAGGTACCTTTTCATTTTCATAATTTGCCCATTGACGATCATGTTTTGCATTCTGATTTGAATTTAGATTTCGGCCCGATTATTGACTCTGAGTCAAGCTCTGATCCGGACTCTAATCCAGATTTCATTCCCTGTTCTCTTACCCCAAATACTAATATGTCTTCTCATCTTGGTAGTAAAGTAAACCTTGACTCTAGTATTTTTAATAAGAAGAAGAAGAAGAAAAAGAAGAAGTCTCCCCGTAGGGAAAACTTCACCTGACTCTTACTTCTTGGTTGTAACATCCTTTTGGTTTTTTGGTATCATGCATAAACATCATTTGCTGGAATTCTCGAGGATTCAACACTAGTGGTAAGCAAGTGGAGGCCTAACATATGATTGCCTCCTTAGGTGTTATGCTTTTTGGGATCTTGGAAACCAAAGTAGCAGCCCCTAAAGCGTCGGTTATTTATAGTCGTAGATTTCTTGGTTGGTCATTTATTAATAACTATCAATTTTCCGTGAATGGTAGAATTTGGGTTTTATGAAATCCAAAAGTAGTTAGTGTTACTTGTCTTGGAATGTCGAATCAAATTATTCACTGTCAAGTGAAATTAATAGATAAGTTGCCTTCTTTTTTTGTTTCCTTTGTGTATGGTTCTAATGAGTCTAGTGAGATGTAACATCCCGGAATTTTTTGAAATGTTAACACTCAATCAATTGATAACACTAAGACAATAGTATCCTCAACCTCAACAAATAATTCATCAACTGTCAGAGCAACTAAACCATTAATTTTAAATCTTAGTAAACTATCGTGGGTGAAATATCAAATTAGGTTCTACAAATTTAAACAATAACATTTACCCAAGCAGGGGCTCTAATGATTAATACTAAGATCAAATGTCTTCTTACGCTCGGCTCTAATCAACACAGGCAACTTCAACCTAATGCTGACTGTCACCTGCGGAAAGGAAGTCAAAGGAGAGTGAGCTTTTGAGAGCCCAGTAAGGTCGATCAAAGACTTAAAAACAATAAAAAGGATCCGGACGATTTTACATTTAAACCAAATAACAACCTTTAAATAGAGAACAGAACGATTTTTCTATATACAATCAAACGACAATTTTAAAAGGGTTTTCAAAGAAACCCATAGCATTTCAATGTAAATATAGGGAGGAGTATCAACTCATTTCCCTTAAATAAACAACCGCTTTTAAAATGCTTAAAGTGCAATAAACATAAATAGGAAACGTTGACCATGAGCAGAACAGAAGCAAAGCCACCCCCCCCCCCCCCCCGGCAGTGCTCAATCGCTTTACATATGCATATGTACACTGACTAATCCATTTAGGTACTAGTTAAGCCCATCTAATAGACCATCCTTATGGCTCCCAATTTACTAACGTATGTCAACATTGAGAAGCGATAAATGCATTTCAAAATATTCAAGGAATTTAAACACAATTCAAAACGTTTTACAATGATTGAATTAAGTAAACAGATGAGAATAACGAGTTCCAAACAATCGCTATCAGGCTCAAATTTGGGTTTCGTGGACAGTTTCAAAACATCTTTTATATCAAATATAAAATCAAATCAATGTAGCTAGTAAAACTGTTTTATAATTTCGTTTATTTATCGAAAAACTGTTTTATAAGTATTTGAAAACAGAGTAACGAAATAGGGTTCATATAGAATTCCTTACACTTTTATCTAAATCATAAAATGAGAGTTCAATAAAGTTTATAAACTGTTATAATAAAACATTTGAAATTTGAGTGATGAAATAGGGTTCAGATAGAATTCCTTACCTCGGTCCAAGTTAAATAATGCTATCAAACCTCGATCAATAATCTCTGAATAAACCTAGATTGTCAATTCATATGTTAGAATACAATCTATGCTACAATGCTATTTACCTAATTTCAACTACCCCCCAGATGCTCACTTTCAACACCAAAATCGCTCAATTTAAAGCGACGTTCACTCGCGGCCAACCTAACCGAGAACTCGGTACGCTCTTTAATGCATAACAGTATTATAAATTTATTATAAATTTATGATAGAACACTTTTATAGCTTAAAACTTTATAATTGGTCAAAATATGAATTTTCTGAATATTTTTGAATTAAAATAATTTCTTTAAATACAATAAAAACCCAATAATTGCCATAAATACTTCCAACCGGAAAATAAGTCCCATAATTTTTGTAGCAACCTTAAAATATGTATGCAAATTTTAGAAATTGAAATCAGGATTTAAAAGACCTAAAAACTAGTTTTAGAGTTTTCAATTTGCTAAAACCAATGCGATATGGAAATCATAGGAAAACAACTCCAAAAATTATTAAATTCAAACTGAGTCTTATTTATATCATAAAGACATTACTAGATTTTTTCCCAAAACATTTTGTGGGTTTAAATGCTCCAAAAGAATTTTCCAAATTTGAAATTATAGAAAATACTAAAAATTCAAACAATCTCAGAAAATTATAGAAATTTGCCAAGAATTCTAATATGGTCTAACGTATTGTACTATATTATTTCACATGCTAATGATAAGCGTGCGCTAGTATATGCACGTGCCAAACTAAACTTCAGTCCGTTACCCGATTCGCTGTTCTCTTTTTCTTTCATCCTTCTCTGAAACACAGCCACAACATAGCTGTCTTCCTCATCTCACGGCTGTCTTACCCATTTTCCTTACACACACTATTACATAAGTACACACATTACATTACATACCCCCTTCCACTCTATACATATTTTAACACACAAACACAGACCTGCGTCTCCAAACACACTACTGCACACCTCATTGCTCACCTTCTGATATCACCTACACACCCACACACGGCCATGGCAGCCTCGCCTCTCGTCTCACGCACATCACTCATGCAAACCCACCCATATTTACACCTACACTCACAGCACATTTCTCTTACACATCAAACCCATTATACTCCATTTTCCACCGCAAACACACACACACACACACGCGCGCGCGTACACACACACACACACCACCATGTATATATACACCACACATGCACACTACTTCACTGCTACATGGCTGCTCCGTCCCCTCCTTCTTCATGCTTAAACCCACTTCACCCACACAATACACAAACACCACACTCATGCATGATTTCTCATACCCACTGCCTCACGGCAGTGGGTTTATCCTTCCTCTCCTTTTCTTTATTTCTTTCCAACACCTTCTCTCCCATTTCTTTTTGTTCTTTCCAACACACCCACATGAGCACACCTTAGAGCATACAATATACACATCGGCATACACTTCATGCTCACCTTAACACTAAACAAACACAGTTGATTCACCCACATACCACACATACACAACACTCCTGCATATTCTTCCACGGCAGTCCTGGTTGCCTCTCTCTCTCTCTCTCTCCCTCTCGGCTACACATCAAACCCATGTAAATGGTTTCACTCAAACAAGCCCACTTGACACGGCACTCACAAGAACTGTTATCTCTCAAAACCCACAAAATACACACACGCTTTTATCCCCTTCACATAGCTCACATGTAAACCCATCGGCAATGACACGGTATGACCCAAAACTCACACCAAACTTCACTCACGGCAGCCATATTTTCCCATGTTTCACCAACAATTCCACTCCATCACAGTTCACTCTTCCTATCGATCTGTTTTCTAAAGCTAGAACTCACAAAGACCCACTATGCACACACTACACCTTGCTATTCACGGCCACAATCCCATCTTTGCACAACACCACAACACTCACGTGGCTGCTTAGCAGCCATCTGTCCTTCTCTCTCATGCACGGTTTCCCCTTAATCAAATTATAAAACAAAAACTAAGAAAGGAAAATTAACAGGAGACTTACCTGAAATCTTGCGGAAAACCTTCTTCCACTCTTATCAATCTCTCTGCAATCTCTCTCTCTCTCTCTCTCTCTCTCTCTCTCTTAGCGGTCTTCAGTAAAACGGGAATGGGAAATAGCTAGAGACGGCTACCGTAAAGCATAAGCAAGTTTATATATTAACCCTAAATGGTGAATCACAAAAAGAACCCCTTACATTAGTCGCTAAAATTTTTACTGCGTTTTTTTATTATTGCGAAATGGCCCGCAATAATTATTTATGTTAGTGTAATGCACTAAAAGAAAATTTTAACGGGTATGACATAATCCCGTTACGATAAGTTACTGGTAGAATTTTATCATGCTTATTGTCAATAAAGACCTAATCAATATTACTTACAATTGCTATCCATAAATTATTAACTTATGGTTTCTTGAAATTCTGGTTGATGATCATAAATTTAAACGCTCACCAATTCGTCACTAAGGGTCGTCGCTAAAGATTTTCAGAAATATACCTTTTTATGCTAAATCGTCACTAAATAAAATAACAACGCTAACTGGAATAAAATTCATAGCTAAAGTTTCTAATTAAATCAGAAAAATATCGGGGTGTTACATTCTCCCCTACTTATAAAAATTTCGTACTCGAAATTTCACATAGTTATGATATTGAAACACTACGCTTTCACTAGGTAACTCTCAAATGAAGATGTCACCAAAATTTTCACATAACCTCAAAAATACTAGTCAAAACATCGATAACAGCTCAGCCGTCACAACTTATGATTCAAATTATAACTTAAGATGTTATACTCTAGAGTCAAATAAAATATGAGTATCTAATAAATTATCCCGCACATGTACCTGGCACCATATCATTGGACGTTGTATCATCCTGAGCCGACGTAGCAAAAAGTCTGGCCGATGTACTAGGCTTCTATCCCTGTTGGCTCTAATCAATACAGGCAACTTCAACCTAATGCTGGCTGTCACCTGCGGAAAGGAAGTCAAAGGAGAGTGAGCTATTGAGAGCCCAGTAAGGTCGATCAAAGACTTAAAAACAATAAAGGATCCGGACGATTTTACATTTAAACCAAATGACAACCTTTAAATGTAGAACAGAACGATTAAAAACGATTTTTCTATATACAATCAAACGACAATTTCAAAAGGGTTTTCAAAGAACCCATAGCATTTCAATGTAAACGTAGGGAGGAGTATCAACTCATTTCCCTTAAATGAACAACCATTTTTAAAACACTTAAAGTGCAATAAACATAAATAGAAAATGTTGAGCATGAGCAGTACAGAAGTAAAGCCACCCCCCTCCCCCGGCAGTGCTCGATCGCTTTGTATATGTATATGTACACTGACTAGTCCATTTAAGTACTAGTTAAACCCATCTAACAGACCATCCTTATAACGCCAACAATACATACCGTCCTTATGGCTCCCAATTGACTAACTCATGTCAACATTGAGAAGCAATAAATGCATTTGAAAATATTCAAGAAATTTAAACAAAATTCAAAACGTTTTACAATGATTGAATTAAGTAAACAGATGAGAATAGCGAATTCCAAACAATCGCCATCAGGCTTAAATTTGGGTTTCATGGACAGTTTCAAAACATCTTTTATATCAAACATAAATCAAATCAATGTAGCTTGTAAAACTATTTTATAAATATTTAAAAACAGAGTAACGAAATAGGGTTCAAGTAGAATTCCTTACACTTTATATAAATCATAAAATGAGAGTTCAATAAAGTTTATAAAACTGTTATAATAAAACATTTGAAATTTGAGTGTTGAAATAGGGTTCGGATAGAATTCCTTACCTCAATCCAAGCTAAATAATGCTATCAAACCTCGATCAATAATCTCTGAATAAACCTAGATTGTCAATTCATATGTTATAATACAATCTATGCTACAATGCTATTTACCTAATTTCAACTACCCACCACGTGCTCACTTTCAACTCCGAAATTGCTCAATTCAAAGCGTTGTTCACTCGCGACCAACCTAATCGAGAACCCGGTACGCTCTTTAATGCGTAACAGTATTCTAAATTTATTACAAATTTAAAATAGAACACTTTTATAGCTTATTACATTATAATTGGGCAAAATATGATTTTTTTGAATTTTTGAATATTTTCGAATTAAAATAATTTTTTTAAATATAATAAAAACCCAATAATTGCCATAAATACTTCCAGCCAGAAAATAAGTCCCATAATTTTTGTAACAACCTTAAAATATGTATGAAAATTATAGAAATTGAAATCAGTATTTAAAAGACCTAGAAAGTATTTTTAGAGTTTTCGTTTTGCTAAAAACAATGCGATATGGAAATCGTAGGAAAACAACTCAAAAAATTATTAAATTCAAACTAAGTCTTATTTATATCATAAAGACCTTACTATATTTTTTCCCAAAACATTTTGTGGGTTTTTGCTCCAAAAGAATTTTCCAAATTTGAAATTACAGAAAATATTAAAAATTCAAACAATCTCAGAAAATTATAAAAATTTGCCAAGAATTCTAATATGGTCTAACGTATTTTACTGTACTGTTTCACATGCTAATGATAAGCGTGCGCTAGTATATGCACGTGCCAAACTAAACGTCAACCTGTTACCCGATCCGCGATTCTCTTTTTCTTTCATCCTTCTCTTAAACACAGCCACAACATAGATGTCTTCCTCATCTCATGGCTGTCTTACCCATTTTCCTTACACACTATTATATAAGTACACACATTACACTACACTACATACCCCTTCCACTCTATGCATATTTTAACACACAAACACCTGCATCTCCAAACACACTGTTGCACACCTCATTCCTCACCTTTTGATATCACCTACACACCCACACACGGCCATGGCAGCCTCACCTCTCCTCTCCTGCACATCACTCATGCAAACCCACCCATATTTACACCTACACTCACAACACATTTCTCTTACACATTAAACCCATTATACTCCATTTTCCACCGCAAACACACACACACACACACACACACACACACACACACACTAGTGCATGCACCACCATGTATATATACACCACACATGCACACTACTTCACTGCTACATGGCTGCTCCGTCCCCTCCTTCACCCACACGATACACAAACACCACACTCATGCATGATTTCTCATACCCACTGCCTCACGGCAGTGGGTTTATCCTTCCTCTCCTTTTCTTTATTTCTTTCTAACACCTTCTCTCCCTTTTTCTTTTTTTTTTGTTCTTTCCAACACACCCACATGAGCACACCTTAGAGCATACAATATACACCTCGGCATACACTCCATGCTCACCTTAACACTAAACAAACACAGTTGATTCACCCACATGCCACACACACACAACACTCCTGCATATTCTTCCACGGCAGTCCTGGTTGCCTCTCTCTCTCTCTCTCTTTCTCTCTCTCTCTCTCTCGGCTACACATCAAACCCATGTAAATGGTTTCACTCAAACAAGCCCACTTGACACGGCACTCACAAGAACTGTTATCTCTCAAAAACCCACAAAATACACACGCACCATTATCCCCTTCACACAGCTCACATGTAAACCCATCGGCAATGACACGGTATGACCCAAAACTCACACCAAACTTCACTCACGACAGCCATATTTTCCCATGTTTCACCAACAATTCCACTCCATCACAGCTCACTCTCCCCACCGATCTGTTTTCTAAAGCTAGAACTCACGAAGACCCATACTCGTAACCCACTATGCACACACTACACCTTGCTATTAACGGCCACAATCCCATCTTTGCACAACACCACAACACTCACATGGCTGCTTAGCAGCCATCTTTCCTTCTCTCTCATGCATGGTTTTCCCTTAATCAAATTGTAAAAAAAAAACTAAGACAGAAAAATTAACAGGAGACTTACCCGAAATCTTGCGGAAAACCTTCTTCCACTCTTATCAATTTCTCTGCAATTCTCTCTCTCTCTCTCTCTCTCTCTCTCTCTCTCTCTCTCTCAGCCGATCTTAAAAAAAGCGGGAATGGGAAATAGTTAGAGACGACTACCCTAAAGCATAAGCAGGTTTATATATTAACCCTAAATGGTGAATCATAAAAAGAACCCCTTACATTAGTCGCTAAAATTTTATCCGAGTTTTTTTTATTACTGTGAAATGGCCCGCAATAATTATTTATGATAGAGTAATGCACTAAAAGAAAATTTTAACGGGTATGACATAATCCCGTTACAATAAGTTATCGGTAGAATTTTATCACGCTTATTGTCAATAAAGACCTAATCAATATTACTTACAATTGCTATCCATAAATTATTAACTGATGGTTTCTTGAAATTCTGGTTAATGATGATAAATTTAAACGCTCACCAATTCGTCACTAAGGGTCGTTGCTAAAGATTTTCAGAAATATACCTTTTTACGCTAAATCGTCACTAAATAAAATAACAACGCTAACTGGAAGAAAATTCGTTGCTAAAGTTTCTAATTAAATCATAAAAGTATCGGGGTATTACATTTTCACTTATAAAAATTTTGTCCTCGAAATTTCACATAGTTATGATATTGAAACACTACGCTTTCACTAGGTAACTCTCAAACGAAGATGTCACCAAAATTTTCACATAACCTCAAAAATATTAGTCAAAACATCAATAACGGCTCAGCAGTCTCACAACTTATGATTCAAATTATAACTTAAGATGTGATACTCTAGAGTCAAATAATATATGAGTATCTAATAAATTATCCCGCACATGTACCTGGCACCATATTATTGGACGTCGTAACATCCTGAGCCGACGTAGCAAAAAGTGTGGTCGATGTACTAGGCTTATGTCCCTGTTGACTCTGACCTGCTCCCGGACGAGATGCACTACTCATAGCTAAACTAGCTGTAGGTGCGAAGCTGGGGGCTGATTGATTCTCCCTTACTAAAGGACAATTTCGCACTTGATGTTCCACTCTACCACATTTGAAACATCCTCCAGTAAGTCTATAACATGGTTTATCCCCATGATTCCTTCCACATGTAGGACACAGAACTGTTGAAAGACCTGACCTAGCACTCTGAACTGATTTAGCTCCTGCGCTCTGTGCTCCACTAAATCCCGCACTCTGTTCTGACCTAATTTCCTATGCTTGTCCCATCTTCTGATTCTGAGCACTCTGTTATGTTGTAGAAGAGAATTGTTGACTTTTGCCAGTCTCTAAACTTCTACTCTCTTCTCTATCCCGCTTCTGGCCACCTTGTCGTTGTTCAATTCTTCTCTTATTGTTTGACTTGGACTGTTCTAATGAACGTGCCAAATCAACACACTCTACGTAGCTCGATAAACGTGTAGAAATCATCCCATCTCTCAGTCTTGGCTTAAGTCCCCACTCAAACTTCTGACATCTATCTGCCTCAATTAGTAACATCCTAGTTGCAAACCTTGCCAGACGCGAGAACCGCACCTCAAATTCATCTACTATCTCCCGATCTACTTGGGTCACATTGGAAAATTCCCTCAACATTTCCTCACGATAGCTCACAGAAAAGTACATATTGTCAAACAATTCCTTAAATCGTTCCCAAGTCATCTCAGTCTTCTGCTGAGGAGTCATACCACTCTCTACCATCTTCCACCACTGATCGGCCTCACCCCTCAGCTTATACACCGCAAATTCTAACTTCTGTTTCTTGATGCATTTTATCGCTCGAAAGACCTTATCCATCGCCGCAATCCAAGCCTCCGCCTCCACAGGGTCCACTGATCCACTAAAAATTGAAGCATTCTGCTTATTAAATTCACTTAGGGTACTTCCCTCTTGAGGTTGTGGTTGCGGCTGAATGGGGTTTTGTATACCTTGCTGCTGATTAACCAAATGTTGGGCCATGAATGCTAGAATTTGATTCACGGTATTCAAAGCTGCGGCTGAATGGGGTTTTGTATACCTTGCTGCTGATTAACCAAATGTTGGGCCATGAATGCCAGAATTTGATTCATGGCTATGGGTTCTGGGTTTTGCTCTTGTTGCTTAACATGGGGTACTTCCCTAATTGGGATCTCCTGATCTCCACTACGACCCCCAATGCGACCTCCCCTGCCCCTAGCTTGGTCTCCGTGACCCCTTGTTCCACCTCTACGAGTGCATGCCATGCTATAAAAAAAACTTCTATCAGAGTCTGCAAACACCTTTTATAAATGACTATGCAAGTTTAAATTTTTTAATAATATATATTATTGGATACATCTTCATCAAAATGATCTCATACATTTGGGCACTATTATGGTTCACTAAATCATTAAATCTTTCCCAAACGTTAATATCGAAACCTAGGCTTCCTCTCACAAGTTTCTAAAGTCTATTAATAATAAACTTACGTTCGATCATTTGTTCACCTAGGTTCAAGTCTACAGAATCATATAAGCTATGCTCTGATATCAACTATAACATCCCAGAATTTTTTCGAAATTTTAACACTCAATCGATCGATAACGCTAAGATAATAGTGTCCTCAACCTCAACAAATAATTCATCAACTGTCAGAGCAACTAAACCATTAATTTCAAATCTTAGTAAACTATCGTGGGTGAAATATCAAATTAGGTTCTACAAATTTAAACAATAACATTCACCCACGCAGGGGTTATAATGATTAATACTAAGATCAAATGTCTTCTTACGCTCGGCTTTAATCAACACAGGCAACTTCAACCTAATGCCTGCTGTCATCTGCGGAAAGGAAGTCAAAGGAGAGTGAGCTTTTGAGAGCCTAGTAAGGTCGATCAAAGACTTAACAACAAAAAAAAGGATCCGGACGATTTTACATTTAAACCAAATAACAACCTTTAAATGGAGAACATAACGATTAAAAACGATTTTTCTATATACAGTCAAACGACAATTTTAAAAGGGTTTTCAAACAAACCCATAGCATTTCAATGTAAACATAGGGAGGAGTATCAACTCATTTCCCTTAAATAAACAACCATTTTAAAACGCTTAAAGTGCAATAAACGTAAATAGGAAACGTTGAACATGAGCAGTACAGAAGCAAAGCCACCCCCCCGGCAGTGCTCGATCGCTTTACATATGCATATGTACACAGACTAGTCCATTTAGGTACTAGTTAAACCCATACAACATACCATCCTTATAACACCAACAATACAGACCATCCCCATGGCTCCAAATTTACTAACTCATGTCAACATTGAGAAGCGATAAATGCATTTGAAAATATTCAAGGAATTTAAACACAATTCAAAACGTTTTACAATGATTGAATTAAGTAAACATATGAGAATAACGAATTCCAAACAATCGCTATCAGGCTCAAATTTGGGTTTCGTTGACAGTTTCAAAACATCTTTTATATCAAACATAAAATCAAATCAAAGTAGCTTGTAAAATTATTTTATAAGTATTTGAAAATAGAGTAACGAAATAGGGTTCAGATAGAATTCCTTACACTTTTATATAAATCATAAAATGAGAGTTCAATAAAGTTTATAAAACTGTTATAATAAAACATTTGAAATTTGAAAGATGAAATAGGGTTCGAATAGAATTCCTTACCTCGGTCCAAGCTAAATAATGCTATCAAACCTCGATCAATAATCTCTGAATAAACCTAGATTGTCAATTCATATGTTAGAATACAATCTATGCTACAATGCTATTTACCTAATTTCAACTACCTACCGTGTGCTCACTTACAACTCCGAAATCACTCAACTCAAAGCGTCGTTCGCTCGCAGCCAACCTAACTGAGAATCCAGTACGCTCTTTAATGCGTAACAATATTCTAAATTTATTATAAATTTAAAATTGAACACTTTTATAGCTTAAAACATTATAATTGGTTAAAATATGAATTTTCTGAATATTTTTGAGTTAAAATAATTTCTTTAAATACAATAAAAACCCAATAATTGCCATAATTACTTCCAGCTGGAAAATAAGTCCCATAAATTTTGTAATAACCTTAAAATATGAATGAAAATTATAGAAATTGAAATCAAGGTATAACAGACCTAAAAAGTATTTTTAGAGTTTTCGTTTTACTAAAACCAATGCGATATGGAAATCATAGGAAAACAACTCCAAAAATTATTCAATTCAAACTGAGTCTTATTTATATCATAAAGACATTACTATATTTTTTCCCAAAACATTTTCTTGGTTTAGAGGCTCCATAAGAATTTTCCAAATTTGAAATTACAGAAAATACTAAAAATTCAAACAATCTCAGAAATTATAAATTTGCCAACAATTCTAATATGGTCTAACGTATTTTACTGTACTGTTTCACATGCTAATGATAAGCGTGCGCTAGTTTATGCACGTGCCAAACTAAACGTCAACCCGTCACCCCGATCCGCGGTTCTCTTTTTCTTTCATCCTTCTCTGAAACACAGCCACAACATAGCTGTCTTCCTCATCTCATGGTTGTCTTACCCATTTTCCTTACACACTATAATATAAGTACACACATTACATTACACTACACTACATACCCCTTCCACTCTATACATATTTTAACACACAGTCTGCCAAACACACACCTGCATCTCCAAACACACTGCTGCACACCTTATTCCTCATCTTCTGATATCACCTACACACCCAAACATGGCCGTGGCAGCCTCACCTCTCCTCTCACGCACATCACTCATGCAAACCCACCCATATTTACACCTACACTCACAGCACATTTCTCTTACACATCAAACCCATTATACTCCATTTTCCACCCCACACACACACACACACACACACACACTAGTGCATGCACCACCATGGCTGCTCCGTCCCCTCCTTCTTCATGCTTAAACCCACTTCACCCACACAATACACAAACACCACACTCATGCATGATTTCTCATACCCACTGCCTCACAGCAGTGGGTTTTTCCTTCCTCTCCTTTTCTTTATTTCTTTCCAACACCCTCTCTCCCATTTTCTTTTTTTTTGTTCTTTCCAACACACCCACATGAGCACACCTTAGAGCATACAATATACACATCACCATACACTCCATGTACACCTTAACACTAACACAAACACAGTTGATTCACCCACATACCACACACACATAGCACTCCTGCATATTCTTCCACGGCAGCCATGGCTGCCCTCTCTCGCTCTCTCTCTTGGAAACGTTACACATCAAACCCACGTAAATGGTTTCACTCAAACAAGCCCACATGACACGGCACTCACATGAACTGTTATCTCTCAAAAACCCACAAAATACACACGTGCTATTATCCCCTTCACACAGCTCACATGTAAACCCATCGGCAACGACACGGTATGACCCAAAACCCACATCAAAACGTCACTCACAACAGCCATATTTTCCCATGTTTCACCAACAATTCCCTCCATGACAGTTCACTCTCCCCGCCGATCTGTTTTCTAAAGCTAGAACTCACGATGACCCATATCCATAACCCATTATGCACACACTACACCCTGCTATTCACAGCCACAATCCCATCTTTGCACAACACCACAACACTCACATGGCTGCTTAGCAGCCATCTTTCCTTCTCTCTTATGCACGGTTTCCCCTTAATCAAATTGTAAAACAAAAATTAAGACAGGAAAATTAACAGGAGACTTACTCAAAATCTTGCAAAAAACCTTCTTCCACTCTTATCAATCTCTCTACAATTCTCTCTCTCTCTCTCTCTCTCTCTCTCTCTCTCTCTCAGCCGATCTTAAGAAAAATGGGAATGAGAAATAGCTAGAGACGGCTACCCTAAAGCATAAGTAGGTTTTTATATTAACCTTAAATGGTGAATCACCAAAAGAACCCCTTACATTAGTCGCTAAAATTTTATCCGAGTTTTTTTTAGTACTGCGAAATGGCCCACTATAATTATTATGATAGAGTAATGCACTAAAAGAAAATTTTAAAGAGTATGACATAATCTCGTTACGATAAGTTACCGGTAGAATTTTATCATGCTTATTGTCAATAAAGACCTAATCAATATTATTTACAATTGCAATCCATAAATTATTAACTTATGGTTTCTTGAAATTCTGGTTAATGATGATAAATTTAAACGCTCACCAATTTGTCACTAAGGGTCGTCGCTAAAGTTTTCAGAAATTTACCTTCTTACGCTAAATCGTCACTAAATAAAATAACAATGCTAACTGGAAGAAAATTCATTGCTAAAGTTTCTAATTAAATCAGAAAAGTATCGGGGTGTTACATGAGAGATCTGTGCTCTGGCAGGAGCTTGAATATCGGTCTCGCCTTTTTGGGAATGATCCTTGGTTGATTCTTGGTGATTTTAATGCAATCCAGAGTCCAAGTGAGAAGTTAGGGGGTAGCAGTAGATGGCCTCGCTACTATCAGAAGTTCCATGATTGTTTGATTACCTCAGAACTTTCTAATTTGAAGTATTCTGGTTCCTTTTATACGTGGACTAACTGTCAGGATGATGGTGATACTATTTGTAGGAAGCTTGACCGTGCCCTTGTTAATGATACTTGGTTCTCTAATTTTCCTAAATCTGAAGCAATTTTTCATCCTAGAGGTATTTCTGATCATTCACCCATCTTCGTCCACTCTCTTGTCAAGGTTGACAAGATGCCCAAGCAGTTTTAATTTTTTAATATGTGGGCCAATCATCATATGTTTTTTCCTCTGGTTGCTAAAGTGTGGGGCACGCCCCTTGTGGGTTATGCTATGTTCAGGGTTGTCAGGAAGCTAAAGTTGCTCAAGTTGTAGCTGAAGGACTTCAATAAGGAACACTTTTAGCAAATATTATGGTAGACTCAATGAGGTCAGGGCTTCCTTAGAGTATGCTCAGAACATGTTAGCTAGGAACCCTCTTGACCCTGTGTGGTGTGGGATTGAAAAAGAGAAGTTAGAACTTTTTTGCCAAAGTGAGTGGAGAGGAGGAGAGTTTCCTCAAGCAAAAATCTGGGATTCACTGGCTTGATATGGGTGATAAAAATAACAAATTTTTCTTCAAGTCAGTAAATAAGAGAAAGAATTTCAATAAAATTAGTTCTATTCTTCGGTCTGACGGGACTACCCTTGAAGACTCGGATTTGGTTAAGGCTTCGATTGTTGACCATTTTCAGAGTTTGTTGGGTACTCGTGGTCCGGGTCTCTATCCGAGTTTGAATGAGCTGAGGCACTGGATGTTGAAATCCCTTTGAGATTCCCAGCAGCGTGAAATGGGTCGTGAGGTCAATGAGGATGAGATTTGAAAGGTTTTCTTCTCTCTCAAGGATGGTAAATCCCTTGGTCCTGATGGGTATAACGCCCTATTTCTTAAGAGGACATGGCATATTTGGGAGAATAGATTGTGGAAGCGATTCAGGATTTTTTTGGAAATGGTCAGCTTCTCAAAGAAGTTAACCATACTTTCCTTGTCTTAATTCCCAAAGTGACTAATCCTTTGAGCCTTAATGATTACAGGCCCATCTCTTGCTGTAATACGATTTATAAGTGCATAGCCAAGATCATTGCTAATCGTGTTAAGGTGGTGCTTGGGGACCTCATTGATCCTTCCTAGACGGCCTTTGTTGCCTCTCAGAGCATTGCAGATAATATCCTCTTGTCTCAGGAGCTCATGTGGAACTATCATCGGGAGGATTTCAGGGTTCCTAGATGTGCAATGAAGGTGAATTTGATGAAGGCCTATGATTGTTTGCATTGGGATTTTCTCTTAAATGTGTTGATTTGCCTTAGATTTCCCCCCACGGTTATTAGATCGATCAAAGCCTCCCTTCTAGCATGAGCTTTTCGATCATCATAAACGGAGAATCTAATGGTTTCTTTCGGGGTAGGCGAGGTATCAGATAGAGGGATCTGATGTCCCCCTACCTTTTTGTTGTTTGCATGGATGTTCTTACAGGGATGTTATAGAGACTAGTTGTTGGTGGTCAGTTTCGCTATCACTGAAGGTGCCAAAAGGATGGTAGATTAGCTTGCCTTTGCTGACGATCTCATGCTTTTTGTCGGGGTGACCTTCCTTCAGTTCAGGTCTTGAAACATGGTCTCACTATCTTCCAGTAGTTCTCGGGACTCGTTCCCAACCCTAATAAGAGCCATGTTTTTTTCTCTGGTGTTGAGCCTACTTCCAATGCTTTGATCTCTTCTTGTCATGTCTTTCTTGAAGGAGAACTCCCAATGCGATATCTTGGTGTCCCTCTAATCTCCACTTATTTGCGGAAAGAGGACTGCCGGCCTCTCATGGACCGTATAGTGAAGAAAGTTAAGCATTGGACTTGCAATTACCTGTCATATGCCGGTAGGGTCTAGCTGATTAAATCCATCTTATTCTCTATCCAGGTGTACTGCACTTCTGTTTTTATCCTTCCAAAGAAAGTGATTCTGGAGATGGAAAGGATATTTTGAGCTTTCCTTTGGAAAGGTACAGGGCTTTGTACCACAGGAGCCAAGGTGGCTTGGGCCGATGTATGTTGTCCTGAGGAAGAGGGTGGCTTGGGTATTAAGCAGATTAAGATGTGGAATTATACTTCCATCTCTAGGCACATTTGGTCCATCATTTCTTTCAGGTCCTCTTTGGCCTCGGTAGGTCAAGTCCAATATTTTGATAGGATGGAGTTTTTGAAAAGTCTCTTGCCCCGGTGATTGCAGCTGGTCTTGGTGTAAGATTCTTATGGTTAAGGATATGATTCAATCTTTTCCTCTGTATATTGTTGGGGATGGCAGTAGGATCTCTCTGTGGTTTGATAGGTGGCATCCGATAGGTCCTATCATCCCTGCCCTATCTAGTAGGGTAATTTCTAACACAGGTCTGGGTAGGCGAACGAGGGTTTCTGATGTGATCTTGGGCTCCTCGTGGTGCTGGCCTGTGTGCTATCCCTTGAGCTCATGGAGTTGCGCGAGAGTACCCCTAGCTCTTTTCGTCCTGTCCCGAATACGCCTGACAGAATTGTCTGGACTGTTAGTGGTTCTTGGGTTTTCTCCATTGCGAGTACGTGGGATGCCCTTTGTCACAAGCGGTCGTTAGCTAGATGGGCTTGCCTTCTGTAGTGTAAGTGGCGTGTTCCATGTCATAACTTCGTCTTATGTCTTGCCATTAGGGAGAGGTTGAGTACACATGATAGCTTTTTGCTTTTCATGTCATTCCTAGCATGAGTTGTGTTTTCTGTCGCATTCCTTTTGAGTCCCATGACCATCTATTTTTTAATTGCCCTTTGTTGAGTTGGCAGGGTATGGTTGATAGAGCTTCGTCTGAGTGGCAGGGCCCTGGCTTCCCGAGTTAAGTCTGTCGGATAGCATTTGCAGCGTTGGTGTACTATATCTGGTGAGAGCAGAATTCTCGTTCCTTCCAGAATAAGTATACTGATGTGGTTTCTTGTTCTGCAGGTATTGTGCAGATCATCCAGTGGAGGATATTCTCTTGTAGAAAAGTAGCAATACCCCGGCTAACCGATGGTTCCAGGGGTGAATGGCCGCTCCCCGACTCCATATTCGCCTGATTTAGTCATGTTTTGGTCAGATTGATTTTTTGGTGATTGGTCCGTGCACAGACAGACCGTTGCAGCTTTCAGCATGTTCTAGGATCTCCGTTAGGATCTTTCCGCTAGTTTTAGTGTGATGATCTTTCCGCTAGGATCTCCAGACTCCTTGTGGCTTCTCTTGTGGTCACTATTGGGTCTATTGTATTTTCTTTTGCTGATCTAGCTTCGGTGTTATGTATCATCTCTTTTCTTTTGTTGCCTATATGGCTTGTTTCTGCCAAGCTTAGGTTTCTTTTCGCTCTTGCTTAGCAAGACTCGCTTTTGCTATTGTTTTCCTAGGGTATGCCCCTTGCAGTTGTTGTAATTTTGTTTCATCGATTTATATATACTTTTAGTTACCAAAGAAAAAGAAATCTTTGTATGGAGTATGGTTAAAAGCTGAACTAGAGAGATCATTCCTAAAGAAATCAAGAACATCGGAAGCAAATGATCAAATAATTGGCACGGGCGAAGAAACGGGTATTGGAAAGAGGACAACAGTGGACGAACTGGAGGACAGAAATGGAAAGGAAAATTTCGGAGTGATTCAAGGAGATAATCAAGAATTGCTAGTAAGTAAACCGCAGAATTTGCCAAAATATCTGAAAATTCAAAGATTGGTCAACATAGTGAATCTCGGGTATTATCAACCTTAAATTCAATCACATAAGTCCCAACAAAAGAGAAGGGAGGCATCGAAACACTGGTAACTGATACCTGGCCACCTAATAATCTAGAACCTGTAATCTCAGCCCAACCCATCCTTGCTACCAAGCCCAATGAACATCCTCCAACTCAAAAAACCCCGGATCCAATCAAGTCTAGTCCCAGCACGTTACCACTTCCAACAAGTAATACTCCAAGTTATGAACACCCCGAGAAATTGTAAACTATAAGTTTTCAATCCAAATCGCTTTCTCAGTCCCAAATGCCTACCAAGCCGCTCAGCCCCATCTCTGAACACCCTTCAATCCTACAGAACAAAAAACACACACCTTCTTGCCCAATTTTCATGGACCAGATTAAAACCCCAAATCATAACCTTTTTCACCGGCATCCCACATCAACTGACATTCCCAATCTTACACTGAACCCAACCCCTGTGTCCATGGATATCCTTTCTAGCCCAGCCACCAGTGTGCCGCAATCAGCTCCGAAAAGTCTTGGCAAATGAGAAAAGTTGGCCCGTCAATCAACCCGGCCACCGAGCAGCCAATACACTCAAATAAAAGAAAGGAAGTTTTGACTTATCAGAAAAAGGGAAATAATCAATCAGGAAGATTAGCAAATGCACTCGGCGGTGACTGGACACTAGTCCCGCTGATCACCACGAGTTGGAAAAACTGTGGGCTTGGGAACCCACGGACAATTCGTGAATTAGAAGGCAGAATAAATAAGGAAGATCCCCATCTTCTTTTTCTTTCAGAAACAAGGTGTAGGAGTAGGAAGTTAGAGTTTTTGAAGAATAAATGGGGTATGCATGGATTGTTTGTGAACCCCAATGGCCTGTCTGGTGGTTTGGCATTGCTGTGGAAAAAGGAGGTGAATGTGGCCATTCAGAGTTTTTCTCAAAACCATATTGATGCTACTATTGGGGAGGACCAAGATAATTCCAAGTGGAGATTCACAGTTTTTATGGGCATCCTCAAGTATCTAAAAGAATGGAGTCATGGAATTTACTTAGAAGATCAAAAGGTAGAGATTGTCTCCCATGGCTGTGCGGAGGAGATTTTAAGGAAATATTACGGCAAGATGAAAAAAGGGCAGAGCACCTAAATCGATTTTGCAAATGAGAGGGTGTGAAGCTCTTGATGATTGCGGTCTAGCGGATCTCGAATATTCTGGATTTAAGTATACATGGTGTAATAACCAAATAAAACATGCGACAGTGCGTGAACGTCTAGATAGATTTTGTGCTACGGTGGAGTGGATGAATGTTTTCCCTAATGCAAAGGTGAGAGATTTGAACAGCATTGCATCTGATCATAGTCCAATCCTACTATACTTAAAGGATGATTGTACAAAAGCAAGTCCGAAGGTGAAGAAGCAACTTTGATTTGAATCTATGTAGATCCGGAAAGAGCAATGCACTAAAATCATCAAATCAGCATGGGGAAAACGGAAGAGGGTTGTCCGTTCAAGAATATAGCATCAAAAATCAAAGACTGTAGTGTGGGGTTGTCTGATGGAATAGCACCAAAACGGAAGAGGGTTGTTCGATGGAATAGAACAAACATTGGTAACGTGCAAGCAAGAATACGGGCAACACTTGACAAAATGGCAACCATTAAAGGAACCCAATAACTGTGGAATCAAAGCTATGTGAAAGCAAACTCCTATTGGAATTGAACGAATTACGAAATATGGAAGATGATTTTTGGAACAAAGAAACCACAAAAACTGGGCACGTGATGGAGATAGAAACACTCGTTTCTGCCACAACAAAGCAAGTACAAGAAAGAAGTGAAATAATATAACGAACATCTATGGACCTAACGGTGAATGGTGTCAGGATGACAATGACAGGGAACGTGCTGTAGTGTCATATTTTGAGAATTTGTTCACAATGGCTAATCCTTCAGAATAAGCACTGCAAGAAGTTCTCAACACAGTCCCAAGGAGAATTTATGAGGAAATGAACAGAACACTCCTTCGCCCATTTTCAAGTTCAGAAGTTTATAATGCTTTATTCTCTATGTTCCCTACTAAATCACCTGGTCCTGACGAAATGCCTGCTCTTTTCTTCCAAAAATTTTGGAATATCGTTGGGGATGATGTATTAGCTGTAATTCTAGATTTTCTAAACTCAGGTCAATTCGGCACAAATTAAATGACACACACATCGTCCTGATTCCCAAATGTTAAAACCCTGAAAACGTTTTGCAATTTCGTCCAATTAGTCTATGTAATGTTATGTATAAAAGAGCTCCCAAAACCCTTGCAAATCGGTTCAAGATGTCCTTACCAGCTTGTATTTCTGATTGTCAAAGCGCTTTTGTCCCTGGAAGGCTCATAACAGATAATGTTCTTGTAGCATATGAGTTAAATCATTATTTGAAACACAAGACTGGCAATGTCAGAGCCGTGACTTTAAAACTTGATATGAGCAAGGCTTACGATAGGGTTGAGTGGGTGTTTTTGGAGAAAATGCCTGAAAAACTAGGCTATGATAAAGCATGGATTGATCTTGTTATGAAATGTGTTTCCACAGTATCTTATTCCGTTCTTTTTAATCAGGAACAATTGGGTTTTTTCCATCCTCAAAGAGGACCCCGTCAAGGAAACCTTCTCTCGCCTTACTTGTTCTTGATATGTGCAGAAGCTTTTTCAGCTTTAATTAGAAATGCAGAAGCACGTAACCTCATCCATGGCGTAGCAATTAGCAACAAAAGTCCCCGAATTTTGCATCTCTTCCTTACGGATGATAGTCTATTGTTTTTCAGAGCAATAAGAGAAGAAGCTTCGGAGATAATGCGGATCCTATAAATGTATGAAACGGCTTCGGGGCAATAGATTAACCTTCAAAAATCACGTCTGGTGTTCAGTAGAAACACTAGTACATAGGTTAAGGTAAATCTGGGGGAGCTCATGAGAATGGAAGTTGCAGGAAAAACATGACAAGTACCTGGGATTGCCATCAGTGGTTGGATAGTCTAAGAGAGAAGTCTTTGATTCTCTAAGAGAAAGAGTTTGGAATAAGATGCAAGGATGGTCAGAAAAATTCTTATCGAAAGCCAGAAAAGAGGTACTCATCAAAGCGGTTGTGCAAGCAATCCCAACATATACTATGGGATGTTTTAAGCTCCCAGATTACTTATGCAAGGATTTAGAAAATTTGATGAGTAATTTTTGGTGGGGCATTGAAGGTGGAAAAAAGAAAATGCATTGGTTGAGCTGGGAAAAAATGTGTTTAACGAAGGATCGAGGTGGTATGGGCTTTAGATGCTTAAGGGGTTTCAATATGGCTTTGTTGGCAAAATAGGGGTGGAGGCTGATCAATAATAAGAACTCACTCCTTTTTAGCGTATTAAGTGAAAAATATTTCCCGGATGGTGATTTCCTAAAAGCTCAACTTGGAAATAAGCCTTTATTCACATGGTGAAGCATCTTCTCAGCGAAACAGGTACTAGAAGCAGGTATTAGATGGAGAGTCAGAAACGGAATGCAAATTCAGATTTGGAATGAGAAATGGTCCCTTGTCTCTATACTTTTATGATCCAAACACCTGTGAATACGTTGCCTAATGACACAAAGGTGGTAGCTCTCATAAATGACCAATGCAAGCGTTGGAAAACAAGTCTTATAGATAGAATTTTCTGGCCAGAAGAAGCTCAGTTGATCAAGAGAATCCCCGTTGGCTCTCACTCAAATATGGATAAACAAAATATGAATTTGTGGAAAGAATGGTTATTTTTTGGTAAGAAGTGCATACCACCTAATCATGGATCGTAGGATGCTCCTTAAGCGTGGAACGTCAGTTACAGAAACAAGTGAACAAGCCTCTACATCTCGTAAGTTTCTTTGGCAGTTAAACATTCTGAACAAGATCAAGATTTTTGGATGGCGTCCATGCTCAAACATTCTTCCAACATAAGATAACCTTTTCAAGAGAAAGGTTGCTAATGACATATCTTGCCACGCCTGCGGATTTAAGGGGAAACCACTTACCATATCCTAAGAAGTTTCTCTTTTGCAAGGCAAGTTTAGGGACTTCTAGCGCAGGCAATGTATGAAGACAACTGCTCAAATAATGTCTTCTCGTGGTGGCAAGAGGTAAACTCCCACGTAAAGATTAAGGAGATGGAATTTTTTGCGATAACATGGTGGTTCCTTTGGAAGAATAAAAATACGACTATCTTCCAAGGATCTCAAATGGATGCACTTGAACTGTATAATATAGCTTTCCATTACTTGGATAACTTCCGCAATGCCCAGGAAAACATTTGAACCAACCCTTCTCCAAATATAAATAGGGCAATATGGTCTCCTCCTTGTGGTAATTGGGTTAAGATAAATTTTGATGTTGCGATTTTTAGGAAGGAAGGAAGTATGGGATATGGTGTTATTATGTGGGACTCGGTAGGGAGCATCCTAGTGGCACTATCCAAAAAGATTTACGAAATAATGAACCCTGAATACGCTGAAGCTATCGCAGCAGGCAAGGCTGCCAGGTTTTGCTATGAATGTGGATTCAACTTTGTGCAAATGAAGGGGGATGCAATTTTGATCATTAATGCTCTAAATTCATCGGAGGAAATTTTGTCCGCAATGAGGGGAATAATTGATGATGTGAAGTGGATTGCCCACTGTTTTGACTCATGTACTTTTCAACACATCAAACAGTCAGGTAATGAAGCCGCTCATGGACTGGCTAAATTTGCTTGTAATTTAATTGAGGCAGTTGTTTGGATGGGAAAGGTACCACCAGTTGTAATGCCATCCATCCTCAAGAATTGTGACTTTTTCAATCAATAATATCGTTACCTTAAAAAAAAGTCGGTTTGCAATTCTAATATAGACTAGGACATTCTAGGAAGCCTTTAGCTTGCCCCCTTAAGAAATGGGTTCAAGCCCATATTTGTAACTAACTCTATTTGGGTTTCACTGCCTCATCTACCGATCTACGAAAAGGAAACATCCAGGTACGCAGCATACAAGCAATCATACAAACGCCTTGCTTTCTTGTTTCCTCAAAGCTTTTACTCATATAAATGCTCTTTGACTTGCATCGAAGAGATTTTTCCATGGTAACCCAAACATCAATAACCCTTTTTCTTCTTTGTAGGCCTAGATTCTCGACTGTGGTCAATCATGTATATCAAAAGAGTACCTAAAATACTATTTTTGAAACAAATCATTTCGAAAGCTCACGAACGGTAGAAGGTGTTAACAAATCTATGTGTACTACATTCTTTGCAAAAAAAAATAAAGTATCATAAAGTGAATCCAAATGACTCGTGCGTTCCTAACTGATTGGTCCATGTCATCATTTTAGGATGACATGGAATAGATTCGAAGGAAAACACACACACACACACACACACACACTCAATTTCGCATATACGCACGCACAGACAATCGATCTTGCTACCATCACACAAACACACATGGTCAATCTTTAACATAGTACAAAATATGAGTCTTCATACGTATGTATTGCACTTTCACTAGAGTCTAAGGCTCTAAGTTATCACATCAGTTATGATTGATAATCACATCACTTACCAAAAGATCTACAGTCTTATCCTTTAATCGTTCATTTCAGACTTCAGTTAAACGTTTAAAATCTTTCAGTTCCAAAAGCAAGTAACATGGGGTCTACTCTTGCGTGCTCAGCCAAAATCTCAATTTTATATCGAATCATCAAATCAATTGTCCAAATCTAATCCACGTTCTTAGAGTCTACTCTCACTCACCTATTATTTGAGGCTTAGGAGTCTACATAATCTCATATTAAGGCAAATGAAACTATGTAAATCCTAAATTAGGTACAGATACACATTCATAACATACTATCAGTTTCAAAATCACTTAAGAATAAAACACAGTAGAATTTTGATAATCAGATTAGGGAATAACAATCATAACATGTTGCCATTTTGGAACACATCAAACAAACACCAATCACAAAGAAACCGTGTGTATGTCTCATTGGCCTGAGCTTTTCATCTTTTTACTTCACTCATCTGGTACTTCGGCAGTCTAGTTACGACCAAATTATTCTCGTGCTCAGACACCACATTTTTGTAGTGTTTAATTGTTTATAAGAATGACTTTGTCATTAATTAAGGTTTATTGTCATGGGTGTTGGCCCAATAATATATCAAACTTAATTAATTCAATCTGGTCTATTAATTAGTCTAGTCCAGTTATCCAACTCAGTCCAGTTATCCATTTGGTTGAGTCTAGTCCATGTGTCAAGGGTGTGACTTACTTATTAGAAGATTTCTAAATTTTGTGTTTATCCTTAATGTATGTGATTTATCCTTGATTTACATGAAATGTGAAGATAATTCATGAACCTGATACATCCCATTTGATTGAAACAGAGAAAATTATTATATTAGGGGCAGATAATGTCTCAAAATTTGAAAAAAAATATCAATAAAATTAAGTGACGAATTGGCCGGTTACTTTTGGCTTTTATCAATTTGTGATTTCTATCAAATATTTTTCTTTATCTCCAGATCATAGATTGAGATGGTCATCATTCCTGGCTCCCCCATACCTCTATTAAAAGGGCCTTTGGGCTACATTTCCATTGGACTAACTTCTTCTCCCTAAAGCTTTTAAATGGTTTTTCTCCTAGAAATGGTGGATCATCTTAAGAGCATTTAGCATTTCATACTCATTTCTATATATTTTTTTAAGTCACTTGCATCGTGGATCCTTCATAAAGTGTTCCCAAGTCTTCTGGGCAAGCGCATTTGCAAGGTATATTTAAAGCTTTCTAGGCTAGTTTAATATAACCATATAGAGTGCTCCCATCCCCACGATTACATTTCCAATGTACGAAATTATCAAAAAGAGTTTTTGTTTTATTTCTTAGTTTGAGTCTAAGACCGAAATATAGGTCACCACCCATATGGCCATGTCAAACTACGATAGTTTGATTCTGGTTTATGTCTGACTAGCCATGCTGTCGATTTCAAAAAAATAATATAGAATTAGAATTAGGATTTATTTTATTGCATATTTACGTGTTCGAGGCCAAAAACCAATAGAGATGAAGTAGAGATCAAAAGGGTATGGCAGGTGCCTAACACCTTCCTATTGTATGACTTGGTCCCCCGAATCCATTTCTCTATTTTTGATAGATCAGTTGTGTTTTGTTTTCCCTAATGACATAAGAATGGCTGGATAGACAAATGCTTGGATTTTTGCAAGTAGATTTTGGACATTTTAGAGTGCACAATACTCCCTAACCTAATCACTCAAGGGCAACGGTTAGAATGTCCGGGCTTCCCAGCTATCCACGTGAACTCGACTATACTCTCACCTCCAAGGCCCAGTAGCAAAGGGCCTTTTGGTTTCTTGGTAAATTAAATGACTTGCGTACACGTACCAGTGATCACCCATTATTAACTACCTGAGTTACGGGTATGAGGTATATCCTACAAGTCAAGCTAACGACGTAGTGACCTTACACCGGCATTGAGAGAAAAACAACACACTTGGACCATTTCAGTGTTTTGCCCTTTTATGGGGGGAATAACTATATGATAGAGCTTCTTCTTAGTGACAGGGCCCTCTATTTTCGGCATCAATCTGCCGGATAGCTTTTGCAGCACTAGTGTACTACTTCTGGAGAAAGCAGAATTTTTGCTCCTTCCAGAAATAGTATACTTATATGGTTTGTTGTTGTTCTGCAGGTCTTGTACAGGTTATTCGATGGAGGTTGTTCTCTTGTTAAAAAATAACCAAGTCACCAACTAGACGATGGTACCAAGGTAAATGGCAGCTCCCAGACTCCATCTTTGATTGATCTTGCACTACTAAAAATTTTGGTGACATTTGGGTCTAGGTGGGATTTAGTCTCCATCTTTTCTTATTTTTTTCTCACCTTTTTGTTTCTCTTTCTTGGGTTAGAGAGATATGGCACTTGGCCTTGGGAGTGATTTAGGTCCACTGCCCTGGGTAGCTTGGTAGAGTGTTGAGTGTTCTTTTCTGAGTGATAAGTCTGGACCAGTGGTGGTTTGATGCGAAGTTTTCTCTGGTGATCGTACCTTTTGTCATGGCTAGGATGCAAGATCCTTTTAGGTAAGGCTCTTTCTGTTATCTCCGGCTATATTGTCAGTCTATTTTCTCACTCTTATCTTGGGGTGATGTAAAGCCCCCATATCTTCAAAGCAAATATCACAGTTGCTAACTCAAGGTCATGGGTGGGGTAGTTTTGCTCGTAAGGCTTAAGCTGTCTAGAACCATAGGCGACCTTACCATGTTGCATTAAAACACAAACCTAAGCCTTTCTTGAGGCATCACTATATATCACAAAACCTCCAAAACCAGATGGTAAGGTCAAGACAAGTGCAGACACTAACCTCTGCTCCAATTCTTGAAAACTAGCCTCACACTCCTCATTCTAAACAAATTAGGTGTTCTTCTTAGTCAACTGAGTCAAATGCATAGCGATTCTTGAAAAACCTTCTACAAATAGACAGTAGTAACCTGCCAATCCCAAAAAGCTTGGTACTTCAGTACCAGTGCTAGGCCTCTGCCAATCAGTCACTGCCGCAATCTTAGAGGGGTCAACATCTACTCCATCCTTGGATACCAAATGTCCAAGAAATGTAACTTGCTCAAGCCAAAACTCGCATTTCTTAAATTTAGTATACAACTAGTTATCCTTCAAAGTCTGTAGGATAATTTTTAGGTCCTCGCTATGCTCCTCCTCTAACTTAGAGTACATAAAATGTCGTCAATGAAAACAATAACGAACTGATCCAAGTATAGCCTAAAGCAGCAAGAGCATTAGTTAATCTGAAAGGCATCACTAAGAACTCAAAGTGACAGTAACGAGTGCTAAATGCAGCTTTTTTGGCACATCCTCTGCCCTAACTTTTAGTTGATCGTATCTAGAATGCATATTTATCATCTAGAAAAACCTTGCTCCCTAAAGTTGGTCAAACAAATGCGTTGAAGGGTATTTATTACGTATGGTGAACTTATTCAACTCACGGTAGTCAATGCAAAGTCTCAACTTGCCATCTTTCTTCTTGACGAACGAGATAGGGCACCCTAAGGTGACACACTAGGGCATAAAAACCCCCAATCAAGCAGCTCTTGAAACTATTCTTTTAACTCTTTCATCTCTGTAGGCGCCATTCGATTTGGAGCCTTGGAAATAGGTGCCGCACCAGGCACCAAATCAATCGTGAATTCAACCTCATGATCGATGGCTTTTCCCAGCAACTCCTCGGGAAACACCTCAGGAAAGTTTCGTACTACCAGTACGTCTGATACCTCAAGGCCTCCACTATTAGTAATAAGGAAGTGTGCAATGTAACTCTCATAACTCTTGCGAAGCATACGGTAAGCTACAATAACTGAGATAATAGACAAACCACTAGGCTTTTAACCCCTAAACTCAAACTCAGACAAATCAGATAGACGAAAACCGAATTGCTTTACAAAGCAGTCAACTAAGGTATGATAGGATGCCAACCAATTCGTACCCAAAATCACATCAAAATCACGAATATCTAGAGGAACTAGATCCCCAGGGAGGTCCCTGTCACATATGCGGATCTTATAGTTCCTTAATACTGACTTAACTATCACAGAATCTCCAAGTGGAGTACCCACAGACAACTCATAGTCAAGAGACTGGGGTTTAACCCCAAGCAACATGCAAACGATAGAGAAATAAAAGAGTGTGTGTGGCTCTAGAGTCAAATAATACATGCGCATCAATTAAGTTAATTTGAATTGTACCTGTCACTTCATCCTTTGAACCTGATGCATCTTTATCTATCATGTTGAACACCATGCCGGTAGCCTTAGGCTTAGGCTTTTGCCCTCCGACTGACTCACACGTACTCTGCCTTGGCCCAAAGCCGTACTCCTAGCAACTGAACCCTATGGTCCAAGCTGGAATAGGACAGTCACTGATATGGTGACAGTTTCTGGCCACACCTGAAGCATGCTCCCGTATCCCAATGGCAACTCTGACCATCATGTCTCTTATTACACCTCTAACAAATAGGATCATAACTTATGGTTGGGGGCCTCTGAGCAAAGTTATGATTAGAAATCCTTTCTGAAATTAATCTGAGCCTGACAATGTCTCTAACCTTGGCCCCTCTAGCCAAAAGAAGTCAAGGAAGAAGTTTGTCTACGCTCCCATCACCTTGTGCCATGTGTGGCTGAGATAGCTCTGGGCGGTCTTTTTTGCTTGCCTTGGTATCTTCTCTCTCTCTCTCTGTCGTCCCTTGTCTCAGCCTCAATGGTCTTTACAATGTCCATGCATTGAACATAGGTCTCAATCGGGACTAGAATAATGCGCTACCTAATACTAGGCTTAAGATCCCAGGTAAACATATGCACTCTATCCTTTTCACTTGCCACCAATTATTTACCATAATGGGACAGTCGTATAAACTTGACCTCATACTTAGCGACACTCTCATTCTCCCCCTGCCACAAGTTAAGAAAGCCACAATACATTTGTTCTTTTACACTCTTAGGAAAGTACCGGTCAAAGAACAAGTCCTTAAATTGATCCCATGTCATCACCTTACATTGTTCTACCATCTTACTATCCTCAATTATTTTCCTCTAGTGGTTTACTTCCCCATCTAGCATACACTGCGAGTTCTATCTTTTCCTCATAAGTGCAAGCCATAGGTCTAAATACCTTCTTAAGTCGAGAAATCCACTTCTCTACCACAATCGGATTGTCTATACTTCCAAAATGTTCTGCATTCTTCTTGTCAAACTGCTCTAACAAGCTATGAGTCTGAGCCTGCCCATGATCAGGATTCAAATTTGGGTTTTATTGATTCTGTTGATTTAGTTGAGATTGTTGGTTCGCCAGTAGCTGAGTCAGCCGAGCTTGTTGATTTGCTAGAATAGTCAGAAGGTCTTGCAGATTCTTGTTTCCTGTGACATTTTGATGCTCCACATTTCGATTGTTGGCTCGCCTATTACGACCGCTTGCCATTACTACAAGAGAAAGTTAGAATTAGATATTGACTAAGACAATAAACTTAAATCTACCCATCCTACCCATCTCACAACTTATTTGATCCTAGGCATGAGTCTACATGAGTTTAACCTATAGCTCTGGTACCAACTGTAACGTCCCAAATTTTTGGAGTGTTAATATCAAATAAACAGAGTCAGAAAATCTCAAAATATTAAAAAGTCTCCCAAGTGGCCATTCATAGCATCTACTAATCAATTCCAAAGATGCATCAATAAATGCCATAACGTTCTAAAGCCTTCATATAATCCAAATTACTCCGACATGGAGTTCCAAAATAAAATCTAAACAAATTCGTTTTGTCTTAATTATTATATCTAAAAATACTAATAATGACTCTGAGATTAAAAAAATGCTAACCGCATCACTGATCACCTGAAAGGAGAACATCAAGGGAGTAAGCCAAATGCCCAGTAAGGTCGCTCAATGGACCAATCAAAAGGAATACAAAAATATTTGAGAAAACGAGATTACGGAGGTACAGAATTTTAATGGAACATATATCAGACCGAATTTCAAAATGCAAAAGTATATCTTTATACAGAGACTAACACTAGAGAGTCATTCAGAATAAGTTCACACATGCCATCATTGACACTTGAAACTAGTTTAGAAAATAAGGTCTCAATCTCTAGCTAATCTGGCTGAGCTAGCCCACGTTCTAATTGTAGGTAAGTCAGAATTAGAAAAGTCACATACGCTGTGATATGGCTCATTGAATTAGCTACACGTATATAACAAATAAACAAAAGGTGAGACACTGACAAGTTGCCTAGACAATGTGAACTAATGAATGTCTCCCCAAAGTTAAGCAAAGTAATTTTTTTTCGGTAAATAAAAATATATATCAACTGATGAAACAAAAGTACAACATCTGCAAGCGGCATACCCCAGAAAAACAACAACAAAACGCAAGTCTTGCTAAGCAAGAGCAAAGAGGAAACCTAAGCTAGGCAGAAACATGCCACACTGGCAACAAAAGAAAAGTTAATACATAACACTGGAGCTAGATCAACAAGAGACATACAAAGACCCAGTAGTGACCACAGGAGAAGGCCACGTGGAATCTGGAGGTCCTGGTGAAAAGACCATCACACTAAAACTGTGACATAACATGTTAAAAGCTGCAACGGTCTGTCTGAACACGGACCGATCACCCAAAAATCAATCTGACCAAACCATGATGGAATCAAACAAATATGGAGTCGGGGAGCTGCCATTCACCCTAGAACCATCGGTTAGTCTGGGTATTGGCCACTTTTCTACAAGAGAATAACCTCCACCGGATGATCTACATAAGACCTGCAGAACAAGAAACCACATCAGTATACTTATTCTGGAAGGAACGAGAATTTCGCTCTCGCCAAATATAGTACACCAACGCCGCAAACGCTATCCGACAGACCGATGTCGAGAATCCAGACCAAACCCTGTCAACTCAACATAGGCCAGTTACAATTGTATTTCTTTTGAATAACAGACCATAATCTGAACGTGAAAGGGCAGTTAAAAAATAGATGATCATGGGACACAAAAGGAATGCGACAGAAAACACAACTCATGCTAGGAATGACATGAAAAGCAAAAAGCCTATCCCGCGTACTTAACCTCTCCCTAATGGCCAGCCATAAGACAAAATTATGACGTGGAACACGCCACTTACCCGACAGTAAGCATGCCCATCTAACAAACGACCGCTTATGACGAAGGGCTTCCCACGTACTCGCAATGGAAAAATCCCCGGAACCACTAACCATCCATACAATCCTATCAGACATATCTGGGGCAGGACGAAAAGAGCTAGGGGTACTCTTGCGCAACTCCATGAGCTCAAGAAAGTGGACGAAGATGGGTGAATGATCAGAAATACCTCTAGGACAAAAAATCGTTTCAGTTTTAAGAAATTTAGAGATCCAAGTATCATTAACAAGGGCACGGTTAAGCTTCCTACGAATAGTATCACCATCATCCTGACCAGTCCAAGTATAAAAGCAACCAGAATACTTCAAATTTAAATGTTCTGAGGTAATCAAATGATCGTGGAACTCCTGATAGTAGCGAGGCCATCTACTGCTACCCCCTAACTTCTCACTTGGACTCTGGATAGCATGGGATGAACAATTGCCTTTAATCATAATTTTCTACAAAAATCATTATCAAACAAGCATTGAAATGGCTCCATGTGCCCCTCCATTGATCGTGGTAGGTGAGGCAGAGTGAGGAGTATTGTTATTATTGCTAGGTTGAGTGATTTATTTGGTAGGATGGCTTGATCCAGATGGCGTTTTCACCTGATAATGGTGTATCCTTATGATGAATACTGTGGATTGGCAGGTTTGTCCAAATTGATATGAGGGGTTGATCCACATACAGACTGACCGTTGTAGTTTTAGCATGATTTGGCATTGTTGCTAGTGCAATTGGTTATTCCATTAGGATCTTCAGACTTTCCAGGTGGCTTCACCTGTTGATGTTACCTTCATATGGTCACTGTTGGTCTTTTTATTTTCCTTTCTTTTGTTGATTATGTATTACCTCTTTTATTTTGATGCTAGTGTGGCATGTTTCAGCCTAGTTTAGGTCTACTTATTAGCTTGTTTAGCGAGGCTTGTGTTTTCATTGTTGTATTCCTGGGATATGCCCCTTGTATATGTTTTACAGTTGTTTCATCAGTTGATATATATTTTTATTCACTAAAAAAATATAATAATGCCATATCTGCCAATATATTTATCGTACGTTTGATTGGCCACCTGTTTAAGGGTGAAAGGCCGTACTCATGGGTAGTCTTGTTCCCCATTTCGTCTTAGAAGTCTTTCATAATCTGAAGGTGAACTTGGCATCCCTATCGAACAGAATAGTTACTGACAGTCCATAATAACTAACAACTTCCTTAATATAAATTTAGGCAAGTCATTCAGTAGAATACATTTGCTCGTAGGAATAACTCGGCCAATATTAATCAACCTATCCACAACTGAGATAGATGTTATCTCTTAGTTGTTCGTGGTAATCATGACACAATCCATCGAATTTGTTCCCATTTCCACTCAAGTACAAGGAGTGGTTACAACTATGCAGCGGCCTTCTTATGGTCTAAATTTACATGTTATTAGGTCGAACACCGGGATATAAATCCTAATACACACACACACACACACACCTTTTCATGCTAGGCCACCAAAGATTTTGGCATAAATCACAGTATATTTTTGTCCCCCCCCAGTGAATTGAGTACTTAGGAACTATGTGTATCCTTCATAATTTCTTTTCTCCATTCATCACTAGGTGGAACATATATCCAACCTTCACACTTTTAATTACCGTTATACACACACACACACACACACCTATTCATGCTAGGCCACCAAAGATTTTGGTATAAATCACAGTATATTTTTGTTCCCCCCAGTGAATTGAGTACTTAAGAACTATGTGTATCCTTCATAATTTCTTTTCTCCATTCATCACTAGGTGGAACATATATCCAACCTTCACACTTTTAATTACCGTTCTCATCACAATCTATTAGGCATATTCGAGACAGAACAAAAAAAGCTAGGGGTACTCTCGCGTAACTCCATAAGCTCAAGTGCATTGGACATAGGCGAACACCACTAGGAGCCCAAGATCACATTAGAAACCCTTGTTTGCCTAGCCAGATGCCAGTCAGAAACAATCCTACTTTGCATAAGTGGATTTGATGAAGGCTATGATTGTTTGCATTGGGATTTTTTCTTTGATGTGTTGGTTGGCCTTAGATTTCCACCCACAATTATTAGATGGATCAAAGCCTGTGTCCCTAGCATGAGCTTTTAAATCATCATAAATGGGGAATCCAATGGTTTCTTTCTAGGTAGGTGAGGTATTTGGTAGATGTATCTGATGTCCCCCTACCTTTTTGTTATATGCATGGATGTTCTTGCAGGGATGTTACAGAGGCTAGTAGTTGGTAGTCAGTTTCGCTACCACTGGAGGTGCCAAAAGGATGGTATCTTTCAGCTTGCCTTTGCTAATGATATCATGCTTTTTTGTCAGGGTGACTCTCATTCGGTTCACATCTTGAAACATGGTCTCACTGTCTTTCAGCAGTTCTCCGGACTCGTTCCCAATTATAATAAGAGCCATGTTTTTTTCTCTGGTGTTAAGCCTACTACCAAGGCTTTGATCTCTTCTTGTCTTGGCTTTCTCAAGGGAGAGCTCCCTATACGATATCTGGGAGTCCCTCTGATCTTCATTTGTGTATGGAAAGAGGACCATCAGCCTCTTTTGGATAGCATCGGGAAGAAAGTCAAGCATTGGACTTGCAATTACTTGTCATATGCTGGTAGGGTCCAATTGATTAGATCATTTTTGTTCTCTATCCAGGTGTACTGGGCTTTAGTTTTTATCCTTCCAAAGAAAGTGATACTATAGATGGAGAGGATATTTTGAGCTTTCCTTTGGAAAGGTACATGGCTTTGTACCACGGGAGCCAAGGTGCCTTGGGCTGATGTATCCTACTTGTGTTGACGTAGAAGCGCCTCAAGTTGGTGGATTGTCTTATTCTTAATCCAAATTAGTTGGCCTTAAGCATGATTAGTTATCCCTAAGCATGATTAGTTGAGCCCTATCGTGATTATGCTAATCTGGATTAGTCAAGGTTAATCGTGATTAATTAGTGACTAAGCTTGATTAGTTTGCCTTAATCTTGATTAAGGTAATTGTGATTACTTAGTTACTTCTTGGTTAACTAGTACTAATGAAGCTCACTAAGTCTAAAAATTGATTTGGGTTGTCATGTTCTTATGGGTAAGACTTGGAAGGGGTCTAATACCCTTGAAACACTTAATTCTCTAGGGAAAAAACTCAGCATATTGATTTCTCTAAGATTGATTTCTTTTGTTGTAGTCTTTATTGATGATATTCTTATCTTCAGATAGTGTTTCAAGTTTTACATGAAAAGAAATTGTACGCAAAGTTTAGTAAGTGTGAATTTTGGCTCGAGCAAGTTACATTTTTGGGACATATGTATCCAGTGTAGGCGTATCTATAGATCCAGTAAAGATTGAAGCGATTGTAAATTGGCAAAGACCAACTACTATGAAGGAGGTTCAAAGCTTTTTGGGACAGGCAGGTTTTACCGTTGATTTGTGGAAAATTTCTCAATGATTTTAAGTCCATTAATAAAAGCTTACTCAAAAATCAGTGAAGACAATTTTGGGACACAAAGTGTGAGGCTAGTTTCCAAGAATTGAAGCAACGGTTGATTTTGCCCCTAATTCTAACTCTACCAAAAGGTAATGATAACCTCATAATCTATAGTGATGCTTCCCATATCGGTTTGGGTTGTGTTCTAATGCATTGGGGAAAGATAATGACCTATGCTTCAAGGAAGAAAAAACCCTATGAGCAAAACTATCCTACACATAATTAGGAGTTGGCAGCAATTGTATTTGCCCTGCATAAATGACATCATTACTTGTATGGAGTAGCGTTTGAAGTGTACACGGACCATAAAAGCTTGAGGTATTTATTTTCACATAAAGAGCTTAATATGAGGCAAAATAGATGGATGAAACTTCTAAATGATTATAATTGCACCATCCAATATCATCCGGGCAAAGCTAACGTGGTTCCTAATGCATTGAGT
The DNA here is from genome assembly GCA_033070095.1 of Escallonia herrerae. NCBI lineage: Eukaryota > Viridiplantae > Streptophyta > Magnoliopsida > Escalloniales > Escalloniaceae > Escallonia > Escallonia herrerae. The sequence goes on along the minus strand of JAVXUP010000033.1, from coordinate 870,100 downwards.
AGAAAAGCTGCGCTTGCCCACTTGATGATAAAAAGAGTGGAAATTGTTAAAAGATGCATTCATTTGGCAGCCTCGACTACTACCTACCTAAGACATGTATTGTATTTGCTAATATTAAGGTGCAGCCTATTTTGATAGAAAGGATTAGAGAAGCACAAGCATGAGATCCAGAAGTACAAACTATTTTTAAAGATTTGAGTTCCAAATAAAATTTTAAGTTGCACAGTGATGGTTTGCTCCTAATGGGTAAGAGAATGTGTGTTCCGAATAATATTTTCGGTAAATAAATAATATATATATATATATATATATATATATATATATATATATATCAACCGATGAAACAAAAGTACAACAAATGCAAAGGGCATACCCCAGGAATACAACAAGAATTGCACGTCTTGCTAAGCAAGAACTAAGAAAGGAAACCTAAAATAGGCTAAACATGCCATACTGGCAACAGAAAGAGGTAATACATAACCACCGAAGCTAGATCAGCAAAAGAAGTACAAAACGCCCCAATAGAGACCACATGAAGGTAACAACAACAGGTAAAGCCAAGTGGAGTCTGGAGAACCTGGTAGAAAGACCTCCACACTAACAACAATGATATCACATGCTAAACTACAATGTCTATCTGTACGTGGACCGATCTCCCAGATATCAATCTGGACCAAAACCACGATGAGATCAAGCGAATATGGAGTCAGGGAGCTGCCATTTAGCCTAGAACCATCGGTTAGTCGAGGAATTGGCCCGTTTTCTACTTGAGATTTTACGTTGCACGGTGATGGTTTGCCCCTAATTGGTAAGAGAATGTGTGTTTCGAATGATGCTAGTTTGAGACGAGAGATAATGGAAGAAGCACATCAGTCCAAGTATTCTATGCACCCCAGAAGTACTAAAATGTATAAAGATCTGAAATCTAGTTATTGGTGGAGTAACATAAAGAGAGATGTGGCTGAATTTGTTGCAAAATGTCTTACATTTAACTAGTTAAGTTGTAACATCGCAAACTAGCTGGGTTACTTCAACCGTTATCCGTGCCTGAGTGAAAATGGGTGCATATTACAATAGACTTTGTATCATGTTTACCTCGAACTCGAAATGGACATGATGCTATTTGGGTGGTTGTTGATAGACTTACAAAATTTGCTCACTTTCTTGCTATCAATGTGACTTACGCTTTAGAGAAGTTGGCACGTATGTATATAAAAGAGATTGTTAGATACCATGGAGTACCGGTAAGCATTATTTCAGATCGAGATCCTCATTTTACTTCGAGATTTTGGAAAGCTTTTCAAGATGCAATGGGAACTGAGCTTGCTTTAGCACATCTTTCCATCCACAAACAGATGGTCAAAGCGAAAGAACAATTCAAACCATGGAGGATATGTTACAAGCATGTACTATGGAATTGAAAGGCAACTGGGATTATCACTTGGCACTTATGGAGTTTTCTTACAATAACAACTACCACTCTAGCATTAAAATGACACCATTTGAAGCTCTTTATGGCAGGAAGTGTAGATCTGCAGTTTGTTAGAATGAAGTTGGTGAAAGACAGTTTCTTGAACCCGAATTAGTGCAAGAAACCACAGAAACAAACAAGCTGATCCGTGGTCAATAAAAAATTATGCGGATAAAAGAAGAAGAGATTTGGAATTTGCTATAAGAGACCATATATTTCTACGTGTTTCACCTTCTAAAGGGGTTACAAGGTTTGGAAACAAAGGAAAATTGGCACCGTGCTACATTGGTCCCTTTTGAGATTTTGGAACGGATTGGTGATCGGGTTGCATTGCCACCATCGCTAGCTGGTATGCATGATGTTTTTCACGTATCTATGTTAAGGAAGTATGAGCTTGATTCTTCACATGTATTGTATCTGAACTGATTCTGATTCAAAATGACTTATCTTATGTCTAGAAGTTGATTCAAATGATCAAAAGGAACAAGCGCTACAGAACCGGAACATACCACTTATTAAGTGTTATGGGAACACCATGGAATTGAAGAAGCTACATGGGAGAGAGGCTGAATCACCATCTTTTTCCTTAGCAAGGTATGAGTTTAAGGACTAAATTCTTTTAAGGACGGATTGGTGTGAGGACCTTAGTTTCACCTAGATGTAAACTTTATTTCATGCTTATTATTGTGTATGTAGTAGTGTGATATCTTTCTTAATTGAAGATCTTCTGCATTATATGAGTGGTTTTCCTAACCTATTTATGACAAGTTGTATGCTTCTATTGTCATAGACGCACCTCAAGTTGGTAGATTGGCTTATTCTTAATCTTGATTAGTTGCCTCTCGGTCCCGTTCTTGAGATAGGGGAGGTACCGGCCGGGGTGCCAGAGGAGGGAGGGGCAATCGGGGTGATTCTCGACCCAGGGAGGGGCAACCATGGGTAAGGATAAAGGGGTGGAGATAGTAAGGCAGACGCTCAGCGCCTTATTTCTTCCTCACCTCATCCATCCTGGGCTGACAAGGTGAAGCCGGGGCCTTCCAGTTCTAGAGGTAAGATGAAATTATCCTACTTCCTGCCGACATTTTTTCAAGAAACGGTACAAGTTTCTCCACCTAAAGTTATTGCTGAGGAAGGCATTAAATTGTGGGATAACTGTATTGTGGGCTACTTTGTTGATAAAAAAATTGCCTTATTTCACTATTAACAACATTGCCCATAAACTGTGGTTGAAAGATGGGTTGCAAAAAGTTTTAGTTAACGATAGGGTTTTTATTTCTTCAAATTCTCATAAGTGGATATGGTTGACAAGATTTTGGATTCGGGTTCGTGGCATTTTGCTAATAAATTAATTGTTTTGCAGCGTTGGAGACTTGGTATGAATTTATGCAAGGAATCCCTTGATGTTCTACCGTTGTGGGTTAGACTCTACAACATTCCTGTTGAATACTTAACAGCTAGTGGGTTGAGTTATGTAGCGAGTGGCATTGGGCAGGCACTATATGCGGACTCGCTTACTGAGAGTTGTGAGCGGATAAGTTTTCCTAGAGTGTGTGTTGAGGTTTCTACAACCAGGGAGCTCGTGAGCTTATTATTGTGCCAAACCTGAGTACATGGTAGGAAGCGGATTCCCCCTCTGATCCTGTGACTGTTCGAGCAGACTATCAGTGGCGCCCTTCGGTTTGCACGGTGTGAGGCCCCGATCTTAATAAGTTTCTAATCATTTTATTAAGTTTAAACATATTTAAATTTGATTGAAATAATATAATCGTGTTATATTATTTATATACATAAAATATATATTGAAATTAAGTTGTGGGTCCAAAATATAATTATGTAAAACTTTGGGGTCAATTTTAAAATACCCTAAGTTAGCTATTAGGGGTCACGTGAAGGGGTGTGGGATTAATAGCATTTTGGTGTGCCACCTGTGTTTGGTGGTGAGTAATCATAGGAAACTAATAAAGAAATAGAAAGAAACCTAAGTGGATAACTTAGAAACAAAAGAGAAGGGGAGTGGAAGACCACCTTTGGCCAAACAAAGAGAAAAGAGATAAGGGAAAGAGTAGGAAAAAAAGAGAGAAGGAGAAAGAAAAGAAAAGAGAGAAAGGAAGAAGAGAAGAAGAAAAGGAAGAACAAAGGATAGAGATTTGATTCAACTATCTTCAATTGGCTTGACCTAAAAATTCTTTAAGGTAGGTTATCTTGTTCTTTTAGGTTTTAAAGCATGTTAGAGAAGTATTATGAGTAGTGAAATACTTATAAACTTGCTTGTAATGGTCTTAAGAGAGAGATATGTTCAAAACCTGCAAAACAGTCATGAAAATGAAATAACTTTGGTGCCTAGAAATGTATGGTTTTAGTTGAGATATGGGTTTGGTTATTTTATATGTTGTACTACTACATGTGTAGAGTATACACACCAAATTTCAGATTATTTCAAGCACTATTACTATAGTTTAAAATTCGTTGCTTGAAACCTGTTCTGTGAAACTATAGAGTCATGGAATTAGAGTAATTTTGATGCTTAGAAATGTATAAGTTTAATTAAGATATGGACTTGGTTATTTTAAATGTTACACTAGTACATGTATAGAGTATACATACCAAATTTCAGATTAATTCAAGTACTATTGCTATGGTTTAAAATTCGTGGCTTGGAACCTATCTTGTGAAACTGTTGTTAGGCAAATTCTGAAGTTTATCTTTTTAAGGGCTTAATATGATCTTAAAACAATATTTTTGTGTCACGTAAAATACTGGGATGTAGCTCTTTAAGTCTAGTTTTTAGAAATATATAGTTTGACTGTGGAGGCCTTGTAATTAAATTCTTATGATTTTCGGAGTACAGACTACTCCTGCTGCCATTTGAAATACTGGGCAGATTAGGTAACCTAAACTAGTAGTTCCTTCGTGTTGGGCTTAATGGTGAATAACTAGGCAAATTTCAAGTCTTGAATGGACACTAAAATATCTACATAATAATATGAGTATACATATGAGTAGGGTACTTAAGGAAGAACCTCAAATTAATTCTCGCTTGATTACCAAATTAGTTGGCGCATTAGGGATTAGTTTACATGTTTGGTATATGTTGTTGATAATATGGCAAATGTGATTTGAGAGGGGCTTAAACCTCTTTTTATGCACTTGATGACCCTTTTGTTGACATCTGTGCATGATTATGCATGTCACGTGAAGGAGGAGGAAAAAAGTGAGTTGAGGGTGGTATTTGCTGCGGTTGGAAGTTATCCGGCCAGGTTCTCGTTCTCGTTCATGTCTCGATAGTACGCACTAGCTATGCGTACTACTTCTCGAAAGGAATTATTGGCGTGCCTGTGATGACGTTAGACTTCTTCTATCGAACCCGCTACATCAGTTGGTTGCAATACGAAAAGTCTCTCGCACTCAGGGAAGGTTGGCTCGTGCATGAGGGGGCATATTTGCATATTGGTCTTCAACTTGTCTATATTGTTTCATTATACTTAGCGAGATCAAGTTAATATTTAAGTCTTGCTTGCCATTCTTGCATATGTTCTACGAGATTGAAATCTTGCTCGATATGCTATTCTCGTTTGTTTTGAAGGCAAGTGTTACTCGATATGTTCAATTATTTTGAAGTACGTAGGTATCATTTGTCCAAGTGATTTACATGTTTATACTAACTATGCATAATATAATCTAATCAAGTTTGGACTTAAAAGCACTGGATACCCTACTGAGCCATTAGGCTGACCCATTCCCGATACTTTTTTTTCTCTAGGTTCGGAGTCAGAGTATTTGCCAAGGACGAAGAGGACTACCTCGGGGAGGCTCAAGAGTATTACGCAGGGTGAGCAACGTCTTAGTTGTTTTTTTTTCTTTGGAGTGTAGTACTTGAATAGAAGAGAGGTGGTCTGTAATATAATGTTATGTTCAGTCTTTCCACTTATGGACGACTGTAACGTTTAAGCCATGCTTCCGCTGTTTCTTTAGAGGTTTGTAGTAAAGCTCTGTTTATATTTGAGGTATATATGTTAACTAGCGGGTTTAGTGTTTCACTGTCCTTCCGGGGGGCGTGACACACGGTGTGCAAATGCTTCGGACATACTACCATGTCTTGTACTCGGACTGAGAGAGATGGGCCCCCTCCTCCTGCAATGTCTGTTCCGAAGCGATCTGACACGACCCTTCCTGCCTCTGTTGCTTCTTTGGCAAAAGAAGCAGAGTGGACAACCGTGAACAACAAAGGCAAGGACAAAGTCAGCAAAGGTTCTTCATCTTCTTTATCTCTTGATCATGTTCAGCAAAGCCGTAGTCAATTTGAGACTAGGCACAACATGAGATTGATAGCCAGGTACAGGTAAGTACCCATCATGCTTCTTCTCCGCAGGAGGTCAGTACTCAGCAGTCTACTCTTTCTTAGGTACCTTGTCTTTTGCATAATTTGCCTATTGATGATCATGCCTTGCACTCTGATTTGCATTTAGATTCTGGCCTGATTGTGCACTCTGAGTCTGGCACTGATTCGGACTCTAATTCTGATTTCATTCCCCGCACTCTTACTCCTAATAATAACACGTGTTCTGGTAATAAAATAATCCTTGACTCTAATGTTAATAATAATAAGAAGAAGATTAATAAGAAGTCCCCCCCGCAGGGGAAACTTCACCTGACTCTTCTTATAGGTTTGTGGCATCTTTTTGGTATTTTGGTATTAGGCATAACATTTTTTTGCTGGAATTCTCGAGGATTCAACACTAGTGGTAAGCAAGTGGAGGCCCAACATATGATTGCCTCCTTAAGTGTTATGCTTTTTGGGATCTTGGAAACCAGAGTAGCTGCCCCCAATGCTTCAGTTATTTATATAACCATAGATTTCCTGGTTGGTCCTTCATTAATAACTACCAATTTTCCGTGAATGGTAGAATTTGGGGTTTGTGGAATCCCAAAGTAGTTAATGTTACTTGTCTTGGTATGTCAGATTAAATAATTCATTGTCAAGTGAACTTAATAGATAGGTTGCCTCCTTTTTTTGTTTCCTTTGTGTATGGATCTAATAATTCTAGTGAGAAATCTATACTCTGGCAGGAGCTTGAGTATTGGTCTGACCTTTTTGAGAATATCTCTGGTTGGTTCTTGGTGATTTTAATGCCATCTAGAGTCCGCGTGAGAAGTTAGGGGGTAGCATTAGATGACCTCGCTACCATCAGAAGTTGCATCATTGTTTGATTATTTCTGAACTTTCTGATTTGAAGTATTCTGGTTGTTTTTTTACGTGGACTAACTGTCAAGATGACGGTGGTACTATTTGTAGGAAGCTTGCTCGTGTCCTTGTTAACAATTCTTGGATTTTTAAATTTCCTAAATCTGAAGCGGTTTTTCGTCCTAGAGGCATTTCTGATCATTCACCCATCCTTGTTCACTCCCTTGTCAAAGTTAACAAGGTGCCCAAGCCGTTTAAATTTTTTGATATGTGGGCCAATCATCATAAGTTTTTGCCTCTGGTTGCTAAGGTGTGGGGCATGCCCCTTGCTGTTTGTGCTATGTTCAGGGTTGCTAGGAAGCTAAAGCTGCTTAAGTTACAGCTTAAGGACTTTAATAAGGAGAACTTTAGCAACATCTCAGGTAGACTTAATGTGACAAGGACTTCCTTAGAGTATGCTCTGAACATGTTAGCGTTGAACCCTCTTGACCCTCTGTGGCATCAGATTGAAAAGGAGAAGCTAGAACATTTTGCTAGAGTGAGTGGGGAGGAGGAGAGTTTCCTCAAGCAAAAATATGGGATTCACTGGCTGGATGTGCGAGATAAAAATAACAAAATTTTCTTCAAGTTTGTTAATAAGAGAAGGAATTTTAATAAAATTAGTTCTCTTCTTCGGTCTGACGGTACCATCCTTGAAGACTCAGATTTGGTTAAGGCTTCAATTGTTGACCATTTTCAGAGTTTATTGAGGAATCATGGTCTGGGTAACTATCCGGGATTGAATGAGCTGAGGAACTAGATGTTGAAATCCCTTTCTGACTCTCAGCAGCGTGAGGTGAGTCATGAGGTTACTAAGGATGAGATTCAGACGGTTTTCTTTTCTCTCAAGGATGGTAAGTCCCCTGGTCCTGATGGGTATAATGCCTTCTTTTTTAAGAGGGCATGGAATATTGTGGGGGAGGAGACTGTGGAAGCGATTTAGGATTTTTTTGGTAATGGTCAGCTTCTCGAAGAAGTTAACCATACTTTCCTTGTCTTAATCCCCAAAGTGGCTAATCCCTCGAGTCTTAATGACTACAGGCCTATTTCTTGCTGTAACATGATTTTTAAGTGCATAGCCAAGATCATTGCTAATCGTGTTAAGGTGGTGCTTGGGGACCTCATTGATCCTTCTCAGACAACCTTTGTTGCCTCTCGGAGTATTGCAGATAATATCCTATTGTCTCAGGAGCTCATGCAGAACTATCATCGAGGGATTTTAGGGTTCCTAGATGAGCCATGAAGGTGGATTTGATGAAGGCCTATGATTGTTTGCATTGGGACTTTCTCTTTGATGTGTTGGTTTGCCTTAGATTTCCCCCCATGGTTATTAGATGGATCAAAGCCTGTGTCCCTAGCACGACCTTTCGATCATCATTAACGGGGAATCTAACGGTTTTTTAGGGGTAGGCAAGGTACCAAGCAAGGAGATCCGATGCCCCCTACCCTTTTGTTATATGCATGGATGTTCTTACGGGGATGCTACAGAGGTTAGTTATTGGTAGTCAGTTTCGTTACCACTGGAGGTGCCAAAAGGATGGTATCTTTCAGCTTGCTTTTGCTGATGATCTTATGCATTTTTGTCGGGGAGAACTTCCTTCGGGGAGACCTTCCAGCAGTTCTCGGGACTCCTTCATAATCCTAATAAGAGCCATGTTTTTTTCTCTAGTGTTGAGCCTACTAAGAAGGCTTTGATCTCTTCTTATCTTGGCTTTCTGGAGTGAGAGCTCCCTATGCGATATCTGGGAGTCCCTCTGATCTCCACTTGGCTGAGGACAAAAGGACTGTGAGCCTCTTCCGGACCACATCGTGAAGAAAGTCAAGCATTGGACTTGCAATTACTTGTCGTATGCTGGTAGGGTTCAATTGATTAGATCAGTGTTGTTCTTTATTCAGGTGTACTGGGCTTCAATTTTTATCCTTCCAATGAAAGTGATTCTAGAGATGGAGAGAATATTTCAAGCTTTCCTATGGAAGGTTATGGGGCTTTGTACCACGGGAGCCAAGGTGGCTTGGGCTGATGTTTATTATCCTGAGGAAGAGGGTGGTCTGGGTATTAAGCAGATTGAGGTGTGGAACTTTGCTGCCATCTCTAGGCACATTTGGTCCATTATTTCTTTCAGGTAGGACTCCCTTTGGCCGCGATTGGTTAAGTCCAATATTCTGATAGGAAGGAGTTTTCGGGAAGTCTCTTGTCCCAGTGATTGTAGCTGGTCTTGGCATAAGATTCTCATGGTTAGGGATATGATTCGCTCCTTTCCTCAGTATATAGTTGGGGATGGCAATATGATCTCTTTGTGGTTTGACTGGTGGCCTCCGATAGGTCCTATCATTCCTATCCTTGCTGATAGGATTAATTCTTACTCTGGTCTAGGTACGCCAGTGAGGGTTTCTGATGTGATCTTGGGCTCCTCGTGGTGTTGGCCTGTGTCCAATACACTTGAGCTCATGGAGCTGTGCGAGAGCACGCCTAGCTCTTTTCGTCCGGCCCCGAATACGCCAGATAGAATCGTCTGGATGGTTAGTGGTTCTGGAGAGTTCTCAATTTTTTTTCGATAAATAAAAATATATCAACCGATGAAACAAAAGTACAACATGTGCAAGGGGCATACCCCAGGAAAACAACAACGAAATGCGAGTCTTGCTAAGCAAGAGCGAACATAAAACCTATGCTAGGCAGAAACATGCCACACAGGCCACAAAAAAAAAGTTAATACATAACAACGAAGCTAGATCAGCAAAAGAAATACAATGGACCCAGTAGTGACCACACGAGAAGCCACGCGGGATCTAGAAGTCCTGGTGGAAAGAGCATCACACAAAAACTGCGATATAGTATGCTAAAAGCTGCATCGGTCTGTCTATACACAAACCGATCACCCAAAAGTCGATCTGACCAAAAGATGACAGAATCAGCCAAATATGGAGTCGGGGAGTTGCCATTCACCCTGGAACCATCGGTTAGTCGGGGTACTGGCCACTTTTCTACAAGATAATAACCTCCACCGGATGATCTGCACAAGACCTGCAAAACAAGAAACCACATCAGTATACTTATTCTGGAAAGAACGAGAATTCCGCTCTCGCCAGATATAGTACACCAACGCCGCAAACGCTATCCGACAGACAGATGCTGGGAATCCAGCACCTTGCCATTCAAAGGAAGCTCTATCAACCATACCCTGCCAACTCAACATAGGCCAGTTAAAATTGCATTTCTTTTGAATAATATACCATAATCTGAACGTGAAAAGGCAATTAAAAAATAGTTGATCATGGGACTCAAAAGGAATGCGACAGAAAACACAGCTCATGCTAGGAATAACATGAAAAGCAAAAAGTCTATCATGCGTACTTAACCTCTCCCTAATGGCCAGCCATAAGATGAAGTTATGACGTGGAACACGCCACTTACACGACAGTAAGCAAGCCCATCTAGCTAACGGCTGCTTTTGACGAAGGGCTTCCCACGTATTCGCAACGGAGAAATCCCCAGAACCACTAACCGTCCAGACGATCCTATCAGGTGTATCCGGGGCAGGACAAAAAGAGCTAGGGGTACTCTCGCGCAACTCCATGAGCTCAAGGGTATTGGACACAGGCCAACACCACGATGAGCCAAAGATCACAGCAGAAACCCTCGCTCGCCTACCCAGACCCGAGTCAGAAATAATCCTATAAGAAAGGGTAGGAATGATAGGGCCTATCGGATGCCACCAATCAAACCATAGAGAGATCCTACTACCATCCCCAACTATATACCAAGGGAAAGAACGAATCATATCCCTAACCATGAGAATCTTACGCCAAGACCAGCTACAATCGCTAGGGCAAGAGACTTCCCAAAAACTTCGACCTATCAGAATATTGGACTTGACCCATCGCGGCCAAAGGGAGTCCGACCTGAAGGATATGATAGACCAAATGTGCCTAGAGATGGCAGCAAAATTCCACACCTCAATCTGCTTAATACCCAGGCCATCCTCTACCTCAGGACAACATACATCAGCCCAAGCCACCTTGGCTCCCGTGGTACAAAGCCCCGTACCCTTCCAAAGGAAAGCTCAAAAAATTCTCTCCATATCTAGAATCACTTCCTTTGGAAGGATAAAAACTGAAGCCTAGTACACTTGGATAGTGAACAAAACTGATCTAATCAATTGGACCCTACCAGCATACGATAAGTAATTGCAAGTCCAATGCTTGACTTTCTTCACGATGCAGTCCAGAAGAGGCTGACAGTCCTCTTTCTGCAAACAAGTGGAAATCAGAGGGACTCCCAAATATCGCATAGGGAGCTTTTCCTCAAGAAAGCCAAGACAAGAAGAGATCAAAGCCTTGGTAGAAGGCTCAACACCAGAGTAGAAAACATGGCTCTTATTCGGATTTGGGATAAGTCCCGAGAACTGCTGGAAGACAGAGAGCCCATGTTTCAAGACCTAAACCGAAGGAAGGTCACCCTGACAAAAAAGCATGAGATTATCAGCAAAGGCAAGTTAGAAGATACCATCCTTTTGGCACCTCCAGTGGTAACGAAACTGACTACCAACTACTAGTCTCTACAACATCCCTGCAAGAACATCCATGCAAAGAAGAAAAAGGTAGGGGACATCGGATCCCCATGCCTGATACCTCACCTACCCTGAAAGAAACCATTAGATTCCCCGTTAATGATGATCGAAAAGCTCATGCTAGGATAGTCCCGTCAGATCGAAGAATAGAACTGATTTTATTAAAATTCATCCTCTTATTAACTGACTTGAAGAAAAATTGTTATTTTTATCTCCCACATCAAGCCAGTGAATCCCAGATTTTTGCTTGAGAAAACTCTCCTCCTCGGCACTCACTCTAGCAAAAAGTTCAAGTTTCTCCTTTTCAATCTGTCGCCACACTGGGTCACGAGGGTTCAACGCTAACATGCTCTGAGCATACTCCAAGGAAACCCTAGCCTCATTAAGTCTACATGAAATGTTGCTAAAGTGTTCCTTATTGAAGTCCTTAAGCTGTAACTTAAGCAGCTTTGGCTTCCTGACAACCCTGAACATAGCACAATCCGCAAGGGGTGTGCCCCACACTTTAGCAACCAGAGGCAAAAACTTATGGTGATTGGCCCACTAATCAAAAAATATAAACGGCTTGGGCACCTTTTCAAGTTTGACAAGAGAGTGAACGAGGATGGGTGAATGATCAGAGATACCTCTAGGACAAAAAGCCGCTTCAGATTTAGGAAAATTAGAGATCCAAGTATCATTAACAAGGACACGGTCAAGCTTCCAACAAATAGTATCACCGTCACCCTGACAGTTAGTCCAAGAATAAAAGCAACCATAATACTTCAAATTTGAAAGTTCTGAAGCAATTAAACAGTCATGGAACTCTTGGTAGTAACGAGGCCATCTATTGCTACCCCCTAACTTCTCACTCAGACTCTGGATAACATTAAAGTCACCAAGTACCAACCAAGGATCATTCCTGAAAAGGCGAGACCTATACTCAAGCTCCTGCCAGAGCACAGATCTCTAACCAGAATCATTAGAGCCATACACAAAGGAAACATAAAAGGAGGCAACCTATCTATTAATTTCACACGACAGTGAATTATTTGATCTGACATACCAATACAAGTAACATTAGCAACTTTGGGATTCCATAAAACCCAAATTCTACCATTCACAGAATATTGGTAGTTATTTATAAATGACCAACCAGGAAATCTATGGTTATTTATAACTGAGGCATTAGGGGCGGCTACTCTGGTTTCCAAGATCCTAACAAGCATAACACCTAAGGAGGCAATCATATGTTGAGCCTCCACTTGCTTACCACCAGTGTTGAGTCCTCGAGAATTCCAACAGAGGATGTTATGCATGATACCAAAAACCAAAAGGATGCTACAAACTAAGAAGTAAGAGTCAGGTGAAATTTCCCCTACGGGGAGACTTCTTCTTTTTTTTTTCTTCTTCTTCTTCTTATTATTATTATTATTAAAATTAGAGTCAAGATTTATTTTACTACCAAAAGGAGAAGACATGTTATTATTAGGAGTTAGAGAGCAGGGAACTAAGTTTGAATCAGAGCCCCATACAGAGTGCACAATCATGCCAGAATCTAAAAGCATGTCAGAGTGCAAAACATGATCATCATTAGGTAAATTATGAAAATGGCAAGGTGCCTCAGGAAGAGAAGACTGCTGAGAACTGACCTCCTGCAGAGAAGAAACATGTTGGGCACTAACCTGTATATGGCTGTCAAGCTCAAGCTGGTGCCTAGTCTCCAACTGACTACGGCTTGGCTGAACACGATCATGAGATAAAGAAGATGAAGAATCCCTACTAACTTTGTTCTTGCCTTTACTTTTCACGGTTGACCACTCTACTTCTTTTGCCAGAGCAGCAGCAGTGGTAGGAAGGGTCGAGATAGATCGCTTCTGAACAGAGAGAGAAGGAGAAGGGGGCCTAATGCTCTCAGGCCAAGTACAAGACTGGGTAGTATGTCCGGAGCACTTGCACAGCGTGCAAATCGGAGGGCGCCACTGATAATCTGCGTGAACAATCACAGGATCAGAGGGGGCTTCCTGGCAGATACTCAAGTTTGGCACAATAACATGTTCATCTACGAGCTCCCTGGCTGCAGAAACCTCAGCACACACTGTAGCAAAGCTTATCCGCTCACAGCTCTCAGTAAGCGAATCTGCATATAATGGCTTCCCAATACCACTCGCTACGTAGCTCAACCCATTAGCTGTCAAGTACTAAACATGAATATTGTAAAGTCTAACCCATAGCTGTAGAACATCAAGGAATTCCTTGCACAGATTCATACCCAGTCTCCAACGCTGCAAAACAATTAATTTGTTCGCAAAATGCCACAGACCTGAATCCAGAATCTTGTCAACCGGATCCACAGAAGAGAGTTTGAAAAAGTAAAAACCCTTGTACCTTGCCTTCAGAAATTGTCAGCATGAAGTAAGATAATTTCATCTTACCTTTAGAATTAGAAGGCCCCAGCTTCACCTTGTCAGCCCAGGATGGATGAGGTAAAGAAGCAAGAATGCGCTGAGCGTCTGCCCCAATAGCTCCTCCCTTTTCCACACCAAAAGTAACCCCTCCCCTGGGTCTAGAACACCCCGATTACCCCTCCCTCCTCTGGCACCCTGGTCGATACCACCTCTATCTCGAGAAAGGGACCGATAACCCAGTTGTCGCCGAAGTGAGTCCACCTCCGCTTACAACACGCATTTCTCATCACCGACCTGTCGCCGGTATTCAAGTTCCTCCATAAGCAAACCAAACTGACGGGCCGACAATGCACCACTCAAGATATGATCGTGTAACCCACTAGTTTCTGCTAGAGTAGCGCTTCCTCATCAGAACATTCTAAACCATCAATGCTCTTCAAAAGAGATCCGTCACTTTTTGACATGCCTGAGGGGCCAGGGGTAGCCTCCCTATGCTTGATCGGCGGTGAAGCAGAATCCACCAAATTAAGAACACAAGAGACATTGTCATGAGTAGCCAGAGCATTTTGCTTCAAAAAATTGGCTAAACGAGTGCCAACAGGCATCGAAAGACGCCATAAAGAACAAACCCTAAAAAGAGCACCTATGCAACCCTTATTAGGGCCGGCGCAAGTGAAACACATAGGAAGGGAGCAAGGGAAAGGGAGGGGAAGGGGGGACAGACGTCCACCGCGCACCGCCGGAGAAGAGAGAAGACCTAGGTCAATCAATCGCCAGCAAATCGGAAGCGCAGTTCACATCGCGACAAGAATTTTGGCAAGAGACTAAAGTGCCGAACACTCCCCGGTAGGAATCTAACTTGCCAAAAATGACCTGGCAAGAAACTAAATCGCCGAACACTATCCGACCCAAAAATGGCAACATGACCAAACCCATAAAGATATGTCGTGGATCTATCCTGCTGCCGAATCGTGGATCTGTCCTGCCGCCGAATAGCACTATCCGATCAGATACGCCGTGTCCTTTACCTGCCACAAACTCTCGCACTCTATCGAAGAATAAAAATCGACCTATCCTACCCCATTCAAACTAACCGTAGCTAACCCATAGCGCCGCCGGATCTGCAAACCAAGTCGAACGCCGGTAAAGAGAAAAGGACCTGCGAGCACTTTTACACCCAGACAAGGACTGAAACAATGAAGAACCACACCAACCGCGACTTGCAGCTGTGCCACCAGCTGCCGGACACAAGCAGACTCGCCGTAAAGACGAAGGTCGGCGCCAGGGAGGACCAACAGCCGCCACCTATCTGCTAGAAATGGCCGGAGAAGACCCAAGACACTACCTAATGGCTAGTTTTTTTAGAGAGAAAATTTGAATTTTGAGAGAGAAAAAATGTCCAAGTTTTGGCAAGTTTTTTAGGCAGGGAGTGGTATGGGGAAGCCACTATATGCGGATTCAGCCACATCTCTCTTTATGTTACTCCACCAATAACTAGATTTTAGATCTTTATACATTTTAGTACTTCTGGGTGCATAGAATACTTGGACTGATGTGCTTCTTCCATTATCTCTCGTCTCAAACTAGCATCATTCAAAACACACATTCTCTTATTAATTAGGGGCAAACCATCACTGTGCAACGTAAAATCTCAAGTAGAAAACTAGCCAATTCCCTGACTAAGTGATGGTTCCAGGCTGAATGGCTACTCCCCGACTCCATATTTGCTTGATCTCGTCATGGTTTTAGTCCAGATCGATATCTGGGAGATTGGTCCATGTACAGATAGACGTTTCAGTTTAGCATGTGCTACACAGTTGTTAGTGTGGAGATCTTTATACCAGGTTCTCCAGACACCACGTGGCTTCACATGTTGTTGTTACCTTCATGTGGTCTCTATTGGGTCTTTTTGTACTTCTTTTGCTGATCTAGCTTCGGTGGTTTTGTATTACCTCTTTCTGTTGCCAGTATGACATGTTTGGCCTATTTTAGGTTTCCTTTCTTAGTTCTTGCTTAGCAAGACGTGCTGTTCTTTGTTATTGTATTCCTGGGGTATGCCCCTTGCATTTGTTGTACTTTTGTTTCATCGGTTGATATATATATTTATTTACCAAAAAAAGCATGAAGGGGGTAGCAATAGATGGCGTCAATGGTTAAAGTAACCCAGCTGATGGTTCATGTTTCAAATTTTCTCTTTCAAAAACTAGCCGTTAGGTTGTGTCCTGAGTCTTCTCCGGCCGTTTCTAGCCGTTAGGTGGCGGTTGTTGGTCCTCCCCAGTGCTAGCCTTCGGCTTTCTGGCGAGTCTGCTTGTGTCTAGCGGCTGGTGGCGCAGCTGTAAGTCGTGGTTCCTTATTGTTTTGGTCCTTGTCGGGATGTAGAAGTGCTCGCATGTCCTTTTCTCTTCGCCGGTGTTCGATTTGGCTTACAGATCTGGCGGCGCTATGGGTTAGCTGCGGTTGGTTTGAATGGGGTGGGATTGGTCAATTTTTGTTCTCTGATAGAGAGTGCGAGAGTTTGTGGCAGGTAAAGGACACAGCTTACCAGATCGGACGGTGCTATTAGGCAGCGGGACAGATCTACGATTCGGCGGCAGGATAGATCCACGGCCTATCAGGCGTATTCGGGCCAGGACGAAAAGAGTTAGGGGTACTCTCGCTCAACTCCATGAGCTCAAGGGTATTGGACACTTCCCACGTACTCGCAATGTATAACTTAACTTTGTTTCTTTCATCACTCTCTAATTCAAAGTGTATGCTGCCCAAAATTGCATAAATATGAAACAGGTCGAAGTTGATTAGATTAGGCAGATTATGTGTTCATATTTAAACAAGCATATCTCATTCAATACTTGTCGGACTTGAGAGTTCTCTGACTTTCTAGAAATCTTAAGATGTGTGCTTTAACATTGTCTATTATATCACTCTTAAATTAGAAGTGTGTGTTATCCTAAATTGCTTAGATTTGGAACTGGTGTAACTTCACTGAAACTGTTTGAGCTAAGAAATGCATATAAATGTTTTATATGATGCTTGGCATGTTTAACGCGATAGCATGCTGTAAATCACATGAGTCTTTGGAAGTAGTGGCCGGGGGTCGAAGACCGACAAATCGGGTTATATGGAAACGAGATTATGTTGAGCTTGCTCAGCAGGTTAACCTCCCAGGGGCATTACGTTGCGTCACATATGCTATCAATATGTGCGAAGTCTTGTAGAAGGTCTAAATTTATCACTCATAAATTGAATTGATCGGCTCACCTTTTGAGGGATCAATTTAGGGTGAACGAGCATTCGACTTATGATTTGGGGTCCTTAAAGTCAATGTGATCTGTGTTTTGCTTGAATTATTTCTGGCTTTGTTCACTGTAATCTATCATATTACATGCAAGAGTTAATGATAAGCACGTTTTGTGTAGTTTATGCATGCTTGTTATGATTAAGATAGTGTTTAAGTTGGTCATATTTCTGCTCTACTTAGCTGTGGCTAACCCCTTTTCCATCTCTACTTTTTAGAAACTAGAGAGGATCAAGAAGTGCTAGGTGAGGGCGTTGGCGGGGAAGTTTTGAGTACCCTTTTGTGCCCGAGAATCAGGGATAGTAAGTCTTTGTGCACTTAAATTAGAGAATAAGGTGTGCTACGTAGATATGTATCATCTGGTTATGAGTTAGTGAAGAGTTAGTGAAGAAGTGTGGTGTGCACGTGTGTATAAGATTGGATTTGTAAGGATTGACGAATGTAATATGTGTTTAAAAGACTTGTTGTGTTGCTTATATTCATATGCAAATAGCGCACTCTGATTACCTTCGGAAGAAGGTTAAAGTGACAGAATATGTGTTGTTGCATCCTACTTCGTGGGGCGTGACAACTAAGATGGTATCAGAGCATGGTTTTGCTTATTAGCCAAAAATATGATCTTCGGAGTTAAGTCTAAAGCTTGACCTTAGAACTTCATTTTTCTCTTATTTCATGCTTCTTAATAGGTATGAATTACTGACAGAGAAGTAAGTTCTTCTGAAAAAGACACCAACAATGCTTTGAAAGATGTGAATGTGATATTGGGGTGTAGAGTCTCTTGCATGGAGAATCAACAAAATAATAATCTCAACCACCAAGGATCTAACCATGATCTAGAAGGGCAAGGTAAACCTGAAATGCCAAATAATTTCATGAATACGCATCCACCAGACTTTGTTCGAGAGGGTGATCCAACAAAGCTAAAAATTGGATTAGGAACATGAAAATAATCTTCAAAACCATGGGGCTGAATGATGAGATGAAATTATTACTAGCAACTTTTAAACTTGAAAATGATGCTGCTTGTTTGTGGGAAATGATTGACAGCGAATGGATAGCAGCTCAAACAGTTCGCACTTGGGAATTATTCAAAATTGAGCTCAATAAAAACTACATTC
Organism: Escallonia herrerae; assembly: GCA_033070095.1. Taxonomy (NCBI): domain Eukaryota; kingdom Viridiplantae; phylum Streptophyta; class Magnoliopsida; order Escalloniales; family Escalloniaceae; genus Escallonia; species Escallonia herrerae. The sequence goes on along the minus strand of JAVXUP010000033.1, from coordinate 852,037 downwards.
CTCAAAGTGTTAAGCTAAAAAGGAAGGGAAATGTTATGGCTGTGGATCCTTGCATCACCATGTGAATGATTGTCCTAATCTGAGGCCAAAACCGGTTCAGCAAAGTGGTAAGTAAGGAACGAGCACGGGCCGAGGTACCGGGAAACCAAGACTTATGCGAAAGGCTTTTGCTTTTGGACAAGAGGAGGTAAGAAATTAGGCCGAAGTAATTGGAAGTACACTTTCTACTTTTCAGCACTTGACACGAGTTTTGATTGATCCAAGTTCGTCACATTCTTATGCTGCCCCATACCTTGTGCATCATTTGGGCAAGAAGCCTGAGAGTTTACCATATGAACTTGTGGTGACTCCCCCTACGGGGGAGTCCTTACTTAGTGATGTCGTATGTAGATCATGCCCAGTAATAGTGTGTGGTAAGGGACTTAATGCTGATTTGATACTTTTACCCCTTCAGAATTAGGATGTCATGCTTGGTATGGACTGGATATGTCAACATCATGCTATTGTTGATTGTCATGCAAAGAGTGTTAATATGCGGGAACAAGGTACATAGGAATTTGTCGGGGACAAAGGGTTTTCTTCAACACCTACTATTTCTGTTATTCATGCTCGTAAGTTGCTTTCTAGAAGTTGTGTAGGCTACCTTTTTTATGTAATTGATCATGGTAAGAAAGAGCAGAAAATAGAAGGCATTCCAATTATTTGTGAGTTTGGTGATGGGTTCCGCGATGATATAAAAGCTCTACCCCCAGATTGAGAATTGGAATTTGTTATTGAGTTATTACTAGGAACAAGTCCTGTTTCTAAAGCTCCATATAGAATGGCTCCATCAAAATTGAAAGAGTTGAAAGTTCAGTTGCAAGAACTTCTAGATAAAGGCCTTATTCAACCACGTGTATCGCCTAGGGTGCTCCCGTATTGTTAATTAAAAAGAAAGACGGTTTGCTATTGTACATTGATTATAGGCAATTAAACCATGTGACTAAGAGAACAAATACCCACTTCTGCACATTAATGACTTGTTTGATCAGTTACAGGGTCCAACAGTTTTTTGTAAGCTTGATTTGAGATCAAGATAGCATCAATTGAAAGTCCAGAAATAAGATGTACCCCAAAGCAACTTTTAGAACATGTTATGGTCGTTATGAGTTCCTTGTTATGTCGTTTGGTGTTACGAACGCTCCAATAGCCTTCATGGGAGCATTGTTCGTAACAAAGACAGTTTGCAGAGATTGTGCATTGATTATAGGCAGTTAAACCATGTGACTATGAGAAACAAATACCCACTTCCACACATTGATTACTTGTTTGATTAATTATAGCGTGCAACATTATTTTTTAAGCTTGATTTGAGATCAGGATATCACCAATTGAAAGTTTGGAAAAAAGATGTACCCAAAACAACTTTTAGAACACGTTATGGTCATTATGAGTTTTTTGTTATGACATTTGGTGTTACTAATGCTTCACTAGCCTTCATGGACATGATGAATCTTGTTTTTAACCCATACTTGGATTCCTTTGTCGTAGTCTTTATTGACGATATTCTTGTCAACTCCAAAGACCGTGAACAACATGAGTACCATCTCCAGATAGTGTTGCAAGTTTTACGTGAAAAGAAATTGAACGCAAAGTTTAGCAAGTGGGAATTTTGGCTCAAGCAAGTTATATTTTTTGGGACATAATGTATTCAATGCAGCGTATCTGTAGATCCAGTGAGGCTAGTTTCCAATGAAGTTTGTTTGGGATACAAAGTGTGAGGCTAGTTTCCAAGAATTAAAACAACGATTGATTTTGGCCCTGATTTTAACTCTACCGAAAGGTAATGATAACCTTATAATCTACAGTGATGCTTCATATTTTGGCTTGGGTTGTGTTCTAATGATAACCTCATTCTACACTCAATGCTTTTTTCAAAAAACTAGCCGTTAGAGTGTGCTTCTGGAGTTGTTAGCCTGCGTTGGGCCGCCTGCGATCTCCCTTTCAGCGGCCGGTGGTTTGGCCAGCGAACTCCTTTCCTTGTTTTGGCCTTGAGGTGGCCAGATTTTGTTTTTTCCTTAGAGAGAGAGTACTGTAGAAAGCTAGATGATGTAGTCTGTTTCTGGGGCTCCGTTGCGTGCATCCTGCGACTGGCGTAACTCCGGTTAGTCGCAAATCTATTCGGTGTTTTCTGTGGTGGTCGGTTCTGGCAAGGTTGGTCGGATGGTCGGAGGTAGCTCATTTTGGCCATGAGGTGGCTGGACAGATCCATGGTTCGGCCTCTCCCTTCCCCTCCATTGCCGTTGCTCTCTTCCTGTGTGTTTCTCTTGCGCCATGCCTAATTAGGGTTGTTTGGTTGGTGGTTTTGAATTTATTTTAATTTAATTTAATTTAATTTTTTTGTTTTTGTTTTTTAGGGTCTGTTCTTTATGGTGTCTTTTGATCCTTCTTTGGCCGTGAATGGCCTTGGAAACGGTCGCTCCTTTTCGATGCCTATTGGCACTCGGGTAGCTAATTTTCTGAAATAGAAAGCTCTACCTACTCATGGTAATATATCTTGTGTTCCTAATTTGGTGGCTCCTCCTTCACTGCCGATCAAGCATCGGGAGGCTACCCCTGGCCCCTCGGATAGTGGTACTCAGGGATGTCTGGCTCTGACAAAGAGTGATATATCTTTTTTGAATAAAATTGATGGTTTAGAATGTTCCAATGAGGAAGCAATTGTTCTAGCGGAATCAAGCAAGTTACAGGATCGTTTCTTGAGTGGTTCGTTGTCAGCTCGCCAGGTTGGTCTGCTTATGGAGGAACTTGAATACCGGCGACAGGTCGGTGATGAGAAATGTGTGCTGCAGGCAAAGGTGGACTCACTTCGGCGGCAGCTGGCCTCTCGGTCTCGTTCTCTAGATAGAGGTGGTGTCGGCCAAGGTGCCAGTGGAGGACGGGGCAATCAGGGTGATACTCTACCAAGGGGAGGAGCAGTCTGTGGTGAGAATAAAGGAGGAGCAGTTAGTAGGGTGGATAGGGCCTTATTGCTTCTTCACCTCATCCATCCTGTGCTGACAAAGTTAAGCTGGGGCCTTCCAGTTCTAGAGGTAAGATGAAATTATCTTACTTCCCACCAACGATTTCTGAAGGAAAGGTACAAGTTTCTCCACCTAAAGTTATTGCTGAGGAGGGCATTTAATTATGGGATAATTATGTTGTGGGCTACTTTGTCGATAAAAATTTGCCTTATTTCACTGTTAACAACATTGCCCGTAAATTGTGGTTGAAAAATGGGTTGCAAAAGGTTTTAGTTAACGATAAGGGTTTTTATTTTTCAAATTCTCTTCTGTGGATACGGTTGACAAGATTCTGGATTCGGGTCCGTGGCATTTTGCGAACAAATTAATTGTTTTGCAACGTTGGAGACTTGGTATGAATTTATGTAAGGAGTCCCTTGATGTTCTACCATTATGGGTTAGACTCTACAATATTCCTGTTGAGTACCTGACAGCTAGTGGGTTGAGTTACGTAGCGAGTGGCATTGGGAAGCCACTATATGCGGACTCGCTTACTGAGAGCTAGCGGATAAGTTTTACCAGAGTATGTGCTGAGGTTTCTGCAACCAGGGAGCTCGTTGATGAACTTGTTATTGTGCCAAACTTGAGTACCTGGCAGGAAGGAGACCCCCCCTCTGATCCAGTGAGGGTTCGGGCAGATTATCAGTGGCGCCTTCCAGTTTGCACAGTGTGCAAGTGCTTTGGACATACAACCCTGTCTTATTCTCGGACTGAGAGCATTAGGCCCCTTCTTCCATCATTGTCTGTTCCGAAGCAATCTGACACTTCCCTTCCTGTCTCTGTTCTTGCTCTGGTGAAAGAAGTAGAGTGGACAACCGTGAAAAATAGAGGCAAGGACAAGGTCAAAAGGGTTCTTCGTCTTCTTTATCTCTTGATCGTGTTCAGTAGAGCCACAGTCAGATGGAGACTAGGCACGAGCAGGAGCTTGATCGCTAGGTGCAAGTTAGTGCCCAGCATGTTTCTTCTCAGCAGGAGGTTAGTATTCAACCATCTTCTCATCTAGAGGTACCTTGTCATCTTCATAATTTGGCCATTGATGATCATATTTTGCATTCTGATTTACATTTAGATTTTCGCCTGATTATCGACTCTGAGTCAGGCTCTGATCCGGACTCAGATTCAGATTTCATTCCTTGCTCTCTCACCCCAAATACTAATATGTCTTCTCTTTTTGGTAGTAGAGTAAATCTTGACTCTAGTGTTATTAATAAGAAGAAGAAGAAGAAGAAGAAGAAGAAGAAGTCTCCCCGTAGGGGAAACTTCACCTGACTGTTACTTCTTGGTTGTAACATCCTTTTGGTTTTTTGGTATTATGCATAACATCCTTTGCTGGAATTCTCAAGGATTCAACACTAGTGGTAAGTAAGTGGAGGACCAACATATGATTGCCTCCTTAGATGTTATGCTTTTTGGGATCTTGGAAACCAAAGTAGCTGCACCTAATGCGTCTGTTATATATAATCATAGATTTCCTGGTTGGTCCTTTATAAATAACTACCAATTTTCCATGAATGGTAGAATTTGGGTTTTATAGAATCCCAAAGTAGTTAGTGTTACTTGTCTTGGTATGTCGGATCAAATAATTCACTGTCAAGTGAAATTAATAGATAAGTTGCCTTCTTTTTTTGTTTCCTTTGTGTATGGTTCTAATGATTCTAGTGAGAGATCTGTGCTCTGGCAGGAGCTTGAGTATCGGTCTTGCGTTTTTGGGAATGATCCCTGGTTGTTAATTGTTGATTTTAATGTTATCCAGAGTTCGAGTGAGAAGTTAGGGGGTAGTAGTATAGATGGCCTCGCTACTATCAGGAGTTCCATGATTGCTTGATTACGTCGAAACTTTCATATTTGAAGTATTCTGGTTGCATTTATAAGTGGACTAACTGTCAGGATGATGGTGATACTATTTGTAGGAAGCTTGACCGTGCCCTTGTTAACCATACTTGGATCTCTATATTTCTTAAATCTGAAGCGGTTTTTCGTCCTAGAGGAATTTCTGATCATTCCACTCTCTTGTCAAGGTTGACAAGGTACCCAAGCCCTTTAAATTTTTTGATATGTGGGCCAATCATCATAAATTTTTGCCTCTGGTTGCTAAAGTGTGGGGCACACCTCTTGCGGGTTGTGCTATGTTCAGGGTTATCAGGAAGCTAAAGCTGCTTAAGTTGCAGCTTAAGGACTTCAATAAGGAACACTTTAGCAACATTTCAGGTAGACTCAATGAGGCCAGGGCTTCCTTAGAGTATGCTCAGAACATGTTAGCTTTGAACCCTCTTGACCATGTGTGGCGGTGGATTGAAAAATGAGAAGTTAGAACTTTTTGCCAAAGTGAGTGGAGTGGAGGAGAGTTTCCTCAAGCAAAAATCTGGGATTCACTGGCTAGATGTGGGTTATAAAAATAACAAATTTTTCTTCAAGTCAGTAAATAAGAAAAGAAGGAATTTCAATAAAATTAGTTCTTTTCTTCAGTCTGACGGGACTACCCTAGAAGACTTAGATTTGGTTAAGGCTTTGATTTTTGACCATTTTCATAGTTTGTTGGGTACTCGTGGTCCGGGTCACTATCCGAGTTTGAATGAGTTGAGGCACTGGATGTCAAAATCCCTTTCTATTTCCCAGCAGCGCGAGATGGGTCGTGAGGTCACTGAGGATGAGATTCGAAAGGTTTTCTTCTCTCTCAAGGATGGTAAATCCCCTGGTCCTGATGTGTATAACGCCCTCTTTTTTAAGTGGACATGGCATATTGCTGGGGAGGAGATTCAGGATTATTTCGGTAATGGTCAGCTTTTCAAAAAAGTTAACCATACTTTCCTTGTGTTAATTCCCAAAGTGACTAATCCTTCGAGCCTTAATGATTATAGGCCTATTTCTTGCTGTAACACGATATATAAGTGCATAGCCAAGATCATTGCTAATCGTGTTAAGGTGGTGTTTGGGGACCTCATTGATCCTTCCCAGACGGCCTTTGTTGCCTCTCGGAGCATTGCAGATAATATCCTCTTGTCTCAGGAACTCTTGCGGAACTATCATCGGGAGGATTTCAGGGTTCCTAGATATGCGATGAAGGTGGATTTGATGAAGGCCTATGATTGTTTGCTTTGGGATTTTCTTTTTGATGTGTTGTTTTGCCTTAGATTTCCCCCCACAGTTATTAGATGGATCAAAGCCTGTGTCTCTAGAACGAGCTTTTTGATCATCATAAACGGGGAATCTAATGGTTTTTTGAGGGTAGGCGAGGTATCGGGCAAGGGGATCCGATGTCCCCCTACCTTTTTGTTATTTGAATGGATGTTCTTATAGGGATGTTGCAGAGACTAGTTGTTGGTAGTCAGTTTCGCTATCACTGGAGGTACCAAAAGGATGGTATCTTTCAGCCAAGACTAGTTGTTGCGGAAAGAGGACTGCCAGCCTCTCATGGACAGTCTCTGTCACTACCCGAACCCATGGGCAGGCCCGCGAGCTAGGCACGTGACTGGCCGCAGACCCAAAGGACTCAAATCAAGGGCTCTGCTAGGCCTTTCTCACTAAAACAACATATAATCTGCAGTGGAAATTAAAACTTCTACAAACCTTAATTACATTTTCATATTTTCATTTGAATACAACACTTATGCTAAAACTCTTCATAACTCCGATCTGTCAACAACTAAGGTTAAACCAACAATCTAAATCTTTTGCGACTCATTCAATGCAGTCTCTGTAGCTTCGCGCCAAATTGTCTCTTCCTATGCATCTCACCATCACCTTACTTTCAACCTGAAATGATAAGTAAGGGATGAGCTTCCACATGCTCAGTAAGTAACCAATGATTCAACTAGGTGGACCATGGCATGTCAGAATATAACTCACTTTATACTGTAGCATCATTAAGATATCTAAAAATCATAGATTTGATAATCATCGGGTAAAACAAAACAAAGTACATGAAACCAAAAACTGAAGTATATAATGATTATCGCAAAACTTCATAACAACCAGTTCAATCCCAACATTAGCTCAAACGATATGCTGCTATCAGTGTATAGGCCCCACTGACTAGGGCCTGAAATCCCTCCTCCATCCGAGATAAAATTATGTGGACGCAAGGGCGAACCACGAGCAACAGTATTGTGCATCAACGTACAAGCCCCGTTGACCAGGGCCCGAAATCCAACTTTCCCCCGTGGATATAGGGCACAGCAATCGAGTAAACCAAAAATCCCCTTTGGGTTCATCGTGAACAAAATCACTCATCAATTGATTCTCAACCATCCTCACATCCTTTCAATAATCATCAACACGTTCAATTTTCACAATAACGTCGATACAATACATTTCAAATCCGAGTTCCATTTCAGTTTCTAGGCAAAACATCATTTACATGCTGGTCCGATTTTTCGTTCACGAGAATAAAACACTAAAACCTTTTTGGTAATTTAAGCCAGAGGAGTTAAACGTACTTAAAACGGTCAATAGTAATAAGCAACACATTTTTTTAATAGTAGATAAACATATACGTTGCATATAAAAATACTAGTTGAATCAAAGGGTCACTTACTTGACGCTATGCATTTCCCACATCAAAGTCTTTGGAGCGCTAATCATGCTGTTACATCCGGCTCAAAGAACCTTCAATGCCAATCTTTTCTTCTTTACGTGCTTTAACCCGAAAGCATCATCGATCAACACCATATCCTTTTCTTGAAAGCTCCTCAACAATTCAAATGCCGCAATCATAGTCTAGCCTTTACAAACCCGCAACTCACATGTTCCATAACCCATAAAGCATTGTACTCCTCGAAATAATATCTTTGCCCTCAATCACTTCAAAAGTTTTTTTTGGCTTCATTCACACCCAACTAACCCCGTTTCGAGTGTATCGATAAATGAATTTGGTACAACTAACTATATTAACAAAAAACCATATTTCTCTTTTCTTAAGCATGAAGCCCTGAACCCACCAGTAACACCATGCACCTATCCATATTTCCGCCTTTCTTTCCCTTAACGACCCATAGCACACATTTATCCTTGCTGAGTACACACACATGTTGTTTACACTCGCACATTGTATACACGGACATACTTGTTTACAATGCATTATTTTCACATACACACGCATAAACATGCGGACTCCAACACCCCCAAGGCACACTGTCACAGACGTACAATGTTCTCCTATGTACAGTGTACATTACCATTATACACATTCACCCACGATTACCTCTCCTTAACGTACATTGTTCATACAACCATATACACTCCACCTGCGCATGCTCACCCATGCCTCCGAATATAAACGACCGCACTCCTCTCGCAAAACACACCTACACAACCATGCCCTACAAACACCCCCTGTTACACACTATTGCCCAACATCAACCACGTAGCATGCACCTTGTATGCACAATAGACACAACACCGTCATTAAACCACAACCGGAACCAAACCAATATCGCAACTACACTACCAAAACCTGTTTCATAGTCAGTATCATCAAACCCAATATATCGGTTGCTAGATCCCATAACCAATCTGCCACCACAGGTGCCACCTTTCAACAATCCCACACCCAAAATCAACACCACACTACACTCCACATTACGCGCACAATTATTTTGTACTTTGTTGCATAATACATACGGACACACTCTGCATGCACACACTACACACATACGTAGCAATCATGCACACCTGACATCCCCACGCACGTCATGTTACACACCATCAGCCAACAACAACAAAACCTACACTTGCCAACTACATGCACTGTACACCCACTGCTGCACACACACAAACCACCCAAATACCAGAATACAATCATACACATCCCATTCACCGTTGTTCCATTCGAGTACAACATTACCCATAACTAACGATGTGAAACCCATAAGAACAATGGCTCAATCATTCCAACTCCCACAAATTCGTAAATTTGACAATGGTACAAGAAGACATCATTTTTTTGGCATATTCCGGTGATGAAGGGCTCAAGACCGACGATTGTTGTTTTGGCTAATCGTGAAATTGCTTTAGGGGTTGCCAATTTAAAGTCACCGTGGTACGGTGCATTGATGCCAGCGGCTGATCTATGGCGACTCTAGTCATCGCCGCAGTGGTGGCAGGGATGCGGTGCGGTGGCAACAGCGCGGCGGTGGCAAAGCATTATGGAAGGGATGGTGGAAGCGTTGTGCTGATGGTATTGGGTAGGTACCGCTTGCAGTGTTTGGTGGTGTGAGGGGACATCGGACGGTGAAGGCGCCTGGCCAGAGTTAATCCCTGGTGATTCGGTGTGGCCGGCGATGGCGATTGCACGACTGTTTGGTTGCTTGGCAGTGTTGAGTAGCGGCGCTTGTTGGAGGCACGCCGGAATTCATCGTCGGTGATGGAGTTGGCCGGTACTTTGGGCTGTCGGCGACAGCGATCTCACAATGGCTTGCAGTGATAGCGGCACCCTAGCAGCGGCGCAATGGCTGCGATACGGTGGCTTCGCCATGATGGTCGTGGAGGCTCGGTGAAGGGGCAGTTTGGTGAAGACGCGGCCGAGTTGATCGCCGGTGGCCAAAGATTTTGTCGGCAGTGGGGTTGCTCCGAGGTGGAAACGGCACCGCCGCTCTAGGGCCGACTGTCATTTCTCTTTCTCTCCCTGCCCGTCTCCTCTTTCAGTTCCTCTTCATTTTTTATTCTTTTCTCCTTTATTTCGTTTTACTTGGTTATATATCTATATTCTTTTAATTGCTTCTAGTGTCTCCTTCTTTATAATCTCTCTTTATCATTTCAATTTTTTTTTCATTATTTTCTTTTGTCTGGCTTATTTACAAATATGCTTTCTTTTAATCTTTTCCAAAATCTTCTCCTTTTCTTTATCCCAAAATCACTCCCTATCATTGCAAAATCCCATATTTTTATCCCTAGCTCTCCCTTATTTTAAAATAATCAAATAAGATCTAGACATTTACATAATAACCCTAATTTAATTATTAGTTCTCCAGAGTCACGAGCTAATTTCGTTTATTTCCTTATTGCACCAATTTTTTTTAGCTCTGGTATTATAAATTGTCGATGATAAAATTGTTCAAACCAAATGTCGCTAAGACCTCAAAGAACATCACTCATAGAAATTGTCACTAAATTAATAATGACCGGGTAAACCTAGGTTCGGGGCATCACATTATCTTCTCCTTAAAGAAATTTCGTAATCGAAATTTGGTGTTCATTTCATAGTTGACCCAAACCCACGGGCAAGCCCATGTGTTAGGCACGTGACCGGCCACAGACCCATTTAGACAACTAATTAGGGTTCTGCCAGGCTTTATTTAAAACATGTTCACAATTCTATAATTATACATTTACTAACACCATAACAAGTATTTCTAAAGATTTCCTTACAGCTCTTTCCAAAATTATCTCCACTGAATTCCTCCATGAAAACTGCTAGTATTTATTCTAAAGAAGACTTCCTGGAATTAATATACGAACGATTCACATAATTAACTGGCGGTTCTACAATTTCTCAAGAGCTTAAACAAAGTTCCTAATGAGCATCTCCTGCGGCTTCATTTTCATTACCCTCATAGTACTGAGGTTCATCTAGGTGTTCACCTGAAAACATTTATGAAAATGAGTGAGCTGGGGGCCCAATAAATACACATGCCATATTCCTAAAATAAATTTGAGGGTTTCAAACATGCCATGGTTTTCCTTTTCACAATAAAATTTCAATGTTACCAAAATAATTACACTCAACATATCCACGTATATATATATGTACTTGCATCAAAAGATTCTCGAATTAGAATAAGATCAACCAAGAGTTTCATCAAGCACTATTATAATTAATCATAACATGTCTACTGTGGTCAGCGTATGGTCCCATTGACTAGGACCCAAAATCCCTCTTCTACCCGGGATAACAAATGTGGACGCAAGGACGAACCACGGTGCAACAGTACTGTGCATCAACGTATGGTCGCGTTGACCGGGACCCAGAATCCACTTTCCCCCGTGGATATGGGGCGCAATAAAACGACACAGTCAACTATCATCTCATTCCACATGTACTAAGCATGATTCAGTTACTCACACAACAATTCCATAGCATTTCATTTAAAATTTTATCAAACGATTAACCACAGACATAGGGCAATGAAAATGTTTCAAAACTTTCAATTTTAACTAAGAACATGTATACAATATATAATTTTTCAAGTAGGTATAAGGAGGAATATGGCAGGGTACTTACCTGACGCTACGCATTTCCATATCATCTAGAGCTCCGGAGCGACGATCATGTTACTACCTCTGGCGAGCGGAACCGTCAAGACCATTCTTTTTTATCTTCATGTTCCCAGTCAAATCCTAGAGTTCATGCTAACAATTCCCTTTTTATTCTCATAGCCTATGTGTTTCCTTGTCCAAAACACATACATGTACATGGTACACCTACACCATGTACACTCACTATACACAACACACATTTTTTACACACACAATACACATTATACGCACTACCGAAACCCCAAATCACATCGCCATATACATGCCATCACAGCTGTCCCAGTCCAGCCATCGCAAGCATCATTGGTAAACCACAACTGTTAACTACAAACCGAACTCGTACTGTCGAAACCCCGTTCCATATTCAATACCACCAAAACCCAACATACCGGCTACTAGTTTCCACAACTAATCTACCATTATAGGTTCCACCTTTCAACAACCCTACAACCAATACATCACTATGTCTTTACGATTCCACAACCAAAATCAAAACCACACTACATTTCCACATTACGCACACAAAGATACTGTACCCTGTTATATACAGACACACTCTGTGTGTACACATTGTACACAGTTCACATTCATGTACATACAACACATACTCTTTGCAATTTGTTGCCCACACGCAGCTCAGCACACATTAACGCACACATACACAACTCATAGGCCTCTACAGACACACCTTCCTATGCCTTCCAGCCCTTTTTGCACATAAAATTACGCAACACATATAGCACTACAATTGTATGAAAAACTACATACACAGAGTCCACATACACCCGCCCGCACATAGTCACCCACACCTCCAAACATACACAACCGCACTCCTCACACAATATGCATCTACACAACAGTGGCCCACATACACACCCTGCTATATACATTCATTCGATAACAACCACCTAGTTCTTTCTATTTCATCCACCGCCAACACCCACATTACACATAACCGTCCACATTACACGCTCCACGACACACAATGCACACACTCTGTGTACGCCGCTGTACACAAACATGCCACCACACATAGCCCTCCATGAACATAAAAACATCACACACACGGCCACTACGCGCACAAACTTGCACCAAACCAAGCAATAGTTTCATCATTACAGTTAACGGTGGTCTCAAACTCATTGCTTATTAATCGATAACTCGCCACAATGACCACTAATTTCACCCTCACCCTCGTAACTTTTACCTAAATAAAAACACACTTGGTTTACACAAACACACAATCTCACAAAACACAGCCATACACCCTCCTTCACAACAATTTACGCACACACATATACCACCATACTTCAGCCTATCCCAACTGTCGTTCCTGCCGTCTCAAACACCGCCGTGATACCTCTACTCCACACCGCACCAAAAATCAGAACACCACTACTACACACATTCAAACCACCTAATTCATTCCATTTCACCCATCGTCAGAACTGCCATTAAATGATTACCATCACCAATACACAAGTACACCACCAAAACCCATTTACAAAAATCAGCCCCAACTGGGGACTGTTGGCCGTGATCATGAAAGGCAGATGGAGAAGAAGGTGTCGCGGATGTGTTGGGCGATCTAATCAGTGGAGGCGCCGGCTAAAAAGAATAAATCGTCGGAGACCAAGTGTGTGGTCGGCAATGGAGTTGACCGAAGTTATGGTTCGCCAGTGACGGGTACCATTGGCAGCACACAGAGGCGTCAAGCGATGGCATAGGAATGGTTGGAGGTGCGGGGGGATGATCGAACGGTGTAGCGGTGGTGAAGGGCCGTAATATGGGGGTTCCATGCCGGCAACCGTAGTGTAGCCGGAAAAACGAGGGTGGTCTAGATATGTGGCGGCGATTGATAGGCGTTGGGTGGTGCATTTGGTGGAGACGCCGGCCAGAGTTGATCGTCGGTGGTCAAAGGCGTGGTCGGTAGCGGTTGGGTCCAAGGCCATCGCAGCGGTAAAGACCGGTGATGAGTCCCATACGGCGGTGGCAGCGGCACCTTTGGCTACGGTATGGTGGTCGCGAAGGTGGTGCGGTGGTGTTCGGCATAGGCATGGCCAGAGTTCATCACCGGCGGTGGAGCGTGGCCGGCAATGGGATGCCGGAGATGGGAGCGGTGCTGCCCGATTAGGGCCTGCGACCTGCTCACATCTTCTCTCCCTCTTCTCTTTTTTTCTATTTTTTATGTCCACATTTTCTTTCTCTCCCGTTTTCTTTTTTTTTTCCTTATTTTCTTTTGTCTAGCTTATTTACCAATATGCTTTCTTTTAATCTTTTCCAAAATCTTCTCCTTTTCTTTATCCCCAAATCACTCCCTATCATTGCAAAATCCCATATTTTTATCCCTAGCTCTCTCTCTTATTTTAAAATAATGAAATAAGATCTAGACATTTACATAATAACCCTAATTTAATTATTAGTTCTCTAGAGTCACGAGCTAAGTTTCGTTTATTACTTTATTGCACCAATTTTTTTAATTATTTTTTTATAGCTCTGGTATTATAAATTATCGATGATAAAATTGTTCAAACCAAACGTCACTAAGACCTCAAAGAACATCACTCATAGAAATTGTCACTAAATTAATAATGACCGGGTAAACCTAGGTTCGGGGCATCACACCGTATAGTGAAGAAAGTTAAGCATTGGACTTGCAATTACTTGTAGTATGCCGGTAGGGTCCAGTTGATTAGATCAGTCTTATTCTCTATCCAGGTGTACTGGGCTTCTATTTTTATCCTTCCAAAGGAAGTGATTCTGGAGATAGAGAGGACATTTTGAGCTTTCCTTTGGAAGGGGATGAGGCTTTGTACCACGGGAGCCAAGGTGGCTTGGGCTGATGTATGCTGTCCAGAGGAAGAGGGTGGCTTGGGTATTAAGCAGATTGAGGTGTGGAGTTATGCTACCATCTCTAGGCACATTTGGTCCATCATTCTTTCAGGTCGGACTCTCTTTGGTAGCGATGGGTCAAGTCCAATATTTTGATAGAAGGAGTTTTTGGGAAGTCTCTTGTCACGGTGATTGTAGCTGGTCTTGGCATAAGATTCTCATGGTTAGGGATATGATTAGCTCTTTCCCTCGATATATTGTAGCGGATGGCAGTAAGATCTCTCTGTGGTTTGATCGGTGGCATCCGATAGGTCTTATCATCCCTACCCTTGCTGATAGGATTATTTCTGACTCGGGTCTGGGTAGGCGAGCAAGGGATTCTGATGTGATCTTGGGCTCCTCGTGGTGCTGGCCTGTGTCCAATACCCTTGAGCTCATGGAGCTACGTGAGAGTACCCCTAGCTCTTTTCCTCATGTCCTGAATTCGCTGGACAGGATCGTCTAGACTGTTAGTGGTTCTGGGGATTTCTCCATTGCGAGTACATGGGAAGCCCTTCATCACAAGCGGCCGCTAGCTAGATAGGCTTGCTTACTGACGTGTAAGTTGCGTGTTCCACGTCATAACTTCGTCTTATGGTTGGCCATTAGGGAAAGGTTGAGTACGCAGGATAGGCTTTTTGCTTTTCATGTCATTCCTAGCACGAGTTGTGTTTTCTGTTGCATTCCTCTTGAGTCCAATGACCACCTATTTTTTAATTGCCCTTTCATGTTCAGATTATGGTCTATTATTCAAAAGAAATGCATATTACATTTGCCTATGTTGAGTTGGTAGGGTATGGTTCATAGAGCTTCCTCTGAGTGGCAGGGCCCTGGATTCCCGAAATCAATCTGTCGGATTGCTTTTGCGGGGTTGGTGTACTATATCTTGCGAGAACAAAATTCTCGTTCCTTCTAGAATAAGTATACTGATGTGGTTTCTTGTTCTGCAGGGGCTTGTACAGATCATCCGATGGAGGTTATTCTCCTGTAGAAAAGTAGCCAATACCCCGGCTAACCGATGGTTCCAGGGTGAATGGTAGCTCCCCGACTCCATATTCGCCTGATTTAGTCATGGTTTGGTCAGCTTGATTTTGGGTGCTCGGTCCGTGTACAGGCAGATCGTTGCAGCTTGTAGCATGTTTTATCGCAGTTTTAGTGCGATGGTCTTTCCACCAGGATCTCTAGACTCCCCGTGGCTTCTCTTGTGGTCACTATTGGGTCTTTTTGTTTTTTCTTTTGCTGACCTAGCTTCGGTGTTTTGTATTATCTCTTTTCTTCTGTTGCCTATATGGCTTGCTTCTACCTAGCTTAGGATTTCTTTTCACTCTTGCTTAGCAAGACTCGCTTTTTGTTGATGTTTTCCTGGGGTATGCCCCTTGCAGATGTTGTACTTTTGTTTCATCGGTTGATATATATTTTTATTTACTGAAAAAAGGGAAATGTAATAACCTATACTTCAAGGAAGCTAAAACCCAATGAGGAAAACTATCCTACGAATAATTTGGAGTTGGCAACAATTGTATTTGCCCTACATAAATGGCAGCACTACTTGTATGGAGTAGCGTTTGAAGTGTACACGGACCATAAAAGCTCGAGGTATTTATTTTCACATAAAGAGCTTAATATGAGGCAAAATAGATCGATGGATTGCTGATGTGGTTGCTGATGCATTGAGTAGAAAAGCTATGCTTGCACACTTGATGATAAAAAAGAGTGGAAATTGATGCAAGCGTTTGGCAGCCTCGACTACCTATGACAGGTATTGTCTTTGCTAATAATATTAGAGTGAAGCCTATTTTGATAAAAAGGATTAGAGAAGCACAAGTACAAAATCTAGAAGTACAAACTATTTTGAAAGATTTGAGTTCCAAATTAGATTTTATGTTGCACAGTGATGGTTTGCTCTGAATTGGTAAGAGAACGTATGTTCCGAATGATGCTTGTTGGAGACGAGAGCTAATGGAAGAAGCACATCGGTCCACGTATTCTATGCACCCCAAAAGTACTAAAATGTATTAAGATCTGAAATCTAGTTATTGGTGGAGTAACATGAAGAGAGATGTGGATGAATTTTTTGCAAAATGTCTTACATGTCAACAAGTTAAGTTGGAACATCGCAGACAAGCTAGGTTACTTCTTCTTTTCTTTTTTTTTTTCCTTTTTTGTTCCTTTTTTTGGTAAATAAAAATATATATCAACCGATGAAACAATAGTACAACTGCTGCAAGGGGCATACCCAGGAAAACAAAAACGAAATACGAGTCTTGCTAAGCAAGAGCGAAAAGAAAACCTAAGCTAGGCAGAAACATGCCACACGGCAACAAAAGAAAAGAGTTAATACATAACACTGAAGCTAGATCAGCAAAAGAAAATACAAAAGACCCAGAAGTGACCACAAGAGAAGCCACATGAAGTCTGGAGATCTTAATGGAAAGACTGTCACACTAAAACTGCAAAAATAACATGCTAAAAGCTGCAACTGTCTGTCAGTACACAGACCGATCACCCAAAAATCAATCTGACCAAACCAAGAAGGAATCAAGCGAATATGGAGTCCAAGAGCTGCCATTCACCCCAGAACCATCGGTTTGTTTGGGTATTGGCTACTTTTCTACTTGAGAATAACCTCCATCGGATGATTTGCACAAGACCTGCAGAACAAGAAACCACATCAGTATACTTATTCTGGAAGGAACGAGATTTCCGCTCTAGCCAGATAGAGTACACCAACGCCACAACTACTATCCGACAGACTGATGCCGGGACTCCAGGGCCCTGCCACTCAAAGGAAGCTCTATCAACCATACCCTGCCAACTCAACATAGGCCAGTTATATTTTGCATTTATATTGAACAATAGATCATAATCTAAATGTCAAAGGGCAATTAAAAATAGATGATCATGGGACTCAAAAGAAATGCGATAGAAAACACAGCTCATGCTAGGAATGACATGAAAAGCAAACAGCCTATCTTGCGTACTTAACCTCTCCTTAATGGCCAGCCCTAAGACGAAGTTATGACATGGAACACGCCACTTACACGACAGTAAGCAAGCCTATCTAGCTAACGGCCGCTTGTGATGGAGGGCTTCCCACGTACTTTCAATGGAGAAATCCCCAGAACTACTAACAGTCCAGACGATCCTGTCAGGCGTATTCGGGGTAGGACAAAAAGAGCTAGGGGTACTCTTGCACAACTCCATGAGCCCAAAGGTATTGGACACAGGCCAACACCACAATGGCCAAAGATCGCATCAGAAACCCTCTCTTGCTTATTAAGACCAGAGTCAGAAATAATCCCACCAGAAAGGGTAGGAATGATAAGGCCTATCGGATGCCACCAATCAAACCACAGAGAGATCCTACTACAATCCCCAACTATATACAGAGGGAAAGAGCGAATCATATCCCTAACCATAAGAATCTTATGCGAATACCAGCTACAATAACTGGGATAAGAGACTTCCCCAAAACTCCTTCCTATCAGAATATTGGACTTCACCCACCACGGCCAAAGGGAGTCTGACCTGAAAGATATGATGGACCAAATATGCCTTGAGATGGCAGCAAAATTCCACACCTCAATCTGCTTAATACCCAGACCACCCTCTTCCACAGGACAACATACATCAGCCCAAGCCACCTTGGCTCTTGTGGTACAAAGCCCTGTATCCTTCCACAGGAAAGCTCGAAATATCCTCTCCATCTCTAATTTCACATTCTTTGGAAGGATAAAAATTGAAGCCCAGTACACTTGGATAGAGAACAAAACTAATCTAATCAATTGGACCCTATAAGCATACGAGAAGTAATTGCAAGTCCAATGGTTGACTTTCCTCACGATGCGATCTAGAAGAGGCTAACAGTCCTCTTTCTGCAAACTAGTGGAGATCAGAGGGACTCCCATATATCGCATAGGGAGCTCACCCTCAAGAAATTCAAGACAAGAAGAGATCAAAGGCTTGGTAGTAGGCTCAACACCAGAGAAGAAAACATGGCTCTTATTCGGATTCGGAACGAGTCCTGAGAACTGTTGGAAGACACTGAGACCATGTTTCAAAACTTGAACCGAAGGAAGGTCACTCCGATAAAATAGCATGAGATCATTACCAACGGCAAGCTGAAAGATACCATCCTTTTTGGCACCTCCAGTTGTAGCGAAACTGACTACCAACCCTTGCATGATACCACACCTACCTCGAAAAGAACTATTAGATTCTCCGTTGACGATGATCGAAAAGCTCGTGCTAGAGGCACATGCATTGATCCATCTAATAACCGTGGGGGCGGGGAATCCAAGGCAAATCAACACATCAAAGAGAATATCCCAATGCAAACAATCATAAGCCTTCATATCCACCTTTATGGCACAACAAAGAACCCTAAAATCCTCTCGATGATAGTTCCGCATGAGCTCCTGAGATAAAAGGATATTATCTGCAATACTCCGAGAGGCAGAAAAGGTCGTCTGGGAAAGATCAATGACGTCCCCAAGCACCACCTTAGCACGATTAGCAATGATCTTAGCTATGCACTTATAAATCATGTTACAGCAAGAAATATCCTTGTAATCATTAAGGCTCGAGGGATTAGTCACTTTGGGAATTAAGACTAGTAAATTAGCCAATACCCCCGCTAACCGATGGTTCTAGGATGAATGGCAGTTCCCCGACTCCATATTCACCTGATTTAGTCATGGTTTGGTCAAATTGATTTTGGGTGATCGGTTCGTGTATAGCTAGATCGTTGCAGCTTGTAGCATGTTTTATCACAGTTTTAGTGTGATGGTCTTTCCAGTAGGATCTTTAGACTCCACGTGGCTTCTCTTGTGGTCACTATTGGGTCTTTTGTATTTTCTTTTGCTGATCTAGCCTCGGTGTTTTGTATGATCTCTTTTCTTCTATTGCCTATGTGGCTTGTTTCTGCCCAGCTTAGGTTTTCTTTTCGCTCTTGCTTAGCAAGACTCGCATTTTGTTGTTGTTTCCCTAGGGTATGCCCCCTTTTGACGTTGTACTTTTGTTTCATCGTTGATATATTTTTATTTATCCAAAAAAGTATGGTTAACTTCCTTGAGAAGCTGACCATTACCAAAAAAATTTGGAATCGCTTCCACAATCTCTTCCCCCACTATATGCCAAGTCCTCTTAAAGAGGGCGTTATACCCATCAGGACTAGGGGATTTACCATCCTTGAGAGAGAAGAAAACCTTCCAAATCTCATCCTCAGTAACAGTACGACCCATCTCACGCTACTGAGAATCTGAAAGGGATTTCGACATCCAGTTCTTCAGCTCATTTAATCTCGATAGTGACCCAGACAATGAGTTCCCAACAAACTCTTAAAATGGTCAACAATCGAAGCCTTAACTAAATTCGAGTCTTCTAGGATAGTCCCCTCAGACCGAAGAAAAGAACTAATTTTATTGAAATTCATTCTCTTATTAACTGACTTAAAGAATAATTTGTTATTATTATCTCCAACATCAAGCCAGTGAATTCCAAATTTTTGCTTGAGAAAACTCTCATGCTCTCCACTCACTTAATTTTTTTCGGTAAATAAAAATATATATCAACCGATGAAACAAAAGCACAACATCTACAAGGGGCATACCCTAGGAAAACAACAACAAAACGCGAGTCTTGCTAAGCAACAGCGAACAGAAACCTATGCTAGGCAGAAACATGCCACACTGGCCACAAAAGAAAAGTTAATACATAACAACGAAACTAGATCAGCAAAATAAATACAAAGGACCCAGTAGTGACCACACGAGAAACCACGTGGAATCTAGAAGTCCTAGTGGAAAGAGCATCACACAAAAACTGCGATAGAGCATGCTAAAGTTGCATCGGTCTGTCTGTACACAAACCGATCACCCAAAAGTCGATCTGACCAAAAGATGACGGAATCAGCCGAATATGGAGTCGGGGAGTTGCCATTTACCCTGGAACCATCGGTTAGTCGGGGTATTGGCCACTTTTCTACAAGAGAATAACCTCCACCGGATGATCTGCACAAGACCTACAGAACAAGAAACCACATCAAAATACTTAGTTTGGAAAGAACGAGAATTTTGCTCTCGCCAGATATAGTACACCAATGCCGCAAACGCTATCCGACAGACAGATGCCGAGAATCCAGGGCCTTGCCATTCAGAGGAAGCTCTATCAACCATACCCTGCCAACTCAACATAGGCCAGTTAAAATTACATTTCTTTTGAATAATAGACCATAATCTGAATGTGAAAGGGCAATTAAAAATAGATGATCATGAGACTCAAAAGGAATGCGACAGAAAACACAGCTCATACTAGGAATAACATGAAAAGCAAAAAGCCTATCCTGCGTACTTAACCTCTCCCTAATGGCCAGCCATAAGATGAAGTTATGACGTGGAACACGACAGTAAGCAAGACTATCTAGCTAACGGCCACTTTTGATGAAGGGCTTCCCACGTACTCGCAATGGAGAAATCCCCAGAACCACTAACCGTCCAGACGATCCTATCAAGCGTATCCGGGGCAGGACGAAAAGAGGTGGGGGTACTCTCACGCAACTCCATGAGCTCAAGGGTATTGGACACAGGCCAACACCACGATGAGCCAAAGATCACAGCAGAAACCCTCGCTCGCCTATCTAGACCTGAGTTAGAAGGTAATCCTACCAGAAAGGGTAGGAATGATAGGGCCTATCGGATGCCACCAATCAAACCACAGAGAGATCCTACTACCATCCCCAACTATATACCGAGGGAAGGAACGAATCATATCCCTAACCATGAGAATCTTACGCCAAGACCAGCTATAATTGCTAGGGCAAGAGACTTCCCAAAAACTCCGACCTATCAGAATTTTGGACTTGACCCATCACGACCAAAGGGAGTCTGACCTAAAGGATATGATAGACCAAATGTGCCTAGAGATGGCAGCAAAATTCCACATCTGTATCTGCTTAATTCCCAGGCTACCCTCCAACTCTCCACTCACTCTAGCAAAAAGTTCTAGCTTCTCCTTTTCAATCCGACACCACACTGGGTCAAGAGGGTTCAACGCTAACATGCTCTGAGCATACTCCAAGGAAGCCCTAGCCGCATTAAGCCTACCTGAAATGTTGCTAAAGTGTTCCTTTTTAAGTCCTTAAGCTATAACTTTATTAGCTTTAGCTTCCTGACAACTTTGAACATAGCACAACCCGCAAGGGGCATGCCTCACACTTTAGCAACCAGAGGCAAAATCTTATGATGATTGGCTCACATATCAAAAAATTTAAATAGTTTGGCACCTTGTCAGCCCTGACAAGAGAGTGGACGAAGATGGGTGAATGATCAAAAATACCTCTAGGACGAAAAACTGCTTCATATTTAGGAAATTTAGTGATCCAAGTATTGTTAACAAGGACACGGTCAAGCTTCCTACAAATAGTATCACCGTCATTCTGACAATTAGTCCACGTATAAAAGCAACCTCAATACTTCAAATTTGAAAGTTCCAAAGTAATCAAACAATCATGGAACTCCTGATAGTAGCGAGGCCATCTATTTCTACCCCCTAATTTCTCACTCGGACTCTGGATGGCATTAAAATCACCAAGTACCAACCATGGATCATTCCCAAAAATGCAAGACCTATACTCAAGCTCCTGCCAGAGCGCATATCTCTCACTAGAATCATTAGAACCATACACAAAGGAAACAAAAAAAAGGAGGCAACCTATCAATTAATTTCACTTGACAGTGAATAATTTGATCAGGCATACCAAGACAAGTAACATTAACTACTTTAGGATTCCATAAAACCAAATTCTACTATTCACAGAAAATTGGTAGTTATTCATGAAGGATCAACAAGGGAATTTACGGTTATACATAATCGACGCATTAGGGGCTGCTACTCTGGTTTCCAAGATCCCAAAAAGCATAACACCTAAGGATGTTATGCATGATACCAAAATACCAAAAGGATGCTACAAACCTAGAAGAAGAGTCAGGTTTTTGTTTTCCCTACGAGGAGACTTCTTCTTTTTCTTCTTCTTCTTCTTCTTATTATTATTAACACTAGAGTCAAGGTTTATTTTCTTGCCAGAAATGTTAATATTAGGAGTGAGAGAGAAGGAAATGAAATCAGAATCAGAGTCTGGATCAGTGCCCGACTCAGAGTGCACAATCAAACAGAAATCTAAATGCAAATCAGAGTGCAAGGCATGATCATCAAAAGGCAAATTATGAAAATGACAGGAGACTGCTGAATACTGACCTCCTATGGAGAAGAAGCATGATGGGCACTAACCTGCACCCATAAATCTCTTGCCGATGCCTAGTCTCTAATGGACTATGGCTCTGCTGAACACGATCAAGAGATGAAAAGGACAAAGAACCTCTACTGACTTTGTCCTTGCCTTTACTTTTCATGGTTGTCCACTCTGCTTCTTTCACCAAAGCAGTAACAGAGGCAGGAAGGGTCTTGTCAGATCGATTCGAAATAGACATTGCAGAAAGAGAGAGCCTATCTCTCTCAGTCCGATTAGAAGACCCAGAGTAGTATGTCCGAAGCACTTGCACACCGTGTAAACTGGAGGGCGCCACTGATAATCTACCCGAACAGTCCCAGGATCAGAGGGGGAATCCCCTTCCTGCCATGTACATAGGTTTGCCATAATAACAAGCTCATCAACTAGCTCCCTGGATGAAAAAACCTCAACACACACTCTAGCAAAACTTATCCGCTCACAACTCTCAGTAAGCGAGTTCGTATATAGTGGCTTCCCAATGCCACTTGCTACATAACTCAACCCACTAGCTGTCAGGTACTCAACAGGAATGTTGTAGAGTCTAACCTACAATGGTAGAACATCAAGGGATTCCTTGCCTAAATTCATACCAAGTCTCCAACGTTGCAAAACAATTAATTTGTTCCCAAAATACCACTGACCCGAATCCGGAATCTTGTCAACCGTATCCATAGAAGAGAATTTGAAGAAATAAAAACCCTTATCGTTAACTAAAACCTTTTGCAACCCATCTTTCAACCACAATTTAAGGGCAATGTTGTTAACAGTGACATAAGGCAATTTTTTATCGACAAAGTAACCCACAACACCGTTATCCCACAATTCAATGCCCTCTTCAGCAATAAATTTAGGTGGAGAAACTTGTACCTTTCCTTAAGAAATTGTCGGCGGAAAGTAAGATTATTTCATCTTACCTCTAGAGTTGGAAGGCCCTGGCTTCACCCTGTCAGCTTAGGATAAATGAGGTGAAAAAGCAATAAGGCGCTGATCGTCAGCCCTACTATCTCCTCCTCCCTTATCCTCACCAAAGGCTGCCCCTCCCCTATCACCCCGATTGCCCCTCCTTCCTCTGGCACCTCGGCCGATACCACCTCTATCTTTACCTATAGCACACATTTTTCATTGTCTACCTATCTCGGTACTCAAGTTCCTCCATAAGTAAACCAAACTGGCAGGCCAAAAATGAACCACTCAAGAAATGATCTTGTAACCCGCTATTTCTACTAGAACAATTGCTTCCTCATCAAGACAATCTGAACCATCAATTTTCTTCAAAAGAGATCCACCACTCTTTGTCAGAACCAGACATCCTTAAGTATCACTACCCGGGCCAGGGGTAGCCTCCCGATGCTTGATTGGCAGTGAAGCATGAGCCACCAAATTAGGAACACAAAAGATATTATCATGAGCAGAATGAGCATGCTGTTTTAGAACATCAGATATCGGGGTGCCAATAGGCAACACAAAAGAGTGACCGTTACCACGAATAGTCTCGACTTAAGAAAGATCAGAAGACGCCATAAAGAACAGACCCTAGCAAAAAAAAAAACTGCGCAATCATTATTAGGGCCGACACAGCCAAACCCTAATTAGGGCCAGCCCGAGAAGAACAAACAGGAGGGGAGCAGGGGAAAGGGAGGGGAAAGGGAAGGGGAGGATGACTATGATACCCTGGAAAAGATCTAAAATTAATCTAATCGTGAGTTTGATTAATTAAGGGGTGCTCTTTTTATTAAGTAGCAATATGCTGGTGATGATGAAGTATTAGGGAGCTAAATAGGGGGGTTAGTATGGTTTTGGGAATTAAAATGTAATTTTAGAAATTTAAAGGACAAAAATGTAATTTGGGAAAATATGATGAACATGATGCATATCTTTATTAAGTAGCATCCTTTTGATGATAATGAGGTGTTAGGGGGCTACACAGAGGGTTAGGGTGATTTTGGGGTCAAATTGTAATTTTTCAAAGTTGAGGGGTCAAAATGCAATTTTGGAAACTTGAGGGGCCAAAGTGCAAAATTTGAAACTTTGCAAAATGTGTCATAACCTGATGAAATAGGCTATGCACGATGGCCACCTCCTAACCTCAGAGTCAGAGTACTCCAATACCTCCCGCAGCCTCTTCGACCCATGACTGTCGCCTGCTGAAGGACCCGCGCCGCCACGCTGCGCACTCTCCATCATTCCCACTCTCACTGACGAGAAGAGACCCTTGCCGGCTCCCGGCATCCGGCATCCTAGGCACGTGGGCTGCCGCGAGAGCATGTGTGGCAATACCCCTACCCCCCCCCCCCCACGATCTCGTGTCGCTGCATCCGCCACGACTACCCCTAGCTGCATCAGCCTCAGGAACACCTGTGATCAGTGCTATCATACCCGACTGCTTCGCCACCTGCAGCGACACCAAACCCAGTCCTTTGTCAACAACAAAGACGTCGACTAGCTGCCTATTCGCTGGCCCCTGCACCAACCACTCAGACCACGTAATCTGAACCCTCTCCCACCAACGACCATACGCAGCTGTGACCACCCCGGTGGACAACGAACAAGGCCTCCTCCACGCGTTCGTCGGTGTTGGCCACGAACGTGCCTTCCTCCACAGGGTATACAGGAAAGCCGTATCCATATTCCAAGGTAGTGAATGACAGTAAGGGGGCTCTAGATCATAGCCAAAGGCGAGAGACAAGCGGTCAGGACTGTAGCGTGCAACATAATACTGACACACAGCCGGCTTCTCACCGTCATCAGTCAGTACTGGCAGCCATCGAGGAAAAAAAGGCTACCAGCAGAGATATCTCGAGGTCTGTCAGGTCGGCTCTGCTGTGTAACTGTGAATCGATATCCCGTAGGTGCATCCAAGGTGGAGTTCCGTACGAAGAATGCATGTTGACATACAGAGGGCCGAGGCATGCGTCTCATACGTCAAACACCTGTGATAGCTCGCATGCAGGCCTCTTGCCACCGGCCCATGCATATACTCGTCCTCCTGCATACCACTTCGCTACTACCATCGACTTCCCCGGACGCGTCACTGTCCCCTTCCTCGGGCACGGATGTACCTTCGGATACCCCAATGGCCTATACTCCACATAACACTCGAATAGATACCTCTGTAAGGATATCTAGTCGACGTAGGTCGACACTTGATACTGCCCATACGATCTCTGCATGTCATTTGCAAATTGGTCTAGACGTGAGTACAGCGTGCCCAAGTATATCGGTGCCAACCCAACACGTTTGCCTGTGGCCATCGGCACTGCTAACGGGAATACCTTCTGGGCAATACTGTCCTCGGGTGTCCCCTCAAACACAAACCTACAAGTACATAAATGTGACACACATCACGACCACCCCACCCTAACATGATATGCAGCACAGCACTCAGCAGCATGCTACGCTACTCCCCTTACTTCTTAATATGGACTTTTTTTTCTTCTAAAGTATAGAAATCAATAGACTGCATGTACAAGAGCAATGCTATGCAGCATATGAGTAATGCAAAGATCAAAGTAATAGGACAGCGTACCTCGATAGAAACATGGCAAGGAAGGCAGCTAGCTCATATCTCTCGTCCCTGTAGCCAGGCCCACTGCGGAAATCATCATCCGACATCAACCTCTGCCCGGGCCGCATGACCACTGTACCATAGAAATGCTGAACCCACCCGCTATATGTGCACTTACGATTGAACCTCGTCTCTTGCAGAAAATCAATCAATGCCTTGACAGCTAGGCATTCCTCCGCTGTCAGCCTCATGCATGGGCATCCTCCGTCCTGTGCATTGGTAGGCCGGTCAACGTCATGACGTCCAGCAGCGTCAGACCAATCTCCCCGAACTCTGTAACGAAGGTATGAGTCTGCGAGCTCCATCACGAAAGTAGTAGTATGAGGCCGCTAATGTCCCTGCTCGGCTCGACACTCTTGTATGTCGCCTCAATCGCTGCCACTAGCCCGAGCACCTCTAACCTCTCCCTCCAAGCCGCATGCCCCATCATGTATGCACACCAGAAACTCCAACCTACCGGCATGGTATTGTGGCCCTTAAACATCACAGGTGACCACGGAATGTCCTCTCGCTCAGCCAACAAACCCGGAACGTACCGCGGCGACATCACCAGAGCAACCTCGAAGCTCGGCGAACGGATATATGGTGAAGGGACCATGGAGCCATCACGCATCGATGTAGAACTCCAAGGCACCGAAAACACATCAGCAGACACCCGTCGCGCCAGCTCCCTCCATAGTCCCTCGAGAGGACACCCGGGCACCGCACCCTTTGCAGTCAGTAACACGTTGCTACGACTCGGCGTCTGATCAAAGCTCCTCATACCGTCATCATCAAAACCCAAGGGCACACCTGACCCGTCGGCCGACACTGATACATCCTCATCATCATCATCAAGCCCGTCACCCCGCGACAACTGTGTACGCCCACTCGCCCCGTCACGACGGCGCGCACTTTGCTTCGTCCTCGATTTTTTCCGCGATCTGTCATCCATCGCCCCGTCTGCTTCGGCATGGTCAGCCTCGGCCCTGTCGGCCCCGACCCTCGCGGCCTCGGCCTCCTTCCTTTTCTCCTTCCTTCTCTCTTCTTCTTTCCTTCTTCTTCTCCTTTTTTCCCTCTCTTCCTCTCTTTTTCTTTCCCTTTCTTCCTCCTCTCCTCCCTCCTTTCCTCTCCCTGAACCCTTCCCCCTTCTCCCCCAGCGCCTCGGCCTCGCCCCACGTCGGCCTCGGCCTTGGCCACCCGGTCGGCCGGCCTTATGCCCCTCCCCCTTCCCCCAACCTCCCCCTCCCTTCCTCCCCTCCCAACGTCGGCCTCGGCCCCTTGGTGTGCCTCGGCCGAGGTTCCCCCTTGGTGTCTTCTTCCTCTTCCACTTCTTTCCCCATAGCTCTTACCTTCATGCATCCCTCTTGCTTCTTGGGTGGTCCTCAACCTCATGGATCTCCAAGCCTTCCTCTTCTCCTTCTTTCTTCTCTTCTCTCTTCCTCTCTTCTCTCTTTTTCTTCTAAGTGTAAATCTCCCTCTCTTTCCTTAAAGTCTTGAAATTTCAAGACTTCCCAACTCCCCCCCCCCCTTTCTTCTCCCACAAGTCTTAACATTTCCCCCCAAAACTTCCCCCTCTTTCTTTCATTCAAAATTCAACCTCAAATTCCCCCCCCCCCCCCCCCCAAAAAAAAAAAACACTCCCAACAACTCTTTTTTTTAAAATCGCTACCCACTTTTGCGCTAACTTACGTATTTTGTTGCGCTATCTTCGTCGGGATTAACGCTACAACTTTTATGTAATTAAATTTTACCGTTAATTTTTTTTTTCTTTCTCTCTCTTGGAAGCCCGCTTCCGGATTAATTCTATTATTTACGCTAGCATTCTTTTCACACCAACACTAACGGATACGCATACTCCTTTTTTTTTTCGTCCCTCTATTTTTTTTCTCTTGCTCGATACCGCTATTATTTTATTTGCGCTAACGTTAAAAAAAATATTATAATTTTCAAACTCACAAATTTCACAGAAACCTACGCTCCATCTTCTCATGAGTTACAATAACGACCGTTCCTCAAGATTTGAAAATTGGCGCTTATGCGTGCGGCGCCCGCTCGGGTCGACCCTCTGCGCACCCCACACGCAGGGGGCTTATGTTCCCAACCTATTCTGGTCAGACCCAATGGCCAGCTAGGAGTCCCGCTCCGCGCAAACACGTCAACATAGTAAACGGTCTAATTTTCAGTGTATCGAACCGGTCAACGCGCGCACGCCCAAGACACG
Source organism: Escallonia herrerae (assembly GCA_033070095.1). Taxonomy (NCBI): domain Eukaryota; kingdom Viridiplantae; phylum Streptophyta; class Magnoliopsida; order Escalloniales; family Escalloniaceae; genus Escallonia; species Escallonia herrerae. The sequence goes on along the minus strand of JAVXUP010000033.1, from coordinate 823,817 downwards.
TGTTTTTCTTCTCGCTTCACGTGCAATTTAGGCACAATTTATTTCGTATTAGCGTAACTCACGAGAGCGCGACCGTCGTGCCAAGATCATCCAAGCACCTTTTCATCAAAAACATCGACTGAAGGCGCAATCGAGGCGACGGGGTCAAGGACAAAGGCCTTGGCTAACCCCATGGGGTCGGCCTCGGCCTCCCCCAAGGCCATGGGGGGTCGGCCTCGGCCTCTATGGGGGGTTGGCCTTGGCCTTCCCCCCGTTGGTTCACTTTTCGCGTAGGGTCCTTTTTCGGGCTTTGTCCATCTCGTACGCTTCATATGTGACTTTGGCACCTTGTCCGTCACGTGGGTATGATTCATGTCGACACGCTCGTTGCAACACAACTTTCGGATTCGTCGTTGCCTATCAAAACACCAACCGTCGGCCTGCCCAAAGTTCACCAAAAGGAGAAAAGTGGCCTTGGCCTTGGCCACCCCTAGGGGGTCGACCTCAGCCTCCCCAAAGGGTTTGGCCTTAGCCTTCCCCCAGAACTCCCGGCTTTGCCCTTTTTTGTGCGCATTTTTCCAAACCATGTTTTGTGCGGGCATAAAACTTACTAACGCATACACAACAACCTCGTGACATCTGTCATCCGATGTCCGCAACCGTGCGTCGCTCTCGTGACGTCCGTCGCTCAAAGTCACGCACTACCGCCAAATGACCATCGCTGACAAACCCCGTGTCACCATCCTCAACTTTATCGTCACTACATATTGCACTCATTATTTTGGTATAAAAGGCACGCTCAACTCACGCCTCGTCCCCGGGACACCCGACGCGCGCCCATGCACTGTCGCAGCGCCCGTGTGCCATTCTCATCATGCATGCCCCTGGCACCAAGTATTGCTCCGTGACGTTTGTCGCCGCGCCCGTGCTCCATTCTCACCATGCGTGCCCCCGACACCAAGTATTGCTCCTCGACGTTCGTCGCCGCGCCCGTGAGCCATTCTCACCATACGTGCCCCCGGCACCAAGTATTGCTCTGCGACGTTCGTCGCCGCGCCCGTGCGCCATTCTCATGACACAGGCCTTCGGGCACCACACTTATTCACCACACCATGTGCCCCCGCCATGGACGTGGAACATGCTTCAACCCACTCTCCGGAGTGTGCAACATTCCGGGGGGCTCCGTTCGTAGTGCTCCGACACGAGGACCCCTCGCAGCGGGATGGACTCGTTACCATAAAGTCATCGCCACCACGGGATGGGCTGGTTACCACAAAGCCATTGCCGTCACAATCACGGGGGGCTCCGTTCGTAGTACTCCGGCACGAGGACCCCTCGCAGCGGGATGGACTCGTTACCACAAAGTCATCGCCGCCACGGGATGGGCTCGTTACCACAAAGCCATCGCCGTCACAATCACGGGGGGCTCCGTTAGTAGTGCTCCGGCACGAGGACCCCTCACAGCGGGATGCACTCGTTACCACAAAGTCATCGCCGCCACGGGATGGGCTCGTTACCACAAAGCCATCGCCGTCACAATCACGGGGGGCTCCGTTCGTAGTGCTCCGGCACGAGGACCCCTCGCAGCAGGATGGACTCGTTACCACAAAGTCATCGTCGTCACGGGATGGGCTCGTTACCGCAAAGCCATCACCGACACAATCAACTACGGGATGGGCTCACAATCGCGAAGCCATCGCCGTCATAGTCACGGGGGCTCCGGTACAAGGACCCCTTGCCACGGACCCCGAGCACTGAGCTGCGAGCATGTCCCCTTATGTTACCATTGATCGTCGACACCACCAGGGCAATGACCCCGAGTCACTCCGGGATGGGAGTAGGTCCTTTGAGGGCATGACGCCTAGTCCGCCTGACAGTTGGCTACGGGGGCAACCCTCACCACTGTCAGGTTCTCCGCGCGTCTCTTGACGCACTTCATGGGATTCAGTAAGGGCTTGGATCGGTGGCTGGAGCAACGGGCTTACTCTGATCATGCCGTCATAGTGTGGTCAGTCTTCTCAGACAGGTAAAGCGACGCTGTGCGAGGCAGGCAACACGAATTTAGGAATCGGTAGTCCAACGGAGAACCGGTACTTTGGGACCCCTGGTGATGTATCACTCCCAGGGGATGACATGTGGCATTTTATGACATAAGCACATTGTTTCCTATAAATAGTGAACTTTACAACTCAAAAAAGGACTTTTGGCTCATTCTTACAAAAATCACTTTTTCACTCTAGAATTTGAGAGCTCTTGGATTTTAGTGAGAGAAACATAACTTTGGACCGTAACATTGGACCCCAACTCGAACCTTGACTTGGACTGTCGGCCCTGTTCATCTCTACCTCATCTCCGCAGCACTGCCACTCCTCAAGGCCTGTTTGGGAAGCCTTGCTCTTAGCCCTTACTCCTCCCTTGTTGTCTCTCACATTGTATACTTGGAAGTTGACGCAGACTGCAGCCTTTGTGGCACCTCCACGTAGGCACAAACCCACTTTTCTTGACATCAAAAGGCAACTGGGATGATCACTTGGCACTTGTGGAGTTTTCTTACAATAACAACTACCACTCTAGCATTAAAATGGCACCATTTGAAGCTCTATATGGCAGGAAGTGCAGATCTCTAGTTTGTTTGAATGAAGTTGGTGAAAGACAGTTACTTGAACTCGAATTAGTGCGAGAAACCACAAAAACAATCAAGGTAATCCATGATCATTTGTTAATCGCTAGGATAAAAAGTTGGGTAAATTACACTAAACCCCCTGAAGTTTTACGTAATTACACTCCACTACCACTATCTTTAAAAATTACACTCCGCCCCCCTGAGGTTTGTACCCGCATTACACACAACTACACACTTTTAACGGCCTGTCCAACTCCGTTTCAAGATTCCCTGACACACTCCTTTATGTAATTTTCATACCCAAAATACCCCCTTTATAACATTTTATAACATAAAATACATATACTATTCTCCCAACGGCACCGTGGACTTCACCTTCCTCCAGTACGTCACCGTCTCCAACCCCAACCGCGACGCCTTCACCCACTATGACAGCTCCCTCCAGCTCGCCTACTCCGGCGCCCCCGTCGGCTTCATCTTCATTTTGCAGTGAAGCAGTGCCAATACAAGGTGCTGGGGCTTCGCGGCGACTGCACCGCTGATGAGATCCGCTCCGCCTACCGCCGGCTTGCCCTCCAGCGTGCCACCTGAACAAGCTCGCCCAATTCGGCATCTCCCCCACCACCTACCGCCGGCTTGCCCTCCAGTCCTATCAAACATATCCCTTCCCATAGAAGACACCTGACCCCCCTCCCTCCCACCTTTCCTAAAGTGTCTTGACGTGTCAAAAACCCAGTTGCCCTGTGGACAACAGTAACTTCAGATCCAGAACATCAACTACTGAACTACTGATAATCACTCAACCACCCAACTCTATCCTTTACCAGTGGTGGTGGTGGTAAAAAGAGGAGTTGTAGCTTAGCCATGTACGAGCCTCACAGATCTAAGACCAGCTATACAACCAACCTTGCCTCGTGCATAGTGGCCACGGTCTTCTTGCTCTTCCTGGCGGCCAGAATCGTCATCGTTTACTTCCTCCTCTTCAAACCGAAAGACCCCAAGATCGCCGTCGACGCCGTCCAGTTCCCGACCTTCTCCGTCGCCAACAGCACCGTGGACTTCACCTTCCTCCAGTACGTCACCGTCTCTAACCCCAACCGCGATGCCTTCACCCACTACGACAACTCCCTCCAACTCGCCTACTCCGACGCCCCAGTCGGCTTCATCTTCATTTTGCAATGAATCGTGTTGTATAGAGGGTGCCTCTACCTTCGAATATTAGGGCCAGAATGGAGCTAGTTTTGATGGACCGATTGAGATGCATCTTGATAAACTTCGGGCTGTCGATCAGAGCGCACCACGGCTTTGAAACGCATCTGGACCGTAGAAGGGACTTGACTGGCAATTGAGTGAGTATGTCGGTGATTACATCATATGGGAGGTCTGGCATTGGGTCTAATGGAGGTTTAGGGTTTATGTAAATTTCAGCCAATGCAAAAAGACATAAATGCCCCTCAACAATGTTTAAAAATTCCAAGAAAACATTGTTGAGGGGCATTTATGTCTTTTTGCATTGCATCGTTAACACCGTAAGAAAAAATGTTACTTTTTGAGCAGAGTGTAATTTTTAAAGATAGCGGTGGTGGAGTGTAATTACGTAAAATCTCAGGGGGTTTTAGTGTAATTTATCCTAAAAAGTTATGTGGATAAAAGAAGAAGAGATTTGGAATTTGTTATAGGAGATCATGTATTTCTATGTGTTTCACCTTCTAAAGGGTTACAAGGTTTGGAAAGAAAGAAAAATTAGCACCGCACTACATTGGTCCCTTTAGAGATTTTGGAATGGATTGGTGATCGGGTTGTATTGCCACCATCCCTAGCTTGTATGCATGTTATTGTTCAGTATCTATGTTGAGGAAGTATGAGCCTGATTCTTCACATGTATTGCATCATGAACCGATTTCGAATTAGAATGACTTATCTTATGTCCAGCAGTCGATTCAAATTTTGGACCGAAAGGAACAAGCACTACAAAACCGGACATACCACTTGTTAAGGTGTTATGGGAACACCATGGAATTGAAGAAGCTACGTGGGAGAGAGGCTAAAATCAGAGAGATGTATCCCCATTTTTTTCCTTAGTGAGGTATGAATTTAGGGTTTAGGTGTGAAGACCTTAGTTTAACCTAGCTGTAAACTTCATTTCATGCTTTTTATTATGTACGTAGAGTGATACCTTTCTTAATTGAAGATCTTAAAAGACTGCCGAAAAGGTATGGAACTAGCCGTTAGTTTCAAAATATAGCCGTTAGAGAGCCCTGTGAGTTTCTTGCGGCGCCGTTGCCTGTTTTCGGCGGCCGGTTTTCCTCCTTTCCAGCAGCTGGTGTTTGGATTTGGACGGAGTTCCTTGGTTTGGCCGTGGGGTAGCAGTGACCGGCGTTTCAGTTTCTCGCCGGGGCATTTGTTCGGCGCTTCGGTTTCTTCAGATTTATCGCCGGAGTTTTGGTCCCTGCTAGTCGCGGCTTGAGCGGCTGGGTTTGGAGTGTTTGGTCGGAGCTTGTCTTCGCCGGGTTTGTCTTCTTCTCCCGCTGTTGTGCTTTCTCCGGCGCTACCGAGGCCCTTGCTGACTCCTTCTGCGGCTGCGACGGGCTTCGAAGGTTTCGCGGCGTCGTCTCTTTCTTGGATCTGCAGGCAAAAGATGTAGCCGGTCGTTTGGCCGGTCATTTTCTCTTTCCGGCTTCTTCTTACGTTTGGCCGGCGGCGGGTTGCTCCGGCTGTGGTGCTCGGCGGCCGTCGGTCCCCTTCCCCTCCTTTCCCGCGCCCTTTCCTTTCCCCTTCCCTTTCCCCTCCCCCTTCCCTTCCCTTCCCTCCTCCCGCCCTCCCCTAAGGCCCTTCCCCTCCCGTTCCCCTGCTCCCTAATGTGGGTTGGCTGCGCCAGCCCTAATTAGGGTTGCCCCCCTTTTTTCCTTTCTGTGTTTTTTTTTGTTTTGATTTTTTTGTTCTTTTGTTCTTTTGATTTTTTGTTTTTTGTTTTTTATTTTGTTTTTTGTTTTTTTTGTTTTTTTGTTTTTTTTGTTTGTTTGTTTGTTTTTTTTTGTTTGTTTTGTTTGTTTTTGTTTTTTTTGTTTTTTTTGTTTTGTTTTTTTGTTTTGTTTTTTTGTTTTTTGTTTTTTATGGCGTCTTCCGATCCTTCTTTGGCCGTGTCTGGCCTTCGTGGCGATCGATCTTTTTCTATGCCTGTTGGCTCTCGGTTAGCCGATTTTATGAAACAGAATTCTCTGGCTTCTCATGATAATATCTCTTGTGTTCCTAATTTGTTAGATTCTCCTTCACCGCTGATCAAGCATCGGGAGGCTACCCCTGGCCCCTCGGGCATGTCAAAGAGTGACGGATCTATTTTGAAGAGTATTGATGGTTCAGAATGTTCTGATGAGGAAGCAGTTGCTTTAGCGGAAACTAAAGGGTTACACGATCGTTTCTTGAGTGGTGCGTTGTCGGCCCGTCAGTTTGGTCTGCTTATGGAGGAACTTGAATACCGGCGACAGGTCGGTGATGAGAAAGGTGTGTTGCAAGCGGAGGTGGACTCACTTCGGCGACAGCTGGCTTATCGGTCCCTTTCTCGAGATAGAGGTGGTATTGATCGGGGTGCCCGAGGAGGGAGGGGTAATCGGGGTGTTTCTAGATCCAGGGGAGGGGTTGCTTTTGGTGTGGAAAAGGGAGGAGCTATTGGGGCAGACGCTCAGCGCTTTCTTGCTTCTTCACCTCATCCATCCTGGGCTGACAAGGTGAAGCTGGGGCCTTCTAGTTCTAAAGGTAAGATGAAATTATCTTACTTCCCTCCGACGATTTCTAAAGGTAAGGTACAAGTTTCTCCTCCTCAAGTTATTGCTGAAGAGGGTATTGAATTGTGGGATAACTGTGTTGTGGGGTACTTTGTCGATAAAAAACTGCCTTATTTCACTGTTAACAACATTGCCCGTAAGCTATGGTTGAAAGATGGGTTACAAAAAGTTTTAGTTAATGACAAGGGTTTTTACTTCTTCAAATTCTCTTTTGTGGATCCGGTTGACAAGATTCTGGATTCGGGTCCGTGGCATTTTGCGAACAAATTAATTGTTTTGCAGCGTTGGAGACTGGGTATGAATCTGTGCAAGGAATCCCTTGATGTTCTACCGTTATGGGTTAGACTTTACAATATTCCTGTTGAGTACTTGACAGCTAGTGGGTTGAGCTACGTAGTGAGTGGTATTGGGAAGCCTCTATATGCGGATTCGCTTACTGAGAGCTGTGAGCGGATAAGCTTTGCTAGAGTGTGTGTTGAGGTTTCTGCAGCCAGGGAGCTCGTTGATGAACTTGTTATTGTGCCAGACTTGAGTACCTGCCAGGATGCCCCCTCTGATCCTGTGATTGTTCGGGCAGATTATCAGTGGCGACCTCCAGTTTGCACGGTGTGCAAGTGCTTCGGACATACTACCCAGTCATGTACTCGGCCTGAGAGTATTAGGCCCCGTTCTCCTTCACTATCTGTTCCAAAGCGATCTGCCACGACCCCTCCTGCCTCTGTTGCTGTTCTGGCGAAAGAAGCAGAGTGGTCAATCGTGAAAAGTAAAGGCATGAACAAAGTTAGTAGGGATGCTTCGTCTTCTTTAGCTCATGATCGTGTTCAGCCGAGCCATAGTCAGTTGGAGACTAGTGTGCTTGATAGCCATATTCAGGTTAGTGCTCAGCATGTTTCTTCTCTGCAGGAGGTCAGTTCTCAGCAGTCTTCTGTTCCTGAGGTACCTTGTCATTTTCCTATTTTGCCTTGTGATGATCCTGCTTTGCACTCTGATTTGCTTTTAGATTCTGGCATGATTGTGCACTCTGTTTCGGGCTCTGATCCAGACTCTGATTCTGACTTAGTTCCATGCTCTCTTACTCCTAATAATAACATGTCTTCTATTTTTGGTAGTAAAATAAATCTTGACTCTAGTTTTAATAATAAGAAAAAGAAGAAAAAGAAGAAGTCTCCCCGTAGGGGAAATTTCACCTGACTTTTACTTCTTGGCTTGTACCATCCTTTTGGTTTTTGGTATCATGCATAACATCCTCTGCTGGAATTCTCGAGGATTCAACACTAGTGGTAAGCAAGTGGAGGCTCAACATATGATTGCCTCCTTAGGTGTTATGCTTTTTGGGATCTTGGAAACCAGAGTAGCCGCCCCTAATGCCTCGGTTATAAATAACCGTAGTTTTCCTGCTTGGTCCTTTATAAATAACTACCAATTTTCTGTGAATGGTAGAATTTGGGTTTTATGGAATCCCAAAGTTGCTAATGTTACTTGTAATGGTATGTCAGATCAAATAATTCACTGTCAAGTGAAATTAATAGATAGGTTGCCTCCTTTTTTTGTTTCCTTTGTGTATGGTTCTAATGATTCTGGTGAGAGATCTGTGCTTTGGCAGGAGTTGGAGTATAGGTCTCGCCTTTTTTCGAATGATCCCTGGTTGATTCTTGGTGACTTTAATGCTATCCAGAGTCCGAGTGAGAAGTTAGGGGGTAGCAATAGATGGCCTCGCTACTACCAGGAGTTCCATGACTGTTTAATTACTTCAGAACTTTCAGATTTGAAGTATTCTGGTTGCTTTTATACTTGGACTAACTGTCAAGATAATGGTGATACTATTTGTAGGAAGCTTGACCGTGTCCTTATTAATGATACTTGGATCTCTAATTTTCCTAAATCTGAAGCGGTTTTTCGTCCTAGAGGTATCTCTGATCATTCACCTATCCTCGTCCACTCTCTTGTCAAAGTTGACAAGGTGCCTAAGCCGTTTAAATTTTTTGATATGTGGGCCAATCACCATAAATTTTTGCCTCTAGTTGCTAAAGTGTGGGGCACGCCCCTTGCGGGCTGTGCTATGTTCAGGGTTGTCAGGAAGCTAAAGCTGGTTAAGCTACAGCTTAAGGACTTCAATAAGGAACACTTTAGCAACATATCAGGTAGACTTAATGAGGCTAGGATTTCTTTGGAGTATGCCCAGAGCATGTTAGCGTTGAACCCTCTTGACCCAGTGTGGCGTCGGATTGAAAAGGAGAAGCTTGAACTTTTTGCTAGAGTGAGTGCTGAGGAGGAGAGTTTTCTCAAGCAAAAATCTGGGATTCACTGGCTTGATGTGGGAGATAAAAATAACAAATTTTTCTTTAAGTCAGTTAATAAGAGAAGGAATTTTAATAAAATCAGTTCTATTCTTCGATCTGACGGGTCTATCCTTGAAGACTCGGATTTGATTAAGGCTTCGATTGTTGACCATTTTCAGAGTTTGTTGGGAACTCGTGGGCGGGGTACCCGGGTTTGATTGAACTGAGGAACTGGATGTCAAAATCCCTTTCTGATTCTCAGCAGTGTGAGATGGCTCGAGAGGTTTCTGAGGATGAGATTCAAAAGGTTTTCTTCTCTCTCAAGGATGGTAAATCCCCTGGTCCTGATGGGTATAACGCCCTCTTTTTTAAGAGGGCATGGCATATTGTGGGGGAAGAGATTGTGGAAGCGATTCAAGATTTTTTTGGTAATGGTCAGCTTCTTAAAGAAGTTAACCATACTTTTCTTGTCTTAATTCCCAAAGTGACTAATCCCTCGAGTCTCAATGATTACAGGCCTATTTCTTGTTGTAACACGATTTATAAATGCATAGCCAAGATCATTGCTAATCGTGTTAAGGTGGTGCTTGGGGACCTCATTGATCCTTCCCAGACGGCCTTTGTTGCCTCTCGGAGTATTGCAGATAATATCATCTTATCTCAGGAGCTCATGCGGAACTATCATCGGGAGGACTTCAGGGTACCTAGATGTGCTATGAAGGTGGATTTGATGAAGGCCTATGATTGTTTGCATTGGGATTTTCTCTTTGATGTGTTGATTTGCCTTAGATTTCCCCCCACGGTTATTAGATGGATCAAAGCCTGTGTCTCTAGCACGAGCTTTTCGATCATCATAAACGGGGAGTCTAATGGTTTCTTTCAGGGTAGGCGAGGTATCAGGCAGGGGGATCCGATGTCCCCCTACCTTTTTGTTATTTGCATGGATGTTCTTGCAGGGATGTTGCAGAGATTAGTAGTTGGTAGTCAGTTTCGTTACCACTGGAGGTGCCAAAAGGATGGTATCTTCCAGCTTGCCTTTGCTGATGATCTCATGCTTTTTTGTTGGGGTGACCTTCCTTCGGTTCAGATCTTGAAACATGGGCTCTCTGTCTTCCAGCAGTTCTCGGGACTTGTCCCCAATCCGAATAAGAGCCATGTTTTTTTCTCTGGTGTTGAGCCTTCTACCAAGGCTTTGATCACTTCTTGTCTTGGCTTTCTTGAGGGAAAGCTCCCTATGCGATATCTAGGTGTCCCTCTGATTTCCACTTGTTTGCAGAAAGAAGATTGTCACCCTCTTCTGGACCGCATTGTGAAGAAAGTCAAGCATTGGATTTGCAATTACTTGTCGTATGCTGGTAGGGTCCAATTGATTAGATCAGTTTTGTTCTCTATCCAAGTGTACTGGGCTTCCGTTTTTATCCTTCCAAAGAAAGTGATTCTTGATATGGAGAGGATTTTTCGAGCCTTCCTTTGGAAGGGTACGGGCCTTTGTACCACAGGAGCCAAGGTGGCTTGGGCTGATGTATGTTGTCCTGAGGTAGAGGGTGGCCTGGGTATTAAGCAGATTGAGGTGTGGAATATTGCTGCCATCTCTAGGCATATTTGGTCTATCATATCCTTTAGGTCGGACTCCCTTTGGCCGCGATGGGTCAAGTCCAATATTCTGATAGGTCGGAGTTTTTGGGAAGTCTCTTGCCCTAGTGATTGTAGCTGGTCTTGGCGTAAGATTCTCATGGTTAGGGATATGATTCGTTCTTTCCCTCGGTATATAGTTGGGGATGGTAGTAGGATCTCTCTGTGGTTTGATTGGTGGCATCTGATAGGCCCTATCATTTCTACCCTTTCTGGTAGGATTATTTCTGACTTGGGTCTGGATAGGCGAGCAAGGGTTTCTGCTGTGATCTTTGGCTCATCGTGGTGTTGGCCTGTGTCCAATACCCTTGAGCTCATGGAGTTGCGCGAGAGTACCCCTAGCTCTTTTCGTCCTGCCCCGAATACGCCTGATAGGATCGTCTGGACGGTTAGTGGTTCTGGGGATTTCTCCATTGCGAGTACGTGGGAAGCCCTTCGTCATAAGCGGCCGTTAGCTAGCTGGGCTTGCTTACTGTCATGTAAGTGGCGTGTTCCACGTCATAACTTCATCTTATGGCTGGCCATTAGGGAGAGGTTAAGTACGCAGGATAGGCTTTTTGCTTTTCATGTTATTCCTAGCATGAGCTGTGTTTTCTGTCGCATTCCTCTTGAGTCTCATGATCATCTATTTTTTAATTGCCCTTTCACGTTCAGATTATGGTCTATTATTCAAAAGAAATGCAATTTTAACTGGCCTATGTTGAGTTGGCAGGGTATGGTTGATAGAGCTTCCTCTGAATGGCAAGGCCTTGGATTCCCGGCATCTGTCTGTCGGAGAGCATTTGCGGCGTTGGTGTACTATATCTGGCGAGAGCGGAATTCTCGTTCTTTCCAAAATAAGTACACTGATGTGGTTTCTTGTTCTGCAGGTCTTGTGCAGATCATCCGGTGGAGGTTATTCTCTTGCAGAAAAGTGGCCAATACCTCGACTAACCGATGGTTCCAGGGTGAATGGCAACTCCCCGACTCCATTTTCGGCTGATTCCGTCATCTTTTGGTCAGTTCGACTTTGGGTGATTGGCTTGTGTACAGACAGACCGATGTACTTTTGGCATGCTCTATCGCAGTTTTTGTGTGATGCTCTTTCCACCAGGACTTCTAGATTCTGCATGGCTTCTCGTGTGGTCACTACTGGGTCCTTTGTATTTCTTTTGCTGATCTAGCTTCGTTGTTATGTATTAACTTTTTCTTTTGTGGCCAGTGTGGCATGTTTCTGCCTAGCATAGGTTTTCTATTCGCTCTTGCTTAGCAAGACTCGCGTTTCGTTGTTGTTTTCCTGGGGTATGCCCCTTGCAGATGTTGTACTTTTGTTTCATCGGTTGATATATATTTTTATTTACCGAAAAAAAAATTTGAAGATCTTTTGCACTATATGAGTGGTTTTCCTGACCTATTTATGTAGAACAAGTTGTATGCTTGTGTTGGCATAGAAGCACTTCAAGTTGGTGGATTGACTTATTCTTAATCCTGATTAATTGGTCTTAAGCATGATTAGTTATTCCTAAGCATGATTAGTTTAGCCTTATCGTTATTATGCTAATCTGGATTAGTCAAGGTAATCGTGATTAGTTAGTGACTAAGATTGATTAGTTTGCCCTAATCTTGATTAAGCTAATTATGATTCCTTAGTTACTAATCTAGGTTAACTAGTACTAATTAAGATCATTAAGTCTAGAAATTGATTTGGGTTGTCATGTTCTAATGGGTAAGACTTGGAAGGGGTCTAATGCCCTTGAAACACTTGATTCTTTAGGGAGAAAGCTCAAGAAATCAGTTACTCTAAAGTTTGGTGACTCATGTTTTCTATTTTTTAAAGTAAAAATAAGAAGAAAAGCTGCCAAGTTTTAGAAAAAACTATAGAAGAGGTCTGAGAGCTTGAAGAAGGAAGAGAAAAAGAGAATTTACTATTACATATTTAAGATTAGTTTGTTTTCTTCTTGACAAAAGATGAATTTCTTGATGAGTTTTATACCCTAATCTGTTTCTTTTTTTCAAAGGTAGGGTTTTACATATTTTTTTCAGTAAATAAAAATATATAAAAAGAGAATTTTGAGTGTGATGAGGATGGCAATTGTGAATATGAAGGTCAGATATATGTTCCTCTTCATAATGAATCAAAGTTTGAGGTACCAATTCCCTCAGGAGAGACAGAAATGTACTGAGAGTCCCGGCCAAATCTTGGGTGGCCTAACATGAAGAGAGATATATCCAAGTTTATATCCTGATGTTTGACCTGCTAATAGGTAAAAGTAGATCATAAGATGATCGTCGGATAATTGTAACCACTCTTTATGCTTGAGTGGAAGTGGGAAAGCATTTTGATGGATTTTAGTGTTAAGGCTACCACAAACAACTAAGAAATATACGTCTATAAGGGTTGTAGGGAATAGGATGATGAAGTCCCGGTTTATTCTTATCCAAGAAGAATATTTTCTGTCGGGACAGTCTTCGGTCGTCAGCCCTGGAATGGGTTATACGGGCGTCAGCCAGGGATACGGTGATCCCTCCGGATAGGCTTCAGGGGTGAGCCACGGAGTTGGTGTTCCCTCTGTAGCTGGAATGGAACAGGCTCAAGTGTTGTGGGACGATTACAGCGGCCCCTCCTTCAATTTGTTCTCAAAACCCCAACCCCTCTCTCAGAGTCAAGTCACACATGACTGGCCTTTCAGAAACTACGGTTTCTCATAGGCACTGCCCATTGTCTAGTGGACGGGAACAATTGGCACCCCCGGAGGGCAATATCCCCCGTTTGAGCTCCCCGGGGGGCAACATCAGCCGGCGGAAGAAATGGCCCAAGAGCAATATCAGCCGGCCTAAACAGGAATTAGAGGCCAATATCCCTTGCTTTTGCCCCCCGACGGAGGGCAAGATTTGCCGGTTGACCCCCGAGGACAATATCAGAAAGGGCATCCATCCAAGCCCCTAAAGCCGTATAAATACGAGCTGATCCGAGCCCGTTATTTTAGTGGGCCCCCCAAGACGGACATAACTATGACATGGATCACCCAGGGGGCTTGGATTACAATGCCTCGTGGACAAAATTGGCCTCGCTGGCGCCGAAAGCTTGGTTAGACAACGGTGTCATGTAAAGACCCAAAAATCCGGAGCTCCGCCGCCCCGAACTCCCAGGTCATTAACCTACCAGATCACACAAAACCTGTCAAGCCTGTTCACTAACACATATTCCAAATCATCTAATTCAACATCAACTCAGATTTCTCAAAATATTAGACCACAATTGCTCAGCTTAAACTATTACAGCTTAGGTTCTTCGCAATTGAAACATCATAAGAACAAATTATTAGTATCGACCCGCGCAGGGGTCTTACTATACTATGGTGATGGGCTCATCAGAATCTCACTCAGACTCAAAACCATTCCCGAACCTGCTACAGCTTATCATTACCTGCAGAAGAGAGCCAAACGAAGGGTGAGCTTTTGAGAGCCCAGTAAGGTCGTACAAGGACTACCAATAGGATTACAAAATGATTCCAAGAATCCAACTGATAAAGATTTCCAGCATACTTCAAACGGTCAAAAACTCAATGATTCTCAAAATAATTGAAATTCACAGAAATAGACACCAAAATAGACAATAATACCCATGATGGGTTCCAGAACAATTAATAAAAGATCATCTTCAAAACACAACAGAGTATTCTCGAGATATTTCAAACGTACACAGATCATCTGAGACAGCTCTTTTCAAAATACACGGAATTTCTCAAGGGATTTCAACCCAAGCACAAATTATTTCTGAGAATACTTTCCAGTCATTACCGTAGCAGTCACGGCAATATACAGAACAGAGAAAATAAAAAATCAATGTTGATCCTGGGCGGTCGCAATGCCATTCCAGCAAAGCACATAAGTGTACACATGCATGATGTACCAGAATAATTACTAGTCCACTTGGGTACTAGCCTGCATTCCATGCAGGATTCAGACCAGCCTTATTACGCCCTCCCATAGAACAAAAACCCAGGTCAACACAGAAAAATCAACAATATCAGTGAGCTTTAACATAAGCTTAATCACCGAAATCAATTCGGATTCTAATAATAATAATCATACTGACATAAGTCAGCATTCAAAATTTTCAGAAGAAGCCAGAATTTTCAGAAGAAAATCACAGATAAACATCAAAGCAATTACGAATAATTATCAATTTTTAAGCGCAACAATCCGGAAGAATAGATACAGACAATTATCAAATTACTCAGCATGCAATACATGCGAGCATCATAAGATTTCCAAACAATCGATTCAGGTTCAATATTTGGGTTTTCTGGGCAATAACATGCTGATAGCCATACAAAATTCAGAGTTCGGCATTAGCCATAAATAAATCAAATGAGTACTTACGAGTACGAGTTATCAAAATAAGGGTTCGGATAAAGTCCTTACCCAAGGTTCAGATAGAATCCCTTATCTGGATACGCAGCTAAATTATCCTAATCGGAAGTCTTTAGCTTTAACCTAAACGGAATAATCGAACCATTAGAATACAGCCTACAGAAACAAAATTATAACTTAATACGAACTCACACATACTCCCAAAATAAACCTCCCCTCACAGGGTATGTAAAATTACTGAAACGCCCCTAAGGTGTAAAATTACCAAAATGCCCCTCTCGGACTTAAATCACCCAAACGGTCTTCCCGTACGTAGAATCACTGAAATAAGCTTCCCATATGTAAATTTATGCAAAATACCTTTCTTAGGTCAAATTACCAAAACACCCCCTTCGGGGTAGCAAATTACCAAAACACCCCCGTTACATTTTAATTCTCAAAATGACTTTTCCATAAGCAAAGTCACTAAAATAATCTGATTGTATGTAAAGTTACTTCAAAATACCTCTTATAGGTGAAATTACCAAAATACCCCTTCGGGGTGGTAAATTACCAAAACACCCCTGGGGGTTTTCGGAACCGAAAAAATCTCAAAACACTATTTTAAGCATCTTGATATCATTTCTGGACTAAGAAGTATTTTAGAAAATTTTCGTCTGAAAATCCCGAACCGGTGTTCGGGCCGAGCGCTAAAAGGCCAGTTTCGCGAAAAATACCTATCAGCCTCGGAATGGCCTGAAATTTTAGGTAATGAATCATATCAGTAAAATAAGATTTTCAAATCAAAACAGCTGGGTTTGCTATGCTCAATAATCCGATAAAATTCTTTAATCGGTACTCCAATTTAGCACTCTTTGCGGACTCCGAAAATTCTGAAAAAATTCCAGAGCGTAGTTCTCGTAAAAATACAAGGGGTTGTAGTTTCTCACTTTGTCTATTTTTGGCCCCAACTATTTATTAAAATTTAATTAAAAACTGCCTAAATAATTTTCCTCTTTAGTGACGATTACGGTTCACTATTCAAATCATCCCACACACGAACACACCACACCTTTCCACACACACACACTCATCTTCTCCATGCAGCTGCCATGACCATTTTCTTCTCTGTTTTCTGTTCTGAATTTCTTTTCTGTTTTCTTTTAAATTCCGAAACCAATTAAACCTTAGTGTATATTCCAAAATCACACCAAATCATGATCCAAATCATCACCCATAAGTCTGAAAATCCCAGAAATTACCCCCTCTCCACATGGCCGCACAGTCATGTTCGTGACTAAATTATACGCTCCACAATGATAGGGAACACACGTGAATTCTATTTACACATACTAGAACATAGCTAATTGAAATTGGGTAACCCACCTCTCAAATTTGGGCTTGACCTCTTAATTAAAATAGTTTTATGCCTTTTAATTTCTGATTTCAATTTTAGTAATTTTTATAAGTCCTCTAAAGTTGTTACAAAAATTATGAGCCTTTATTTCTAACTAAAAGAAATTATGAGAATTTATTGGTTTTAGTGTATTTGAGAAAATTATTTTAGTTCAAAAATATTCAAAAATTATATTTTTATCCCATATGCTATATTAAGCTATAAATAATGTTTAATGAACGATTAGAATATTTTTGGGATAATTCTAGGTCTTGGGGAGTGTACCGAATCATGGGATAGGTTGGCCGTGTGTGAAACCTATTTCGAATTTTATCGTTCTGGGTAGAGAAATAAGTACGCTATGGATAGTTATATTATTAGGTTTATAATTAAGTGGTATAGATAGTGTTCTGATAAATGACTGTGTCGACTTAGGTTAACTCCGAGGATTTGATCAAGAGCATTTTTAGCTTCAACAACTTGGATCGAGGTAAAGGATTTCTTCCGAAACCCTATTTTATCAATTTGACATCGTAAATATTCTTTATAAATTGTTATTGATGCTTCCATTGGACTCGATTATTTTTGTTACAATTTTTGCTTTCCATTGTCGTTTATACCCTGCTTTGAGCCTTAAGCGTTTATTGAAATCTCATTCGATGCTCAGTATCTATTTCTCTTTGAGTGTCGATTTATTCATTGTAATATCACTTATTGCATTATGCATATTGGCATGAGATAGTGTATTGAGGAGTTATAAGGATGGTTTGTATCGGGGGTGATATAAGGATGGTCTGTTATTGAGCTCTGGAAAGCTCATTCCTTTTTTTTGGTTCCTTTCTGCAGGTATTAACCATCAGTAAGATTTCGGGACGGATGAGCTTAAATTTTATAGTTGATTATGTTTTTACAATATTGTTATTTGAGCCTCGTTAGAGAACCGTTATGTAATTTGATAATTTAAATACTTTATCATTGTTTTCAGACGGTTTGTTAAGTCAGTTGGTGGACTGTAGTGCTCTGACATGGATGTTGTTGGGTTACCTTTAGTGGAATTATACAAATTAGACAGTTAATGATTCAATGGATTGATCGGTTAACACTCCGGAAATTCTGGGGTGTTATGTTGGTATCAGAGCTTAGGTTATGAGATTCTGTAGACTCCTAAGCGTAAAATAAATTATGGTTGAGATGAGACTTTGGGAAGGTGGATGAGGTTTTGACAAGTTATTTTATGTTCTAATAAAAGGTTCAGATTTTGGGATAAGATTGAGATTAGGGCTGATAGGCAATAGTGGAATGCATGATATTTACCTTCAGAATTCAAAGGTTTAAACAAAGAGGATGATTGAACTATAAGTTTACGATATTTGGGTGTCCTTGAGTAACTCTATCAAATCGAGATACAAGTGGTATGTAACTAGAGGACTTTAACTTTGGTGCGCAATATTTGTGTGAAGAATATGACTTTTGGGTACTTTTAAGATAATAATTTTCTCTATGATGGACTTAATAATAGTTTGAACCGGTTACCTTTTAGGCATCAGAGTGTGCAACGAATGCGTGGCAGCTATAGTTCCAGTCTTTGGTGTTAGGTATTAGGTGTTAGTGCTCAAAGAGATTGGTTATCCATATTGGCTAAGTCAAAGTGGTACGCTTCGACGGTTATTCGATGATACAGGTTTTGGTGTCAAACTAATAAATATAGATGGAAAATATATGTATCTATAGAAGATCACTGTAACATTCCGGAATTTCCGGAACGTTAACACTCGCTCGATCAGATACACTCAGACAATTACGACCTCAAACTCAAGCAATTTAGAACCATCAGTCCGTCAGAGCAACTAAACCGTTGAGTAAAATAATACTCTTAGCGTACAATTATACTTGAAACATCCAATCTAAGCTAACAATTCCAAATAACAATAGTGGCCCACACAGGGGTTCTAAAGACTAAGACTGAAACTTAAATTCTCTTCCGCTCGACTCAGATCTAGTCCACACCCAATATGATCTATTGTTGGTTATCACCTGCGGAAAGGAAGTCAAAGGGGAGTGAGCTTTTGAGAGCTCAGTAAGGTCGCTCAAAGATAGAAACTACGAAACAATTACAGATGCAATTCACAAATTTTCAAAAAAGAATCATAACTAGTTTCATCAGATATCAATACGATTTTCAGCTACGATACAAACAATCACGAATGCAATAACATGAGCAATTGCAAAGCCACACAGGCAGTGCAGGGTAATCACTTAGCAAAGCCACAAAGGCGATGCTCACTAACACTTTCCACCGGCTAGTCCATCAAGGCACTAACCCACACCAATACACCGGCTAGTCCATCAAGGTACTAGCCCACACCAATATCCTCCACTATACACCAACTCCCGCCAAACACACCAATGCAAACTCTCATGTCAATATGCAGAATGAGAACAAAGGATAATACAATTCTTAAATCGATGCACAACGAGAAATAAACACAGTGCATCGAATATAATTTTCAATAAACGCTTAAGGCTCAAGATAGGTTTTTAAGGCAAACAATGCGACTTAATCAAAATAACAGAATCCAAAAGAAAAGCGATAACAATTCAAAAAAATATTCGAGGACAAATAGAGGAAACTGGGTTTCAGAAGAAATCCCTTACCTCGATCCACGCTATGCAATGTTAATTGACATCAATCCAAAAGTCGTTGAATTAACCTAAATTGGCAAATTCATTTATTAGAAAAATAATCTACACTACCATACTATAAATCCTATTATCAACTACCCAAACGGCGCTCACTTCTAACCCCAGAATGACGCAACTCAAAACGGTTCCCGCGCACGGCCAACCTAGCCGAAAACACTGTACGCTCTCTAATGCGTAATGATATCCCGAGATTCGTAATAAATTACAATAAAACACTTTCGTAGCTTAAAACATTGTAGAGAATCAAAATATGAATTTTCTAAAATTTTGAATATTTTTGAATTAAAAATAATTTCCTTAAATACACTAAAAACCAATAAATTTCCATAATTGCTTCTAGCTGAAAATAAGGACTCAAAAGTTTTTTTTATATGTATACAAATTATAGAAATGAAAAATCAGGATTTAAAAGGCACTAAAACTATTTCTTTATTTTTCGTTTTGTTAAACTCAATGCGATATGGAAAAGGATATCAAATCAACTTCAAAAATTATCAAACTTTTACTGAGTCTTTCTTAAAGTATAAAAACATTACTTTAACTTTTCCAAAACATTTTCATGGGTTTAAAGGCTCCAAAGAAGTTTTATATGTCTGAAATTGCAGAAAATATAGTAAATACATACGATATCAGAAAAATATGAAATTTTCACAGAAATTATAATATTGCACTAAGAATCATCCTGTAAATTTTCAGAATTTTTGGACAAGCGTACAGTACCCAACAGCCACGTGGTACAACTGTGCATAAACCATTTCTCCGTTAACCCCTCTTCTTCTTCCTTACTCTCTGTCCAAAACCAGAATATTCTCACACAGAACAGCGGCTGTTGAATCCCTTTTTTTTATATGCAGTTATACACACACACACCACTTACACACACTACCCACATCAACACACATGAGACACACACATGAGGTACACCAAACCACTCAGAAATTCACAAAATGCACTCATGTACTACTCGGTTTCCCTCTTGTCTTATTGTACACAGTAGAGATGCATACACTATACACATCCTTCACCCATTTACTCACCATTCACACAACCCATAACCCACTATAAATATATACCTATGAGCACACACACGACTCACATACTTCTCACAAACCCACTGCCTCGTGGCACAGCTACTCCAACCTCCTTCACACTCACACTGTTATACACTCAGGGACTTACACCCACACACCTAAGAACACTGCACACACACACACACATGCACTAACACACACACCCAGCTGTCTCTCCACGGCAACACAGAGTACACACACCTGCACGCATACTCAACCGTTCACAACCCCTCCTTTACGCACCCTTACACCCATACCCATCACAGCAATAAACCCACAAATCCATACACTTTTCCCCCAACTCGTGGCAGCCTCTATGGCTGCCTCTTCACAGCAGCTTTAACAAAGGTTACACACACAAACACTCACTCTCATACAATGCAATTTCCCCTTACGCTGCCCTTCTTTCTAACCCACAAACCCATAAAATCTTACGCAAATTCCAACCCCCGGCAGCCCCTCTCGTCCGAATCTTGGCGGTGCCGCAAACGCCGATTTACGGCACCATGGCTACTCACGGCAATTCCCATTCTCACAGCCATTAACCAGCCCCTCACTCCCATAATTTGTGAAATAAACAAGAGGAAAAAGACTAAGAAACTTACCAGAAAATCTATTGAATCGCCAGAAAAATCTCTTCTCCAAGCCTTCTTCACCTCTTCTCTCTATCCCCGTCACTCTGTTTCTTTCTTCTTTTCTCTTGAGCATAGACAGCCTTTTCTTCCTCTCTCGGTATCTCTCTCTGCCGCAACAAGTCTCCAAAAAAAAAAAACCAACGCCGGCTGATCACTGTTCAACAATCTATACATAATAACCCTAATTTGGAACCTAACCAAAATGCCCCCTCAAATTTTCTTTGGCTATTCTTATTTTTACCTGAAGCCTTTTTCCTTTTATAAAAAGGTCCACAATAATATTCATGATATGATTTTCATGCTAGAAATTTTTCTTAATAGGTTTGCCACATGACCCCGCTTGACTATTTGATCGCAAAAAGTTACTAAATAAAAGTATCGATGCCAACTTAAAAACTCTCGTCGCTAAAAGTTTTGAATTATCATTTACGCTAATTGCACTAAGTACGTCTATCAACATTAGTTACGATTTCTATTTTTAAATTGTAACTTATGATTTTCCCAAAAACTTTGTCGTTAACGATAGCCGTTATAATTTCGATCACGCTAATCGTCACTAAAGGTCTAAATAGGTAATCATATAAGTACTATCGTTAAATCACAACTTCATTATAGTTTCTAAATATTATTGCTAACGATAACAAAATTTAATGCTCACCAATTTATCGCTAAAGATCTAAGAAATAATTAACTAGGATTTTTAGCGTAAAACTAGCCTCAAGTTTGGGGTGTTACAATCACGTAGTTTTGATTGATAAACTTCATAGACATTGTATCAATACAAGTCAAATCGGGCTTTTGACATTAAGTTTCTAGTCTTGGTATTTAATGGAATACCGATAGGTAGGTTAGACTGGATACTGTTTTGAGTAACCATGTGTTTGAGGTACTAATATGTTTGCGCTGTACAACTCTAGAATTTGATGTCAGCTATTTAAGCAGGTATTGTTATGTTTATGAGGTTGATAAGATGGTTGATGCATTAGGTTGGAAGCGTGTCAATGACATGGCAACTTTAGCTTTTAATTAGTCTCATATGTCAGCGAAATGTCATTTGCAGAGTATTAAGATGACTCCAAGTGTAGTTTTGTATAATTGTAAATTTCGATCACCTATATGATGGTATGAGACTAAGAGAAGTGAAATTCAAACTTCATTGTAATCTTGTCGTGAGATTCTAGGACCATTAAAGCATAAGCGATGAGTTGATAGGTTAGCGCTTAGCATTACCTAATTAATAAGAACAATGATGTTTGGGATTTCAGGGAACATGTATTTAGGTGCGGAGAAGTTTTGCAATAGTTAGAATGCTAAGTGAAAATTCTCCTATCTCATCATGGCTTATTTAGAGCAAGATTTCTTTGAATAAGAGCACTTTTAAGTTGCAATTGATACTTAGGAAAAATAAAGTTGCGTGACGAAGTGTAGAGCGTCACTTGTTGACACTGTTTTGATTGGAACCAAAACTTATGGAGCATTTGAGTTCCGAAAGTTCTTTATAATAATTGAACCTTATAGTTTTATTTTTTGAACTTTACACGTATGTGAGTAATTTGATTAGATTAGGTTTGTGTAA
Source organism: Escallonia herrerae (assembly GCA_033070095.1). Classification (NCBI taxonomy): domain Eukaryota; kingdom Viridiplantae; phylum Streptophyta; class Magnoliopsida; order Escalloniales; family Escalloniaceae; genus Escallonia; species Escallonia herrerae. Next base: position 801,807 of record JAVXUP010000033.1, on the reverse strand, counting down.
TTGTTTTAACCGCTACGTTTGAGTTTTTCTTTTGAAGGGGATTATTAAGAGGATGAGATCTCTTTAATTGTGGTTTTATAGAGACTATTCTATTATGAATTTAGATTCTCTGTATATATCTGGTGTTGTTAGTGCTTTAGTAGGGTTAATAATCATTTTTAAGAACTTTGATTGCAGTTACGACTTTTATTTTAAGTTGCGTAACAAGGTTGGGCCCCGTAGTACTTAGAGCCTAAGTAATGATCTAGCTGATCAAGATTCTTAGGTCAAAAATATTTTGAGCTACCAGAAGGATGGGAAATGAAGATCTTAAGTACCAAACAAAGATCCGTAAACTCTAAATTTAGCTCTTCTAGCTGGATGGTGTTGATAAATATTAGTTTCATATTTAAGTGTATTCGATCTGGAAAAAAAATAGTGGGTGTTGTTCTTAGGCAGTCTTGATTCTACGATAATGGTACTTTGGGTAGAAGTCAAAGACTAGACTCGCATCTCACGAGGGTAAGTATGACTGGAAATAAAAAAAAAAACCTATAAGTTTATTCTTTTATTATGAAAGACTTAGTAAGAGTAAATGATGTGGATACATTTTGATGCTTGGAGATCGAGATGTATAGTTGGCCCCTGACCTATGAGGCAGTATATGTTTATGTAAACTTCTTTATTTAGAAAAAAAGGTGGTATATGAAATGATAGTGAAAAGGCTGTTTCAGATTGTCGAAAAGTGTCGTACTATAATGATTAGTTGGCGCCTTTTTCATGATAGGGTTGCATTATCCTGAAGGTTAAGTTAGATATATCTTTCAAGCATGCTGATCTATTAAAATCTGAGACATGATTTTTGGACCTCAGGTGTATCTATAATCCTCTTGCACGCCCTTTGGATTGAACACTTAGAATTATTTTGGGTAAATGTTGAAATATGTATTACATTAATGGAATAAAGGCACATTAACAATTGTTGTTCAAGTTAGGTATGCTACTCTGAATCTTAATGTGATATGTGTCATGGGCTATTCTGACATTGAAAACTATGTTGTGGCCAAATATATGGATCTAAGGTAAGTCATTGGCTATATTTAAGTTGATGTGTTCAATACAGTCTTATTTATTCTATAAGGTGTTTCTAGCTTATAAAGGATATGGCAAGGGTGACATGCTTGAGGCTGATTTCTTGACTCTTATTTTTAAGGTTATATGTGCATTTGATGACGATTGCGAATGTTGTCTCGATCTTCAGGTTAGAGAGCTTGGGAATTTGAAAGTAATGTTGGCTCTTGTGGTTTAAGACATGAGTAATTTGAAGGGATGGTTCCTTATGGAATGGGTTATATGCGATTGTGAATTTTCGAATGTTCAATATATAAAAAAAGAGATATATATTTTTTGGACATAGGTTTTGAATTTAAGTGTATTTGGGGGTAAGAACTAAGTTATTAAACATCAAAGTTGTCAAGTTCGTAAGGTTCTAAAACCGTTAGAGCACAATTGCTGATCCAAAAGGTTTGAGCTTGATGTTACCACTTGTTGAGTATTTGTAGGACATGAATTTTGCATAGAGTTTAAGCCGTGCTCCGCTATTATGATGCTGGCTACTGAGAATTTCGTAGTAGTGCCTAGGCAATGTAAGTATCGTGAAGTACGAGGCCGAAATTCTTTTAGCAAGAGGAGAATGTAATATTCTGGTACCGAATTAGGCTTACGGTAGCCTGGTATGAGTTTACTTGCATTTTGGCGACCATTTTCACCATTTACACGATTTTAAGGGATAAAGTGGAGACAGAGTTAAATGTTAAGATGTTCTAGCACGGTGGAGCTTATGATTAAAGGGTATTGATATTTGAGGTAATCTTTAACAGTGGGTTTAAGTATGTTAAGAGCAAATCTATAAGTGTAGTGCTTATAGGTCTTTAGCGAAAAAACTTTGTGAAGATTCTTGAAATTGTATTTGGGTGGTTTGTCAAATGTCTAAATATATATAGGTCTATCAGTACTCGATGTATTACGACCGTTTATGCTGAAAATCAGACATGATTAAGAGTGTAATATTTCGAGGACATCAATCTCAGGCACGTTCAATTTCAAAGACGAAATTTTTATAAGGCGGGGAGAATGTAATACCCCGATATATTTTAACAGGTAAATTAAAATTTTCAGTGACGAATCGGTAAGCATTAATCTTGGTGATCTTTAGCGACAAATTTTTAGAAACCATAAGTTGTAACATAGTGATAGCAGTTACAGGTAATATGGATTGAGGTCTTTAGCGACGATTTCCGTTTACGATATTTCTAGAAAACTTTAGAAACAAGTTTATATCTTATATTTAGCGTTAATATTTTTAGCGGCGAACTATCTACCTTAGTATTATTTACTATACTTTAATCGACAATAAAATTTTCTTTAGTAGCGCCGAACTTAATAGCGACGATTTGTGACGCGAGATAGCGTAACACATAAACTATTTTTATATGGTGGCTTGACCGTTTATATAAAAGTTCAAGGGCTCTTTACTAGGACAAAAGTGAAGAGTAAGGGATCAAAGCTTTCAACGTTGGACTAATTAACTTAACTGAGGAACTTTCATTATTAACAAACTTTGTCCTAGTAGAGTTAAAGTTGAGTTCATGATCCCAACTTATCTTTGGAGAAGGGATATGCCCAGACAAACATTTGAAAGCAAGGGCTGTGATGGTGCCGTCCTGAATATGGCTCCACATACAGTAAGGTACTACTACCTTATGTGGTCGTTCTTATGTTTTTTTTTTCCTCAATAAAAATGAGCAATTTAACCGAAATGATTACAAGGGGACGCCCGGCCCGCTGTACTACATCAAGTAAAACTCCACTCTTACCAGCCAAGGAAGTGTGACTTTTCTCTTAGTACTGCAAAGTCAGAGCGATATACTTGCAGTTCGAAAATATTGATACAAAAGATTAAGATGTTGATTACGAAGATTAAGAGGAAAACATAAACAGGCCAAATAGGATTCCCAGACAATGAAAGGCGACAGATGGCCTAGACTTTGAGCAAGCTAGCACATAAGCCTGCGGTATTCTTCTGATGACAATGTGTTTGCTAGCTCATACGATATTTGATTGTTAATTGTGCTGCTCTTGTGTTGGCATGCTTGAATAGAAAAGCTAGTGTGTGAGGTTGGTGCGTTAAGACACTCATGCTCCGTTATGGAATCGAGTTAACAGATCAAAAGTAACCAAATTGACTCCTACAGTTTCAATCATTTGAAAACTTTGCTGTAATATTGAATCTTCTAAAATTTAGTTTTTGCCACAAGCAAACATGAGAGGGAAAAATTAATAAGCAAAACAAAAACCACTGTTAGCGGCTAACATATATGCACGTGATCACGTTATATCACGAAGGATCTGCTAGGAGTCAAAAGGGGTTCAGGAAGTTATTAGAAGATAGTCTCTGCACGAATCTACCTAGATTAAGCGCATGCTTCAATAAGAATGTCAAACGGGACGCACAGAAACAGACTACAACACTCCCCATATATCATACTGTTTTAGCTATAAAGATGTGCACACGAGTGTGTGTGTGTGGGGGGGGGGGGGGGGGGGGGGCAGAGAGAAAGAGTTCCTTTCTACAAAAAACTAAAATACTAAACGATTAGTTCCTTACATTGAAATCACAAGTTAGTAATGAAGCCGATAAATTTTCTCCCATTGGAAGGTTACAAATGCTTAAAGATAGGATAGCTTTCTTCTGCATCCTCAGAAAGAAAATTCACCTGCTTCATGACTTCAAGGTTTATTACCACACAGTTTAAGTAGCAAACTGTCCACAAATTTAAGTGCCCACTGCCTAGCAAATGCTCCATAGCAAACCGCACCCTCTATGCTTCGTCTGATAACAGCTTGAGAATGTTTTGTTACTGAGCACGAGCTTGGATGAGCCCCCTAACCCATACCATCTCTACTGACATTTTACAGAAACGAAAAAGTCACTTCTCTCGCATATGTTTCTCAGATCGACTCAAAATGATAAGTCTGACTATGCCCAAGCTGTAGTAGGTCCCAACAACTCAGATTAACAGCTAGCCGTGTCATTGTGAGTCAAGGTTTTGAAAAGAAAAAAAAACAAATTTGAGAGTACCACTATTATTACTATTTAACTGTTTCATCTTCGGATCCAGTGACGCATCCCTTCTCATCTTCCAACCCTTCAAAAGAAGGATGCGGAGAGTGACCTTCTCCGAAAGATCTAATATGATCCTTGAGTGATCTTTTATGTTTGAAATCAGAACCACATGTGCAGTACCAAAGCTTCCCGCAATTCTTTTCATGGGTTCTCCAGTCTCCTTTCACAGCAAATGCTTTCCCACATTTCCTGCACAAGAATGGTTTTGCCCCGTGCTTTCGTTTGTAGTGAGTTTGAAGGGTTCTGAAATCCTTGAGTGGCTTTGCTCGCGGATGGTTGATGTTGTTCTTGCAGCCTTGACCACAACAATAGCACGGTAGCCTCAGCATGGCTGCAGGTTGCGTTCCTCTAAGTGATTCTGGCCCCTTTCTATATTCGGATCCATGCCCCCACATATGCATCTGCATACCAAAAAAAGTTGATAAAGTTTTTCCGTTTTTTGTATCTCTTTTGGTTAGTTTTCTTGCCACATAAACCTTAGTTTGTTGGACGAAATAAGGTAATCTTATCAGCTGCGCCTTGAATCTGAATCTTCAATACTGACTCGCTCTCACTCGAGTAGGTCTCAGGTCATGCACGTTGCATGATGCACTCGATGCCCGTCTACCATAAAGATTGGCTCTACGTCGGAACTGGTGGTAAAAGAGCAATATATTGCTATTAACCCTCGGGGAAAAGGGAGATGGCAACTAACTACACGTATATTGTCATTAACCCTCGGGCAAAAGGAAGATAGAAATTAACTACATGTATATTGCCATTAACCCTCGGGCAAAAGGAAGATAGCAAATTAACTACAAGAGAAGGTTAAATATGCTGAATTGGATAACAGTCACATGGGTAAATATGATCAAGCCGCATGTAGTTACATTGAACCCTATAAACCGTCAAAATCTAGAGTCGAACTAAACTAAGGGATACAATTTACCCTAATTAACCGACTTTATTGAGAAAGATTACTTCATCACATCCTGGATAAGAATTGAGGAATAGATTATCTCCATTTGATGTGGCTCTCTTTCACTTTGGGTGCACCGGAAATCATGTTTGGCGCTGCTCATGTGATATTAATCAGTGGCACGGACACAACTTACTGTAGAACAACCTAATCCTGGATATGGCTCATCCTCTAACCTTAACATCAAAGCAATCTTAAAGAGGGTCTTTACATATTGCCATCAGATCGATCTGTGGTTTGTTTTAAATGTGAGTTTACGGTGAGAATGCATGTATGTGTGCAAACTTCCACAATATGTCAACCTGTCAATAATAAGTGAGATCGCGAGTCTGGCCTCTGTCTTAATCATAATGTTAAATATATACATATGGAAGAAGGATATGCTCAGATTTTTCATAATTGTATATCCTGCCCTTGGGTTTTTGGAACGAGATACTAATTGTGGATAACAGCACGGAAAATGATATTTGATAAATGTGGGCTCAAAAGGTAAACATCGATGCACTATACTTGTACGATTCCATAAAGAACTGATCATACATGTTAAGCCGGATTAGGATCCCCTGTTGTAACCCATGGTTACAGCAGGGGTGCTATGATCCCAAATGAGAGGAGGAAGAGAGAGAGAGGGAAGAGTACATGGGTTACAGCAGAGGATCCTGTTAAGCCAGAGCACAACCTTGTCTGGCGATTGTAGGAGAAGAAAAAGAAAAAAAGAAGAAGAAGAAGAAGAATGATTTCGAGAAAAGAAACAAACATCAAGAAGGGAAAAAAGTAATTTCTCATCTAAGTACTCCTAGGAAGTTACTCAAAAGATCTAGTGACACAATGGTAATTGTATTCATTGCTTGCCCATTTACATTTGCTTTTGCATTCCTTACTATATCTATGTATCCAAATCACTGACACTCCCAATTTACTAACAAAAGGAAAATTTGCCTGTTGACATTTCTTGACCAAAAATGCATGGAAAAAAGAAATCCAAAATTGGGGTTTTTCAGCAACAGTAAATCCACAACTCTCCCACTAAGTTAGATGACTTATGTATACTTTGCACTGCTAGTGGGGGAGGAAAAAATGAGCGAGGGCCCTTAGAAAGGATGTGGTATACTTTTTGTCTCCATGATTTGTGCTATCAGCACTTTTATCTTCCCTTTTATTTTTCTGTTTTTTTTTTAATTTCATTTATCTGTAACCTAACTCCATATGTGTAGCAATTTAAGTCTTTCCTGATACCGACATGGCAGAAGGGGCAGGTTAGGGCTGCTACTTAACAGGTTGAGATATGAATTTGAACTTCAGTTATAGAAACAAATGCCCGATGTGGATGCATGAACATATAGAGACACAAAGGAACTAAAAAAATAGACAAATAGATAAATTAAAGAAGAAGGAAATTTGATGAGAAAAGGGAGGCTCTCATTAACTTAGTTGTTAATACAGGATCTTTTACATCCATATGTATGGATGATTGTAGTACTGTTTAGGTCGCCATCTACATATCAACGAAACATCTAACAAGTTGCTTAACTTCGTTTTGGTAAGAACATAAGTTGCTAGATAATCACAAACAGCGTTCACTTTGTTTTTGACGTTAGCAATCTTCTGAAGGTACAAAAAGAGATTACCTACACTTTTGTCAATCAAAGGCTAGGTAACATTTAACATTCTGAGTTTTAAATCATGCATGTATACTCCATATATAATTTGGTACTGATTAAAGAATAGTTTGGGCCAAAGCAAAAATAATTCTAGCATAAAATAGAGCACTAACCTGCATGTTATTGTACCTGTTGAAGGTCTTACTACATATAGAACAAACAAACTGCATCGGTCCAACAAGTATCTGTGCAGGAGTTGGGATCCAGAACCTTCTCTCAGAAGCTTTAAAAGTACAGCCATGAAAGCTCCTCTTCACGGATTCATCTTCCTTAAATTTTTCACACTTTGTCTGAGCATCCAAAGCTTCTGCATCTGGCAGTCCTATGTGCAGTGCCACTGTTACTTCCTCAAACTTTTCTTCATCTTCTGCAATACGCTCCTTTACCCTTCCTCCATAATCTCCTTCCCCTTTCGAAGTCTTTTTCTCGGTTATCGTGTTAAGAAGAGGGAGGCACTGAATTGTTTTGTTTTCCAGTTCTTCTTGCCGATGTTGATGTTGTTGATAATAGAGAGGAAGCTTAAAACAGCTCATGGTGTTTCTGAGTGAAGATGAGGATGGAGAGGGTGATGGCCTCAACCATTCAATGAAGGTTGGAGATTGAAACCGCATATTCATATCTTGTACATGGTAGTTTCTTAAACTCATAATTAGGAGAGCTCCTTGAAGTCTCTACTCAGCTGGTTTATTTTCTGACGTTAAGTGGGAAAGCTTTACAATTGAGGTTGACATAGGAAATGTGGCTTGGGTTTGTCTTTATGACAACTTTTTGTCTTCCTTTCTTTTTTCTCGCCCTTTTGGCTTTTACTTTGTATGATAGTTGTATGTGTGGGGAGTGGGGTAGAAAAACTTAGGTGGGAACTGCCTATTGATACTCAAATATAAAATTCATGTAATTGTTACATGGCAGATGTCTTTAAAGGTGCTAATATCTAACGAACGTCTTTAAAGGTGCTAGTCAATATTTTACAAAAGTCGCTTAATTCTACAAATTAATAAAATAATTTAGCTCTAATGTTAAAACATATACTCCTCACTCTAAAATGATTGATCACTTTTTCTTTTTGAACAGCTCAAAAAAATTGATTACTTCTAAAATAAAAAAATATTTCGTAAGTAGTTTTTCATGTTTATCCACATTTTTAATGGGCTAATTACAGCAATGTCACTAATATTAGGATGAAATTATAGTCAAGGATACTAAATTTCAAAATGTAATATACCATGGCCAAAAATCTTGAAAATGTATTAGAGGTGTCAATCCGTCCCAGATCCATTAAAAAAATGTACTATTTGACGGATGTCATCCCTGCATATTTTCCAAATGCCAATACTATCCTTATAGCATATATTTACTTATACATCGTGTACAGAATAAAAATCCTAATTTAAAAAATTAGGGCTTCAAACCTAATTAGAAAAGTAGGTTTTCAAACCAAATTCTCACTCTCTCTCTCTCTCTCCAAATTACGTTGCTAACCCTAATTTCTAAATTAGGGTTTTTTCAAACCCTTATTTTTTCACTTTTTATATTTTTAAATTCTTATTTTTCACTTTTTTTAATTTTAAATCCTTGATTTTTCTCTTCCCTAATTGCAAAACCTCTCTTCTTCAAAGCAACCATCACCACCCCCATACAACCACAGCCGCGATGGAGCCAGCGCCATCATCACCCCCGACGGATCCATATCTTACCTCTCTCACCTCTTCGTGTATCACTGATGACCGATCAACCACCATTACAGTTGACCATGATCCAGTGCAACCAACCACCACCGTAGCCATGCCTTCCACCACCATTACAGCTCTCAAAGCTTTTTTTATAATTATTTAACTTAAATCTTTTTTTAGGTTGATCCATGTCTAGATTGACTGAAACATAGTGGTATATCAGTGGTCGATGGAGGTGGTTGTGGTAGTTTGACGACAGTCAGCAATGGTGGTTATGGGGTGGTCAAGGATGGTGGGTTTGCTTTTGGGTGGTTGTCTATTTAAGGTTAAGGTGGTCAAATGATGCTGTTTATGGTAGAGTTTGGGTCATTGGTGGAGTCGGTCGTGGATTTTGATTTGGGAAGAATTTGTTACAGCAATGGTGCGGGGAGTGGATCACGGCATGGTGTGGGGTGGTTGGGTCATGACAGTGGTTGGGTCACGTCGGTGGTGCATGGTGGTTGGCAATGGTGTGTGGGTATGGTGGGGGTAAAAAGTGGCTTGGGAGAGGAGAAAAAACAGAAGAAGAGAGAAATAGTAGTGGTTGGGAAGAGAGAGGAGACAAAAAAAACTGAAGATAAGAGAGAAATTTCCATTTGAAAGAAATAACCTTCTAACTTAAGGTAAATAAAGTCATTTTCTAAAAGCCATTAGGCTTTTTAAGATTCTATTTGATCAACAGATATTATAAGTGTAATTTGTCCAAACTAATGGAGACGCATGTAATTTCACCCTAACATCAGGGACTTTGCTATAATTATTCCTTTTTTATTTTATTTTTCTTTCCACATTTAATCTTGCATTGAACCACTTTCTCTCTCCTAACCCACTTTCTTTTCTCTTTCTGGCTTCACATTTAATCTTCCATCAACTTATTTAACTTAAATCTTTTTTAGGTTGATCCACATGTAGGTTGACTAAAACATAGTGGTATATCAATTGTCGATGGAGGTGGTTGTGATAGTTTGACAACGATCAGCAATGGTGGTTCTGGGGTGGTCAGTGATGGTGGGTTTTGTTTTGGGTAGTTGTCTGTTTAAGGTTAAGGTGGACAAATGGTGCTGTTTATGGTGGATTTTGGGTCATTGGTGGAGGCGGTGGTGGATTTCGGGTTCTTGGTTGTGGATTTCGGTTTGGGAAGGATTTGTTGTAGCAATTGTGGTACAGGGAGTGGATCACGGCATGGTGCGGGGTAGTTGGGTCACAGCGGTGGTGCCGGGTGGTTGGGTCACGTCGGTGGTGCATTTTGGCTGGCAATGGTGTGTGGGTATGGTGGGGATAAGCAGTGGTTTGGGAAAGGAGAAAAAAAGCATAAGAGAACAAAGAAATTTTCGGGGGTAAGCAGTGGTTTGGAAACAGAGAGGAGAAAAAAAGCTGAAGATATGAGAGAAATTTACAATTGAAAGAAAATAACCTTCTAACTCAAGGTTAATAAAGTCATTTTCTAAAAATCATTAGGCTCTTTACGATTCTGTTTGGTCAACGATATAAGTTATATTTATCCAAACTATTGGACACATGTAATTTTACCAAAACCTCAGGGACTTTGCTGTAATTATTCTTTTTAATTTTTCTTTTCACGTTCAATTTTGTATCAAACCACTTTCTTTCTCTTGACCCAGTTTCTTTTATCTTTCTCTCTTCATATTTAATCTTCAATCAACTGATTTGCCCTCATGTCCCCCCCCCCCCCCCCCCGATTCTCTATAAATGTAAATTTTAACCTCCACATAATATATGACTCATATTATTACTATGCGTGCGAAGTTAATACGGAACAATTATTTAGAAAAGGAGAGAGTACATTTTTTAACCTAGTGTACAATTAAGCAAATATGCAATCGATTCAAAGCAATTGTTGCTTTTGGCAACAGACCTTTGAAAAGTATTATTAGGCCCAAATGTTTGCCTCAGTTTATATATACACCTAACGCTAAGATACTAGTTGTGTTAAACTAGCACCACCTCCATATGATATGCGCATAGCAACAGCTGTTAACACTTTGTGTGTGTGTGTGTGTGTGTGAGAGAGAGAGAGAGAGAGAGAGAGAGAGAGAGAGTGGTGGGTTTAGGGAAAATGACATGCAAAATCAAAGGTTTACTATGTAAAGAGAATCCCAGAATAGTCACCACATATTCAATGTTGTCAGCTTACTTTTTGTGATGTAAGTTTGGGTAGATATCTATATCATGGAATTGAACCAACATGCACACTTTTCTTGTAACAAGTTGGAAATTTTCCTATTGCCTTTTGGGAGAAGCCAGGAGGCTACAAGTCAACTTTTTCATTGAAAAGAAAAAACTACCAAAATCACACAGTATTATACCTGGAGGAAGTCTTTTCGGTTAGTTTAGGTTATATTCAAAATAAGCTGCTGAATGATGTTATCACTGTTATATGACCCCAGTTTTAAAGGTCTTGTTCTTCGTTGAATTCGATGAATTTCAAAACTCTATGATGTTTGTTAGGTTTCTGGTAATCTGCAGGCAGGAAAATAGAAATTTTTTTTTCTTTTTCTCTATTTTGCAGGGGAGTGGGGGTGGGAGTGCTAGGGGCGGTCAGGGTAGGGCCTTAATTCAAGCTTTCGTCAAGATAATCTGCTGACTGACCCTTATTTCTTCTCTAGAATGATAAGACCACCCAAAAGCAGCTTAATTACCAGAATTCTGTCAGCGTGAAAGACGGATTCACCTCCTACGTCCGGTCAACCTTTTGTTGCAGATTGTTTGTTACAGTTCCCTTTAACATTTATCTGCTGTGTGACTCAATAATATGTTTTAAATAAAATTTCTCCGCTTTTGAAAAAAAAAAAAAAAGTTCCCTTTAACATGGCAAAAACCAGATACTCGCTATAAGATAAAAAATAAAAAATAAAAAAAGAAATTTCGGCGACGCTTAATTACCGACGCTTTATGAATTGTCACAAATAACTCTAATTTGGGACAGTTTTAATATAACGCTGCAAATTTGCCGACACAAATTTATATGAATCGCGAACTTACCGACGCTTTTTATGTGTCACAAGTTTAGTTGTTGCTTTAGATACTTGCGACACTAATAGCGCAACATTTATGTATGTGTCACTTAACAACAACACTTATAACAAAACGTCATAAGAATTGATTACCAAACGACTGCGTTTTTGAGGCGGATGGCAAAAAACTCTGAAACCGCAGATTTTTGCCCTCCCCGCCCTGATAGGAGCTGGTTATTTTGATTTTGACCGGGTCATGAGGCAGGTATGATATTTTTTTAAAAAAATCTGCAACGGGTTAGGATCGAGTATGATATTCACCCCAATTCGCCCCTTGATCCGACCCGACCATGTATACTTACCTTAATACTTTAGTAGATCTTAGCCGCCGCTAATACTTTAGTTGATCTTAACCGTCCATCGTATACCCTTATATATATATATATATATATATATATATATATATATATATATATCCTAAGAACAGGCAAACCTTAGATCTCTACCTTTTGTCCTTTTCACTCTCCAGTCTCCACCGCACGCTGAACGACCACTCTACTGATCTGCTCACTCTACACTGCACGGCCACGAACTTACGGCGGCTCCACTGCACGGCCACGAACACTTCTTGCCACGGTAACACTGATCTGCCCAGTCATACACGATTGATAGTTGAGAGTGAATGGAGGAAGCCGATTAACCGAAGGTCTCCTTGTCCCTCGTCTCTTCCGTTAATGGAACCAACCCAATTTTGATTCCGGGCCTCCACAAGATGGATTGGAATTCATTAGGCATGTAAGGTATGAGTCCCTAATGTTGAAACTCTGGGCAAAAGTTAGATCCAACATGCCCTTCACATGGAGTAAGACTAGCTATTGCTTAATGAAGTGAGTTTCTATCCGTTTTCGCCATGTAGTGAATAGTTATGCCCATAGAGGGATTCTACAACTAAAATTTTCATTCATATGTTTGGATACCTGAGAGTGAAGGAAAGAGGTCATGTACAGCTAAATTGGGTTCAGTCCTAGTTGATTTACCAATGTCAACAGTATATGCGTCTGACGACTGGCATTCACTGGACTCTCTGGCATTTACCACAGCAAACATTTTTTGTTGAAATTTGAAACTACGCTATTTTCTTACAGTGGTTTACTACCCAAACTCAAATTACTTGTGTTTGGCCGTGGTGACGTACCTTCCTTTTTTGTTTGGGTGTGGAGGAAGCTCAAGTTTCGTTTTTTGGCTTTTCACGTCATTAGGAAACCAATATTCAAGATATCAAGATTCAGCATTTCAGCATCGAGGTCAGCAGTCATGTTTCTTCTATTACCTGTTAAAACCCACATTCCCAGATGACTCTTTTTATGCTGAACATATAAATATCTTCGAAATGCGCCACTAGTTCCTTTTTCTTTTTTCTCTGTTCTTGTGACTGAACTAGATGATGGATAAATAAGCAGTTTAATTTTCAGTTTGATTAGAGCTCAAATGTTGCTTAGGAGTAGTTGCTGAATTTTGCTGATATATGATGGCATGTTCCCAACTAATTTTCTTTTTAATTTTGCTGAATAAGCAGTTTAATTTTCAGTTTGATTAGAGCTCAAAGATTGGGTTAGTTCCTCTTGAGTAGTTACTGAATTTTGTTGCGGTTGTTGCTGCGGATGATGAAAACACTTTACACTGAGAACTTGGAGAAGAAGTTGAACTCTATGTACACTAACAGCAAATACATAGTCTCTGCAATATATATGAATTCAGAACCTAGTCAGGCAAGAAACTTGAGGTCTAAAGACGAGCATGTCAAACATTTTATGAACTTAGCATTGAAAAAGTCTTTACACCGAGAACATGGAGAAGAAGTTGAACTCTGTGTACACCAACACCAAATACATAGCCCCTGCAATATATATGAATTCAAGAACCAAGTCAGGCAAGAAACTTGAGGTCAAAAGATGAGCATGTCAAACATTTTTTGAACTTAACATTAAAAGTCTCTAGTCTCCACACAGCACCCTTGTCACATTTTGAATTTGAGTTTTGTATTTTTTATTTAATACCACTTTTAATGCTGTTAATAAATTGGGTCAATGGACCCATTATCCGCCTACTAATAGATAATGTGTATTTGTTAGTTTGAATAAATACAGTTATTTAGAGAATCTTTATCTCCTAAGAGTTTGAGGTAAAGTCAGTCTCTAATTGTATCTCTATATAAAGGCTCTATATCCCAATAAGTCAGAGGCCATAGCAATAACCCTCTCTCTATAGCACTCTCTCTAGAGCAATCACCAAGCTCTAGGATTTAGTTCGTGGACGAAGAACTCGACTCTAGTAGCCGTTTTCGTACCTGCGAAAAAGATCAAGCGTGTTGGAGGCTCGTAACAACAAGGATCCTACGTCGGAATATTCGGAGACTTCATACGGTATGTTTCCGAACCCACTACGTGTTACGTGGTAGCGCAATAATTGTTGTCATTGTTTCAACATTGGTATCAGAGCATGATTACTTGTTGATTCGCCTTTCACATGCTAGAATAAATTATGTACATGTTGCGATTTTTTCCGAATACATGAATGAGACCCATTATTAAAATTCAAATTTTTTGAGCATGTTTTTCTGAAAAATAATTATATAGTTTTGTTCTCCTATGGTTGAGGATGAACTCCGTAAATTTCTTGATTTTTGGATGCATGGTTTGTGAGAAATCACAATTTTATTTTTTAAGAAAACTGTGATTTTTTTTAGTTTTGGGACTCAAATTCGGAGCATGATATTCAGTTTTATCATAATCGGTTCATACATAATTAATCTATGTTGAATAAGCTTTCCAACGATATATTGCATGCATTATTTGGCTTAAAAACGAGAGAGATATGGCATTCGGAAGTTGGCATCGTGGCATGGCGGCGGCTGGAGAATTAGGGTTTTTAAAGAAGAAGTTGAACAGTATATTCACGCGCTCCAAGCGCCAAAGCCGAGCCGCAGAAGTGCTACACGTGCCAAAGCCGATCACGCGCCGCACGCGCGCCAGCCACGCAGAGAGTGTGAGTCACGCGCGAAGCCAGCCGATCACGTGCTCACACGTGCCTACAGACTCGAGCCGTGCACCAACGTGCCCATGCCCGCGTGCTTTACACGCGCCAACCAAAGAGAGCCAGAGGCTGCCCATGGGCACGGCGGCGCGTGGAGGCACGTGAGGATGTTTCTGGCTGGTTCTGACACCACCGCCGGCGCGTGAAGTCTTATCTTGGCTTCTATAATTTTTCTGTGGTGTTAAATTTACCTCAATACCCTCTGTGTATGTTCTGTTTAATTTTTTAAATGACGTTTTCCAAAGAAATTAGCTGTAAAATTTTGTTTTGATGCACACATAATTTGTTTTAATTACATAGGGTATATTAGGGATAAATTTACTGTTTACCAATTTTAAGAATTTATCTCTCATTTTTGGGCCATTTAGAAATATTTTTTTGTGGTGCTTATGTGTTCCCAAAAAATACGAATAATGCGTAAATATTAATTTTTGCACTTTGTGAGCAGAAATAAATATTATGGAGAGTTATATGACATAGATGAATTATGTTTTATTTATTTGCCTTGATTAGTGTATTGGTTTAAATATATATATTTTTTGATATATTTGTTGGGCTTTTGGCAAGCCCACACCTCCTTAAACCCAATTTCAAGGCCTTTACGCCTGTTTTTCTTGGAAGGAGAATGTGGCCTATTCATCCATTTAAATTACCCTTTAACTTGTTATTTGAGCATGCTAGTTTTAGGTTAAATGGATGGATACTAGATTGGCATTCTAAAGAAACTTATGTTTAATGTGTTTACTCTTGTTTTTAAGAAAATTCTTTTGAGAATAATGTGTTGTGCGACATCTCCATTTGTTTTATTGGAGTAGTTTGTAGTGGGATTCTCAAAAATGTTGTATTATACTATTTCCCTGTATATTTTCAGAAAGCCTTGTACGGGGATGTAATTTCGCACACGCATTATTCAAGCCAGAATTTTCTTAGCATAAGTTATTAGAATGCCAATAGGGTTCAATGGAGTCCTTGCACACTTATTGCATGGTGCAATTTTATATTGTTCTAAATTATCATGTGGATGATTTATTATATTGTGGCTTATATAATGATGAAATTTATTGTGAAAAATTACTTGGAAAATTTTTTCCCAACTCACATACATGGGAGATGATTACGAGCTTAGCAAATTTTCGATTTCATGATGTGAGGAAGGATTATGTTTTTCATTTGAATTTTTTGAAATAAATAGAATGATGTATAATTAATGTCTTTTCCTTGCGCAATCTAATGTAGTGAATATAATGGCCACCAAGAATGTCATAGCTGATCTCGTTAAGGGTGAGAAACTTAACGGAGATAATTATGACGTTTGGCACAAAAAGATGAAATTCATGCTGAACGAACAAGAGCTCGAGGAGCACTTGACCAAGGAGATGGTCGCGCCAACTGAGGTGCAACCCCTAAGAGACCACACTGCCTACCAGAAATGGAATCAGAAAGATCGTAGTGCGCGCTACACCTTGTTGAGCAGCTTGCAAAATGATCTAATCGGGCAGTATGATGAACTTCCAACTTGCAAAGCTTTATGGGAGCAGCTCAAGTTCTCTTTTGGTGGAACCTCAACTACGCGGCTTCGTAGCCTTGTGATTAAGTTTGAGGAGTACACAAAAGACCCTAAACATACCATGAGTGAACATCTAAGGATGATGTCCAATATGATTGGTAAGCTGAGGGATGCTGGCCATGCGCTCACAGATGAGCAGCAAGTCAGAGCTGTCATAAGGTCCCTTCCTGCCTCATGGGCCAATATGAAACAGATATTGACCCACAGTGAAAACATCAAGAACTTTTCTGATGTTTCACAGCATGTCATCCTTGAGGACGAGACTCGAGATGCTGACAAGACCCTTGCTTATGTTGCCCAAGGGGGATCGCGCAATGCAAATGGCAAGCGCGGAAGACAAAGTAAGAAAGGCGAGGCTAGCACTTCTGCGCCAAAGGAAGGAAAAATGAAGAAACGCAAGAGAGGAAAATGTGGTGGGAAAAAGGATCTGTCTAAAGTTAAATGCTTCAACTGTCAACAGAAAGGACACTTCGCTCGTGATTGCACTGAGCCGAAGAAGGTACTTTCAGAATCTCTCTCTCAGTTATATGTTTCCTCACATGTGATGGTTGCTCATTCCCAACCTGTGTGGTTTGTGGATACAGGTGCAACAAAACATGTAGCACGTGATCGAGAGGGGTTCGTAGATTATCACCGGATTTTAGTGGGAAGCAAACATATCTTCATGGGAAACAATAGCTCCGAAGAGGTGCTAGGGGTTGGTTCTTACCAGCTCAAGTTGCGCACTGGGCGCACATTGATTCTTGAAGATGTGCGATATGCACCAACTATTCGGCTTAATCTACTTTCAGTTACTGCTTTATTAGACAGTGATTTTTCCTTTATTTTTTAGGGGTAATAAGTTGGACATCTTTTTGGATGATGTTTTGTTCAGACATGGTTTTCGCATGAATAGTCTTTTTCAAATTGGATTTAATTGATTCTTAGTCCTCTTATTCTTATATGGTGAATAATAATATTATGAATGATTCTATCACCTGGCATGCAAGACTAGGCCACATAGGCCAAGATAGAATGACTCGTTTTGCTAGAGAAGGCCTTTTGGGCCCACTCGCAAGAGTCAATCTACAAACATGTGAGGCTTGTTTGGCCGGTAAAGCATGCAGGAAGCCTTTTGGAAAGGCTCTGAGAGCAACTCAACCACTTGAGCTAGTTCATTCTGACATATGTGGACCTATGAGTGTAAAGGCACGCCATGGCGCCTCTTATTTCCTTACACTGATAGACGATTATACGCGATATGGTTATGTGTATCTGATATCTCACCGCTATGAAGTTTTAGACTGTTTCAAAGCTTTGTAGCTGAGGTTGAGAATCGAAAGAGAAGAATTTAAAAACTCTTCACACTGACCGGGGACGCGAATATTTGTCAGATCACTTAAAGAAGTTTTTGTGAGGAAAAAGGGATACGCAGGCAACTTACTATTCCTAATACTCCACAACAAAATGGTGTTGCGGAAAGAAGGAATAGAACATTGCTAGACATGGTTAGGTCTATGATGGCGCAAGCAAACCTTCCAATATCTTTTTGGGGGATGCTCTTTTGACTACAGCCTATATACTTAATCGAGTGCCTTCACAATCAGTCAAATCCACCCCATATGAGCTTTGGATTGGCCAAAAGTCAAATTTGGATAACTTGCGCCCTGGGGCTCAGCAGGTTATGTTCACAGTACTTTTCATAAGTATGGGAAACTAGGGCTATATGATGTATAGTGAATATCCAAATGGTGGAAGGACTGAAATAGAGTCTCGTGATGTCGATTTCATAGAGAATGATTTTCCTAGCATTGGAGACACGAGTAAGAATCTTGACCTCTATGAGTTAGAGGAGGTTGAAGCCACTTTACCATCTCCAAGTGAAGTTGGGGAATTAATTCCTCATTTGGTTGTCGCTGAAGATAGTGTAAGTGACCTTCAACCTAGTAGGTGTATCCCAGAAAGTGGGAGCACACCACAAGGACCATTAGGTCAACAAGATTCTCAACTGCGTAGAGGTGCACGAGGAAGAGTTCCACGTCGTCGTTTTGAGATTGACAGAAAAATTCTTATGTGCGCTCCAAATGATGAAGACGAGCCTACTTCTATGGAAGAAGCCTTATCTTCATCTGTTAGTAATGATTGGATGGTTACAATGAAGGATGAGTTGAGCTCAATGGAAAAGAATCAGGTCTGGGAGTTGATTGACCTTCCGCCAGGGCGTAAGACTGTTGGAAACAAGTAGATTTTAAAAGTCAAGCGCAGGGTCAATTGACAAGTATAAGGCACGTCTTGTGGCGAAAGGCTATACCCAACTGCGGGGTATGGACTATGAAGACACTTTCTTCCCAGTGGTAAGATTTGCTTCAATTCGCCGCTATTGTCGCCCAGCAGGATTTAGAACTTTTTCATATGGATGTTAAGACTGCGTTTCTCAATGGAGAACTAGACGAAGAGATTTATATGGCTCAACATAAGGGTTTTGAAGTCAAGGGACATGAGCGCAAAGTTTGCCGGCTCAAACGTTCTATATATGGTCTCAAACAATTGTCTAGGCAGTGGTACTTTAGGTTTCATCATGCCATTACCTCTATAGGTTTTGAAATGATTGAACAAGACCATTGCGTTTACGTAAAACGATCCAAGAAAAATATTATGATCCTTTCTTTGTATGTGGATGACATTCTTTTAGCTGGGAATGACATGAGTTCCATTGTCGCCACTAAGCAGTGGTTGTCCTCAACTTTTGAGATGAAGGACATGGGAGAAGCTAATTATGTGCTCTAGGTTAAAATCGTACGTGATCGTCCAAAGAGACTTCTCAGTTTGTCTCAAGAGACATACATCAAGAAAGTCATTGAACGATTTCATATGCATAACTCAAAACCCATAGACACTCCAATGGACAAGGCGTGTACTTTAACAACAGACCAATGCCCAAAGAATGATGAGGAAAAGAATCGGATGTCCAAAGTGCCTTACGCGGCTGCAATGGAAGTCTGATGTACGCTATGCTGTGTACGCGTCCAGACATCTGCTATGCCGTTGGAATGGTGAGTCGTTATCAGAGTAATCCTGGACCTGCTCATTGGAATGCGGTGAAGAGGATCCTTCGATACCTGCGTGGAACCGCTGATCTCGTCCTGTGTTATCATGGTGGAGACTTGAGACTGAGAGGATACAGCGATGCTGATTGGGGTGTTGATAGAGATGAGCGCATATCCACTTCAGGTGGAGCTATCTCTTGGTACAGCAAGAAAAAGTCTTGCATCGCCCTATCCACGATAGAGTCGGAGTATGTTGCTTGTTCAGCAGCAGTCCAGGAAACTGTTTGGTTGAGGTCATTCTTACAGGCTCTAGGGGTTACAGCTCATGCAGACGAGTCTGTCACTGTTCACTGTGACAATACAGCTGCCCTAGATTTTGTAAAGGACCCCAAATATCATGGGAAGGCCAAACACATAGGCCTTCGTTATCACTTCATTAGAACTTTAGTTGCGCAAGGAGAGGTGACCATAAAGCATATACCTACTGGCAGAATGGTGGCTGATCCTTTGACCAAGCCTATTGCTAGAGATGTTTTCCTTTCTCACATTAGGAGTATGGGACTACGTAGGTTTTGATATGTTTATGGCATCTTATGTACTTGACATTATTTATTACATTAAATTTTCATTCCTTGATTTGAGTTTATTTTGGAATGAATGGATAATCTTTGTGATTACATATACATCCTTATTGAGAGTGTCACCAGGCTCGAATTGACCCACTCACACGGGTAATTCACCTTGGCGCTAAGATAGCGAGCAAGATGAGACATAATTGTCTTAAGCGCCAAGTGGGCGAATAAGATGATACAGCTTATAAAGCAAACATGTCGCCTTAGTTGGAGCTAAGATGAGACCTAAAAAATGTAGGTCGATCATAGAGTATCTCCACAACTCTATGTAGCCTGCTTACAGCCGAATGTGAGATTTCAGGCAGGCACTATGAGAGTGACTGGGCTGAAAAACTCAGGTTAGGCGCTTGTACAGCGACTAGACTTAGATTCGTATGGCGTATTTTATTATACATTTATGTGACACGCCCTTGCGGGTTACGCCATAGCATGCAAATCATACTGCATGTGCTAAATGCAGACCGACAGTGGGAGTGACGAATGAATCCCTGCTTCGTCACTTGGATAGAAATTTTTGATCCTATATGGTACCCTTTTCACCTTAGACTATGTCATGAAGAGGATACTCAATGTCGCTACTTTAGCATGTACCCTTGGATCATGGATGATGCGGTCTCGCGGGGCATGTCTAGGAAAGCGGTTGGGTCTAATTGGAATGACATGAGGGCTTTGGGAAGAAAGTTCAATATTACATCATGTTGTGTGATTCATAGCCCGGGCGACTTTGTCGATTTTCGTTTCGATATGAGTCATGAATACATAACATATGAGAGGTTTAACACTGCTCCTTATGAGGACACTGCTCATTATGAGGGATTTGAGAGTGTTTAATCTGGTGTAGTTGAACTATCTGGGGTACATACGAGATTTTTTGGGAGTGATGTATTGTGTTAGTTTGGTGATAACTTAATACAATACTCCTCAACTGGACATCCTTTCTCGTAGGTCGCACGTTCCATTTCCTGTATGAGGAGATGAGTGGACGAGAGATAAAGAGGGACTGTACGATTTATTTGCCCTGTGTGTGGGCGAGTGGGAGCTGTTAATAAATTGGGTCAATGGACCCATTATCCGCCCACTAACAGATAATGTGTATTTGTTAGTTTGGATAAATACAGTTATTTAGAGAATCTTTATCTCCTAAGAGTTTGAGGTAAAGCCAGTCTCTAATTGTATCTCTATATAAAGGTTAGAGATATCCCAATAAGTCAGAGGTCATAGCAATAACCCTCTCTCTATAGCACTCTCTCTAGAGCAATCACCAAGTACTAGGATTTGGTTCGTGGACGAAGAACTCGACTCTAGTAGCCGTTTTCGTACATGCAAAAAAGATCAAGCGTGTTGGAGGCTCGTAACAACAAGGATCCTACGTCGGAATATTCGGAGACTTCATACGGTATGTTTTTGAACCCACTACGTGTTACGTGGCAGCACAATAATTGTTGTCATCGTTTCAACAAATGCAATCGATCTCAGTGACATGTTTTGTAGTATCATTTCGTAGTATCATAGCTTATTTGGTTGTATCATCTCTTACCCTTTTTTTTGTATCCATTTATTTAATGTCATTTTTCCTATATTTTTTTAGTGAACAGTGACTGCAGTTGTTTTTGGAGTTGGAGTGCGAACCAGCTGAACAAGCTTGCTTTTGTATTCGTAGTTGCTACTTGCTGCACTTATACTTGTAATTTACTAATGTCTTCTTTAGAAATTTTGGACATTAATCTGATGTGTGTAGTTTATTTTTTGTGACACAGAGGTAAGTTTTGTTGTAATACATGTTTAAAAAGTGTGAAATATTTGCTAAACCAAGCAGAGGGGGCGGGTCGGGTCGGGTTGGTTTAGGGTTTTTGCGTGTTACGCTGAGGGCAGGGCCGAACGGGGCGGGTTCAGGTTTTCTAAATCTACATAGGATCGGTTATGGTATTTTATACACATAACCCCGTGCAGGGTGGGGCAAAATTTAATGTCTAGCGGGGCGGGTTCGGGTTTTAGAAGATTTGCACTCGATATATTTTTATGGGCTAAATTAACTTTTTAACGGTGAATAATTACTATTTTATTTATTATTTCTCTTAACATCGATATACTTTTTAGCGACGAATTTGGGGAACACTATAAATATGATCTTTAGAGATAGTTTTATAATCATAAGACATAATTTAACGGTAGCAGATATTATTGATATAGATTGAGGTATTAGTGACAATTAGCGTTAACAATATTTTTAGAAATCCTTACAGACATTTTTATAGTTGGCGATGATACTCTTAAATAATATTAGAATTCTAATTAGCGACTTGTAGCCCCGGTTGAACCAAAAACCATTGTTGGAAAAATTGATAACATTTCAGAGAAAAAACAGCGCTATAGAGGATCGATTTAGAGAAGATATGGCAGAAACTAGAAGATGATGAGTTGCCGGGTGACCTAAACAAATTCTAAAAATATGATAGATGGATTGTTCTAAAAGGATTTCCTAAGATGTTCCAGTTAGGCCAAAAAACTCAGGGCATGCGTTAGTCTGCGGGATTTACAACGCCATCACTCGGCTTACTACCCTATGACTCGCTCCCACTCTTGTTTAAAAACCTATCAAGTAGTCCTAAGTTGTCCTTTTTTGAAAAATCCCCTTTTTTTTTATTTTTTTTTTTATTTTTTTTTTTATAAACAGGGCAGAGCTCATCATTTACACTAAATGCCATATGATCTCTAAAATCCTATCTCCTATATCATGTTTTAGTCTTTGAGATGTTAGGATTTTTGAAAGAAACGTTTCCTTTTCAATTCATAGAGAGGTTTTCACCTCATGAGCGTGTTCACCCCAGAATAGCTAAACTATAAGAGTAAAGAAAGAATCTTACTTGAAACTTTAAACTTTACTGGAAATCTTCTTAACTGAGCAGAATTGTGATTATGAACAAGGGAGTTGAGAGGTTGGAAGTTTGAGAGCAATGAGAGAATTCTATTTTTTTTTTTTTTTTGAGAGCAATGAGAGAATTCTATTTTGTAATTTATTTCAGGTTCTGAAGTTTCAAGAAAAGCTGCTGATTTAAACATTAATGTAGGGCTTACATTTAAATCTTTTAGTTCATCAGGAATAGTTATTTTTTGAGGTTGTGTTATATCTTCAGATTCTTCAAATATATTTAGGCTATTTTCTTCCTTCTCTATCATTTGTATACATTCTTGATATTGAGACCAACTAAGTCCTTGACCAAAATAAGTAGTTCCTATTTTTTGATTTAAAATTATTTTAGCTTTTATTTTATTCATTTTCTTCTGTTTCTTGGATGTCTGGATTATTACTTGCTTCAACATAATTTGTAAATCTAACTGACATTCTGCCTGATGTATTTCTATACCATAAGCTATCTGTTGGTACTATGCTAGTTGAAGAACTTGTTCCTAAAATTCTATCTATTTGCCATTCTTGGCCTGAGTTGTCTAAAGCATCTACCTTATAAGGTGGTAATAATCTAATTCCACGATTAATTATAAATTTGGCAGTGTCTTCTATATTTAATTGGTATCCTACTTGACTATTTTGTGTAAGTTTTCCAATAAAAGTAGAACATATTAATAAATTCTTGCCTTGTTGAAATTCCTCATAACCTTTAGTCATAATTTTTATTTTAATATTTTTTTGCAAAGTCTCTTGTATTTAAGCAAAAGTCTGGTGCACAATAAAATATTCCTCCATTATTGTTCATATCTACTTCAATGGCTCCTAGAATTGCTTGTTCATTAGTAAACCTATCATCAACTATAGCTAAAAAGACTTTAGCTCCTGTGTCTCTTCTGGTTAATCCTTTAATTCCTACAACAATTAAACCTATATGTGTAAGATTAAAATTGCCTCTGACTAATTCTTGTTCTGAATCTGGATGTATTAAATTTATACTAACTATTTCATCTCCTATGCATCTATTTTGAGTTTCTCTATAGTGCATAAAGAGTCTTGTTTGACTTACTGGTGCATTATTTTGATAAAGAATTTGTGGGGAAATTAAATCTAATCGATTTTGTCTAAATTGTTCAATTTGTCTATCTATGTCTATTATTTGTTCTAAAGAAGCTATAGGTGCAGGTGGTTGTCTAAATAACCTAAGTACTCTACTGCCTACTGTATTTTCATTTCTACGTCTTGTTTCTGTGGCTAAGACTTCCGTCCTATTTCTATCTTCTGTATTACCTCTTCCTAAAATATTTCCTGTATTTGTTAACATTTTAAGAGATAAGTTTGTCTTTTTGTTTTCTGTGTTTATTAAGTTCTTCCATTCTTTGTTTATCATAGACTAAAAATTTCCAATTATCTTCTTTTGTTTTAGAAGGTTTCTTTTTATCAATTTGCATATTACCTAATTTTTTACATAAATCTTCTATATCTTTTGTTTGCTTGGGCTTTATTTTAATTTGTTCTTCTAACTCAGTTATTTGGATTTGTAAATTTTCTATTTTTTCTAAACATGTTAATAATAATATAATTATTACATTATTTTGTTTTTTGTTTATTATCTCTGTAGGAGTCCCTACGTTGTTTCTAGTTAAACCTTCTCCGGGGCTTAAATATCGACTACTATTATTGTAAGCATTTAAATAATTTATGTTGGTCTCGTAGTCTTTAATCATTATACTCAATGCCTTGTAATTGTATATAATGTTTTATATTATCTTCTAATTTTTGATGCCTTTTTTCTAAATGTATTATTTTTAGCTTGCATCCTTTTATGTCATCTCTAATTTCTTTTAGTTGTGTCATTATTATTTCTAGTTTTGAATTATTTGTTTTTTCTATGCTATTTTGTAACGTATTTTTAATATAGTCTAAGTTTTCTCTAATTATTTTTAAACTATTATTGTCTGTTTGTAAATTTTGCAAATCTATCACTTTAGTAGTCATTAAATACCGTTTAACATATTGTCTAGATTAGCCAGGGCTTCATCATCCCATGAATAATCATTGTCATTATCATAAAGGTCATATACTAAATAATCATCAAAATATTCATCACTAAGTTCTTCATCACAATTTAAATTTATAGTTGTATCTGCCTGATTTGCTAAATTTTCTATTTCATTTTCTGTTTGTATATTATTTTCTTCTCTAATTTTTCTTAACATTTCATCCATATAAAGAGAATTATTGTCTTGATCTTTTAAATGAATATAACATCCTATTAAATGTTGAAAAAAGATATCAAAATCATTTAAAAGAGTATCAAAATGTAAGAAATATCTTATGTATGTTGATAAAGGATTGTATACTAGATCTAAAGTTTGGGTGTCTATAAAATTTCTAATTCGTCCATTAGCAAAATCTATATTTTCTAAAGCGGCGAAAAACTTCTGACTTGTCTCTAAAAGGCCTGTTATCATATAAGGTTCCATATTAAAATTATTCATAATGTCTTCAAAATTAAAAGGTTCTTGGTGGTCGTTTGGGTCTAGAGTTCTAGGCATTTTAATCAGGTAAAAGTAAAGTTCTTTGTCTATTAGTGTTATCATTTTCTGTGTCACTACTTTCACTACTATAAATGTTTTCTGCACTACTTTCAGAATTACGACGACTTATATGTAGGATGTGTATATGATTTGTAATATTAGCTAAGGCTTCATCTTGGTGTGTCTCTGTTATTTGTCTAAATCTATCAATAGATGGTGTTTGTACTAAAAGACGAATGTATTCATTATGATAATAGCTATTGTTGTCCATGTCTATTAGGCATATGTAAAAATTTATTAAGTGCTTTAAATAAGGATTTAAATTTGTTATGATTTCTGGAAAATTAACAAGTCTAGGCATATAATATTGTAAAGGGTTGTATCTTAATAAAAAGGTTCCTCCAGAAATATTAAATCTAACTCTATTATTAGTATCATCAATAACTGATAAAGCTGCAAAAAAGCGACGAAATTCACAGTAATAATTATCAAAAGCATAAAAAGGTGTTCCATCTGGTGTACTCATGTTTGATTTAGAGGGGCTACTTGCTCTGGGTTACTCACTTCTCTCCTTTACTTAGAAAACTTTTCTTTCATCAAAGTGGCTCTGATACCAAAATGGGGGGTTTTGGCCGGAAAAACGATTTTCGAAAAAATCTGGTCCCCGGTTGAACCAAAAACCATTGTTGGAAAAATTGATAACATTTCAGAGAAAAAACAGCGCTATAGAGGATCGATTTAGAGAAGATATGGCAGAAACTAGAAGATGATGAGTTGCCGGGTGACCTAAACAAATTCTAAAAATATGATAGATGGATTGTTCTAAAAGGATTTCCTAAGATGTTCCAGTTAGGCCAAAAAACTCAGGGCATGCGTTAGTCCGCGGGATTTACAACGCCATCACTCGGCTTACTACCCTATGACTCGCTCCCACTCTTGTTTAAAAACCTATCAAGTAGTCCTAAGTTGTCCTTTTTTGAAAAATCCCCCCTTTTTTTTTTTTTTTATAAACAGGGCAGAGCTCATCATTTACACTAAATGCCATATGATCTCTAAAATCCTATCTCCTATATCATGTTTTAGTCTTTGAGATGTTAGGATTTTTGAAAGAAACGTTTCCTTTTCAATTCATAGAGAGGTTTTCACCTCATGAGCGTGTTCACCCCAGAATAGCTAAACTATAAGAGTAAAGAAAGAATCTTACTTGAAACTTTAAACTTTACTGGAAATCTTCTTAACTGAGCAGAATTGTGATTATGAACAAGGGAGTTGAGAGGTTGGAAGTTTGAGAGCAATGAGAGAATTCTATTGATCTCGAGAATGCAGTATTTTCAGCGTGCTTACAACTGAAGAGCTCTAAGCCTTTTATAGGCAGAGAGAACCTAAACTCTAATAATTACAAGTAACAGCTGTCCTAAAAGGAGATGCGCACTACATCTATCTTTACAAAAGTAGATGCGCTCTTATGCCAAAAAGGCGCACTAAAATTTACATGGTCAAAAGTTGTACAGGAATCTGTCTTCTATTGGAATAAACTTTTGCAAAAGTAAAGTGATTTACCGAAAGTAGAGGGACAGGTGTAAAAGTAATCTTGTTTTTAAGAATCTTCGTGGGTCCAAGAGTCCACTAAGATGCTTTGTCCTTTTCAATATCTACTAGCTTTCCTTTGCCTTTGTCCCGTTTTTCTGATATCTTTTGGTGAGACGTGGCAGTATCTGGATCATCAGATGATGATGTCTTCAATACTTCATCCAGCTCATAGTCTAATCGCTTGAAGTCTGAACTTGTATACGGCTTCTGTGCAAATTCTTCACTATACTGTCCTTGAACGTAGTTTTTGTCAAAATCTGAGAAGATGCTGTATATCATATCAGCAGTTTGTTTCTTGATTGCATCGGCCATTAACTTCTTCTTTGTTTCTTTGATCTTCTGTCTTCTGAGTTCCGTTTTGCCCAAACGGAAAGGGATCTCCGGACTTGAGGTGTCTTTACCAGCCGCCGGTGGTGCTGGACTAGAAGTTCTTTCTCCCGAGCTTGAGGGATTTTCAGAGATTTTGAGCAAACCTCCAGCTATCACAGGATTTGAGGAGTCTTTACCTGTTACCTGTAGAACAGGACTAGCTGTTTCTTGAATACCAGAAACAGGAGGTGTGTGAAGAAGTTGTTTCAGCTGCTGATGTTTGGAAAATTTAGAAATTTGTTTATCTTTCCAATATGAGGCATTTAATTCAAAAATTTGTACTTTTGTTTTTAACTCAGAAATTTGAACTTCTAATTGTGTTTTGTCAAAAGCTAATTTGTCAGTGGCTTGTTTCAAATCACTATAATGTTTTATTAAAATATCACAATTTTTGCAAAATTGTGATCCAGGAGAAGAAGGAATGGGACCTGAAGTAGAAGTAGCAAGTGAGGTGTCAGGGTTAGTGCAAAAAGGACTTATAAAATAATTTAGACCATAATGATCTTGCATTAATTTACGAGATTCTTCAAAAGTTTGAGTGCCTTTAAACCAAGGTTTTTCATGGTTTTCCACACCATGATGCATTGCTTCTGGAAAATGTTTGTAAATGCCGGGTTGTTTTCCCCTAAAAACACAATAGAATTGAAATCTACGAGTGTCTCTAAGTTTGTGGAAATAAGATGCTAATCCGTTCAAAGCATTGACAAACCAACTATTGTCTTTACGCATAAAAGACTGCCAAATGTTGTCTAAAAGGGTGACTTGGTCTATTGGAAGAGAAGTAATCTTAGGGTCTTTTATTTGAAACTTGCTTCTTACATGAATAACGCCTAAATTACTTCCATCAAAATTAATTCTTTGCCTTCCTGAATTATCGGTGTATGAAGGAAAAAGTGTGGGGAAAGGAGGATTTGTCTGAGACTGTGTATTTGGAAAATGGGCTTGGGAAGGAGGAGTATAAGGAGGTGTATTCGACATTGGCGACGGTCTAGCTCGCCAAGGAGGTCTTCCTCCCGAAAAGGGATTCATTGTCCTGCAAAATATTAAACAAGACAAATAATGCAATATTTGTTAGTACTAAAATTTGTATAAAACATAGTGTTAGGAGGATTGTCTGAAAACTTATCGAATTCCTCCAGGCTAATTATTTCAAGTTTAATTATTTGTAAGAAAACGATGAACTTGAAAAGGATTCTTATTAAAATATTCTTTAAAATAGTTACAGCACTCATAAGGTCTGAAATTAAAAGGACTTTTACAAAGTCTAATGGCAGAAAACTGCTCCAATTAGATCTAGTTTATTCCTCATATGCTTTATATATTGTTGTGACTGGGAAATTGTCATTTTTCTGTATTCTTGTTCCCAAGGACAATCTGTTTTTGGCAAGCAAAGTATGTCTCTTATCCTATTCATCTCACGAAGGATTAGTTGCTTATACCATCTGAGTTGCTGTTTTGCTTCAAAAGGAGTCATATCTGCAAAAAATAATCGTTAAGCGAACAATTTTCTAGATAATAAGTCTGCTAAAGTATTATCTTTTCCTTTTGTATGTTGCCATTCAATTTTGTCTAACCTATAATTGCTAAGTGTTGCTAAGAACTTTGCCCATCTATTTGTATATCTGGAGTCTTTGTTTTTATTATATCTAACAATTGTCTAACCTATAATTATAGACCACAATATACTTATGGAAATTTACCAAGACAAAGTGCTAAAATAGATGCATCAGACAGACCATATGATAAACCTAATTATAGACCTAAAGGAAAAAGACATCCTTTAGAACAAAATTTTAAAATACAAAAGGCAGCAGAACCTTTTATTTTAAATATTACATCTGTAGATCCACAACAAAGAACAAATTATATACAAGTATGGAAGGATGCTGTTGTAGCTAATTTTATTACAAAACAAGCAGATAACTTAGAAACAGGTGAAGAAATGATAAGATACATGACACAATTTTTAGGACCCATAGCTAAAGCAAATTTTGAAGAATGGCAAAGAGCTTATCCTAATGATTTACGAGAAATGGCCGATTTAGGGCCTAATCCATATAATTTTGTAAACACTATACAATTAATTTTAACCGGTAGAAATCCTAATACAGGAGACGGTGTTCTACAAAATGAAGCCGCTAGAAGGTTAGAACAAGTACATTTATACAATTGGCATAATATTAAACCTTTTATGCAAGAATATTATTATTTCGCCTCTCAAAGCGGAAATATCTATAATGAAACGGTTATAAACAAATTATTAAATAAATTACCGGGAGCATTAGGAAGAGAAATAACAGATACAATTAAGAAAGCCTATGAACAACCATCAGACAAAAAACCTGCTTATGCTTTAGGAAGTGTTTTAGAACAAGTTATTGAAATTTTAGTATCTAAATGTACTAATATACAAATATCTCGACAACTTAAAAATGAAACAAGTTTTTGTAAAATTATATATACACCTCAACATTACGGTCAAGAAGAACCTAGACCTAAATATACTCGTAAACCTACAAGACAATATAAGAAACACCCTAGAAAAACTTATTATTTAAGAAAGAGTAGAGCTAGAAGACCTTTCTTAAATCCAAGACATGTACGTAAATATGACAATAAACGTATTTATAAAAACAAAGTAACTTGTTACGCATGTGGCGAACCAGACCATTTAAGCTCTAGTTGCCCTAGAAAACATAATAACAATACATTTAAAGCAATGATAGTCAATAATACAAATGAAGATTTAGTTGAAGTAGATGAAACCCTAAGTGATACAGAAAGCATTTATAGTATTAAATCCATTGAGGAATATGTTGAAGATACAATTTCTCTAAGTAGTGATGAAGAAGAAGATCACCTTCCTGTAGAAACAACTGATCAATTAGATATGTTTCTAAATTCCTTAAAACAATCTAGTATTTATAATTTTATGTTCAAACCATCAGAACACAATTTAATTAAACAAGAAACTTGTATACATCAATGGGAAATAGGAAAAGGAATAGATACAAATACCTGCTACATATGTCAATGGTACCCTTCCATTAAAGTAAGATGCAAATGTTCTATATGTTATGCAGAAGCCTGTACAAAATGTTTAAAACAAAAATTTAACCTAGATCTTAGCAATGCTTCTACTTCCAAGACTAAACCAGATACAATCTATTATGATAAAAACATAAATAGACGTTTAGAATATTTAGAACAAAAAATAATACAAATTGAAGAAAATATAGAACAACTAAAAGAAGTCAACTTAGACATACCCATAGAAGAACCTAAAAAACAATTGATACAAGATTTTAATATTGATAAATTTTGTACTAAACCACGTTTTAGTAATCTAATAACTACACGAATACAAATTAAACATTACAAAAAACATGTAGAGACAAATGCTATCATCGATACAGGATGCACTATCACTGTTATCGATCCTTCTCTTATAAGTACACAACATTTAAAAATCCTAGATAAACCTATGACTGGAGTAGGATTTTCTAACACACCTATACAATATGATAAAATGATTTCAAACGCTTACATTACTTTCCTTACACCTTGTAATGTACAATCTCCTCCATACCATTTAAACCATGCATTTTGTACTCCAATACAACATGCTGAAGGCAAAATTATTCTAGGTATTAATTTTCTCCTCGCCAATAACAATACAATTACTCTATCCAAAGAACTTTTTCAAATCTCTCAAAATACAACACACACACCCATTAATATTGATACACCATCAGAGTACGCTCAGAAGCGTGGTGGGACATATATAGACATAGATACAAAAACTTCACAAATATGTACTGATTGTCAAAAAGGTAAGACAAATTGTTGTTTAACTAACATAGACTTCTTTTGATGACAGCGGCTTAGAAACATTTAGTGAAGAGATAGATAATGATCCATACAATATATATAGAGTCAGTTATAATTTGATACAACAGTTTACTAATAAGAATGATATTCTTAGAGCCGTTGAAACGTTACCCTTTTTAGGAGAAAATCCCATAAAACGATGGGATTTAAATAAAATTTATTGCAGATTAGACATTATTAATCCTGATTATATAGTTAAAACAGCTAATATTGAAGCCAGTAGTTTAGATACAGAAGATTTCAAAATGCATATTAGCGAATTAACAAACTTAGGAGTAATAAAACCAAGCAATAGTCCACATAGATCAGCAGCATTTATAGTTAGAAACCATGCAGAAGTAGTTAGAAACAAAAGTAGAATGGTAATTAATTACAAAAGGTTAAATGACAACATAAAAGATGACAGTTACAATATTCCAAATAAGACATTTCTTTTAAGTAAGATACAAGGTAAAAAACTTTTTAGTAAATTCGACTGTAAGTCAGGTTTTTATCAAATTAAAATGTGGCCCGAAGATATTAAATGGACTGCATTTACCACACCAGAAGGCCTATATGAAGGGTTAGTTATGCCATTTGGCCTTAAGACAGCACCAAGTATCTTCCAGCGCAAAATGGATGATATTTTTAGACCTTATAATGATTTTATTTTAGTATATATTGATGATATTCTTATTTGTAGTAAAAACGAGACAGAACATTTATCCCATTTAGATTTAGCCTTTAAATTATTTGAAAAACACGGTTTAATCCTTAGCAAGAAGAAAATAGAATTATTTAAAACAAATATAAAATTTCTGGGTATGGAAATAGGAAATGGCAAGATAAAGTTACAAGAACATATATCTAAGAAAATTTTAGATTTTCCAGACAAGCTAGAAGGACTAAAACAAATACAAGCATTCTTAGGACTTGTAAACCAAGCTCGTATGTACTTTAAAGATCTTAGTAAATTAATTGGACCATTATACAATAAAACAAGAAAAAATGGTCAGAGACACTTTAATAATGAGGATATTAATCTAGTTAGAACAATAAAAGAAAAGGTACAATATTTACCTGATCTTTATTTACCCTTAGATACAGACTATCTAATAGTACAAACAGACGGTTGCAAAGAAGGATGGGGAGCTGTCCTATACTGCAAACCTACTAAATACAGTAACAAAAAAGAAGAAAGATTATGTAGATATGCAAGCGGTAAATACAAAGAAAGCAATCAATATCTTACAAGTTTAGATTTCGAACTATTAGCAATAATATATGCACTTGAACATTTCAAAGCACTCTTAATAAGTAAATATGAATTTTGCATAAGAACAGACTGTGAGGCAATTGTTAGATATAATAAAAACAAAGACTCCAGATGTAACGCCCTGCAATTTTCGGAGCATTATCCGATCATTCCATCAGCTCCTCAATTGTCCAATTTATTCATTACCACTAAAGGTACCCACTAACATTCAGATCAGAGCACTACAATCCATGAATTGTCTTAACAGACCATTCCTATCACAAAATAATTGTAAGGTACTCAATTTATTAAATTACATACTGGTTCTCTAGCAAGGCTTAAATAAACTATTAATGGAAAACATAAGCTATTCTGAAATTTAAGCTCGATTGTCCCGAAGTCTTACTGAGGGTTATTTCTTGCAGAAAGGAACATAAAAGGGAGTGAGCTTTCGAGAGCTCAGTAAGGTCGCTCAAAAATTCAATAAAGAGTACAAATGATTTTTCTTTGGGAAAATTTTATATCAGTGACCAAATGGAGAAAAGTATTCTCAATCCAAAATTCAAAAGATACACTTTCAATTTACATTGAACCAATGCGGATAATATTGAACATGAGTATAATGCAAAGCCACAAAGGCAGTGCAGGATAACACTTTAGCAAAGCCACACAGGCAGTGCTCACTAACAATAAGGTTCATATGCATATGAACACTAGCTAGACCCTTAGGGTACTAGCGTCTCCTGACAATAACAGACCATCCTTATATCACCCCCGATACAGACCATCCTTATAACTCCTCAATACACTAACTCATGTCAATATTTAGAGTGCAATAACCGATAAATCAATGATACATTCGATGCATAATGAGAAATAAATACACAGCATCGAAAAGGAATTTTCAATAAACATATAAGGCTCAAACGGGGTATTAATGGCAATCAATGCAATGTCATCACAAATATAAGTGAGTCCAATAAAAACGTTAATAGCAAACCAGAAAGAATATTATGATATCAATAGATGAATAGGGTTCCAGAAGAAATCCCTTACCTCAATCCAAGCGCTGAAGCTAAAAAAACTCTCGACCAAATTCCTCGTGATTAACCTAGGTTGGCAGAGTCATTTATCAGAACACTTATTCATACTATTACATAAAAATCTAGATATAGTTATCTATTGTGTACCCATCTCTCTATCCGGACATGATGAAACTCGGACGGTTTCCCTTACGGCCAATCTACTTAGAATTTCGTCACACTCCTCGAGACTCAGAAATATTCCAAAAATATTCTAGTCACTCCTTAAACTTTATTTATAGTTTAATGTAGCATACGGGTTAAAATATAATTTTTGAATATTTTTATTATTTTTGAATAAAAAAATAATTTCCTTAAATACTCTAAAACTAATAAATTGCCATAATTTCTTCTAGTTGGAAATAAAGGCTCACAATTTTTGTAACAGCTTCGAAAGACTTATAAAATTTATTGAAATTAAAATCAGAAATTAAAAGGCATTAAAACTATTTTAAAAATTTTCATTTTGTTAAATACAATGCGATAGAGAACTGATATCAAATGAACTCTAAAAATCACCAACTTTACACTTAGTCTTTATTATTCTATAAAAGTATTACTATAATTTTTTCGAGAACATATTCAGGGTTTAAAGGCTTCAAAATAATTTTACCATTTTAAACTTACAAAAAATATTAAAAATACATCTGAACTCAGAAAATTATGAACTTTCACCAGCAATTCTAGCATTGTCTCAGGTACTATAATATAAATTTTCACATTCTAATATTCACTATACGATATCCAAAATTCGTGCTAAGCCTAATGTTAAACTACATACACACACACATCACAGCACATCACAGCACAGCACAGCAGCATTTCTCCACTCACAGCAGCACTTCCCCCTGCCGCTCCCTACTCCCTTCCCCTGTTTTCCTTTGTTCAACTCACTTCACCCACATAGCACATATATATACATACTCACACACTGAACACATCTTCACACCCACCTGTTACTCACTCATACACACACAATTCACACACACACATGACACACTTCACGGCTGGTTTCAGCCCCTCAACACTATCTCCGTTTCATTTCTCAAGCCCCATGCATTACCCTTTCTCATGGCTGAAACTCAGCCTCTCTTCCTTCTCCTGAAATTCCAATATTCACACTCGCTTACACACTACACCACAAGCACAACACTTACACAAAACTCACACAGCTACTGCCCCACGGCAGTAGCTTCTCTTCTTTGTTCCAACACACACTGCACTCACGGATACCCACACATATATACCCATATGTGCACTTCATCACACTCCACTACACTTGCAACCCATTCCTCTTCTTCCTTCTTTCTGCACCCATTCCAATCTCTTATACACCCACCTCACATGAACACATGAGTTTCCCCAATGCCTTCTGCATTTCATGCTCTCATTTATGCAGCATTTCAGGGCTGCCATTTCAGTCCTTTTCCTCCACGAAAACCCCCTCTTCTCTACCTTTATACACATTCAAAATACCAGTTAACAACACCAAAGACACGCACCAAATTCTCTCATGCAACACACACAATTACACGACACATGCACAGCTCATACCCATGTTACCTTATATATATACACGCCTACAGCACTCCCACATCATGAAATCTCACGGGTCATCCCAAACAAAAGCAAAACTCCTCTAACACCTGGACAATTACCTTCACACCAGGTGATTGTGTCGCCACCAACCATCAACTGAGACCCCAACAACAACAAAAAGAGAAAACACTCGCCACAAAAACCACACCTATCAAGCCACAACCAACACAGCACCCACTCAACCAAAACACTTTGTCTACACGGCTGAAATTCAGCCCCTCTACTCACATATATACGCATAAGATTCATATTCATAACGACGATTACGGCAACCCAAAACTTACCCAAAAATCGAACCCTTTATAGCCTTCTAGCGCTATGACATTTACCCAGTTATATACCTACAGAAACACACCTATATATGTATACATATGAAGCATAAATTGTAAAGAAAGCTTACCGGAAAAGCTTCGCCGGAAGACTCCTTGATCTCTCTCTTTGCAGCCCTCTTTCTGTTCCTCTCTCTCCCTCTCTCGCGCTCTCTCTCTCTCTCTCTCTCTCTCTCTCTCTCTCTCTCTCTGTGACGGTTACAGGGAGCCTTGACGGCTGCCCAAACCGT
The DNA here is from genome assembly GCA_033070095.1 of Escallonia herrerae. NCBI lineage: Eukaryota > Viridiplantae > Streptophyta > Magnoliopsida > Escalloniales > Escalloniaceae > Escallonia > Escallonia herrerae. Next base: position 766,252 of record JAVXUP010000033.1, on the reverse strand, counting down.
TTAGTATAAATATAATCACAAGAACCCTAGTTAGAAAATAAAAGAACCCTACACATCATTTGTCGCTAAAACTTCCAACCTAATACTTATAAAAGAATTATGGTCCTAATAAAAAAATATTTTCAGTACGTGATGTATTAGGAAAATTATAAATAGTTTGTTACGTCACCCCGTTTGACAAATCGTCGCTAACAAGAACGTCGATACTAAAAGAAAATCTTAACTGTCGCTAAAGGCTGTCGATAAAAATTATGTCACGCTAATCGTCACTAAACACTTCAATCAATATTGCTTATAACTGTTAACATTAAATTATTAATTCTTATTTCGAAATTAAATTTGTCGCTAAGTGTCATAAACTATAACGCTCAGCTCCTCCAACCTACAACATTTCGTTTTTTTTAACCGTAAAACCAGCATAAAATTTTGGGGTGTTACATTCTTCCCCACTTATAAAAATTTCGTCCTCGAAATTTGGGTGCTCGCTAGATTGCTGCTCTAAATTATTACTGATCTCATCTCCCCGTCATACCATCTCACTCTAAGTTACGTTAATCAACTAACAGAAATCACCTCAGATGCAAATACTCTAAATCACAAGCTCTGCCAGTCTAGAATGTCTGAACATTTTACCCTATCTCTATTTATACCTTTAGATTGTCATTATACAGTGAAGTCTCACCAAACCAACCATGGTTGCTAACAGTCTATGTAAATTTATCATAATGAAACACAGTCCTAATTTAAGATCGGGATATTACATTCTCTTCCGTTAAAAGAAATTTTCCTCGAATTTCATATCTTTGACGATGTCCAAACATTTCACTCCTGCTACGCAACTCCGTTAGTAACCACCAAAACAACGGTGCGCTACCTAAACTCCACACTAAAATTTATGACCCATGAATATTAATCGTCACAATTCCCTATAAAAACGTAATGCTAATCTCAAAATTACTAGGTCATCACTTACGCTCTAACACTTGCAGAACTTAAGATCACGTAACTTTCCAAAGTCCCAATGTCTATACATTATCTCTATCTAGTTATTATACTAAATGTTTCTCTACATCCTTGGTTAGGTTTTGGCAAGTAGAAGCATATCTCTCCCCACCATCCTAATCCAGCTTCACCCAACGAAAAGAAATCCTCATAATGTTATATATAGTCTCCAAAACGCAAGTCAATAACACCATTCGCTATCGTGGCAATTTTAAGCATTTCACCAACTACAGAATTTATCGCTTAGGCTTCCACAATCCAACTAGGTAAATCATTATTTAAACTTTAAGTACTACAGGACCCAAGTGTCATGTACACCCCCAAAATATAAGTCGTGATTGCTATCAAAGTTTTATTTTTATTTTTTTGTTTAAAAAATATTAACCCACCATATCACTAGTAACGCCAGCTATAGACAGAGCATCTAAATCCATAAAAAGAAAAGTCTCTATAAGACCGCAATTAAAGAGAGTTCATTTTTTTAAAAATCCCCTTCAGAAGAAAATTTCAACATAACGGTTCAAACAGTTACACAAACCCAATTCAATCAAATTACCCACATCCGGGTAAAATTCTCAAATATATACAGCTCAATTAATTATAAACAACTCTTAGACTCAAATGCTGCCAAAATGACACGCTTAACTTCAAGCCGACGGGATACTAGAGTACTAATCAATTTCTTCATCATGTGAGACTTGTACTCTATAGAATCTAAACAATCTAAACCTTGAGTTCTAACTTCCATTTTCATCACCTCCCCAGCCTCATAATAGCATGTCAATGTTCAAAATCTACGCATATACAAAGCCACAATTGGAAGCATCTCAATAATCTGTTAATGACATTTGACTGACTATTGAGGTTAACTAGTAACTAAAGTTACTACATTATTATTGGCACACTCTCAGCCTAATTCATTACCATCCTATTGCCAACATCAAACTCTAGAGTCATATACTTTATGGCCATAAATATCTCAATCCTTCAAACACGTGATTACTCAAAACAGAATCAAACTCAATTTTCCTATCCATTTTCTATTGACTACCAAGACCATAACTAACTGTTTACGGTTTAACTAAAATTGTAAATGTTATGTCTATGAAGTTCACTAATCAAAACCGTGTGATCACTTAAACTGTCACCAAAATCAATACGATCAAATAACCTTCGGAGCATATATCGCTTTGATTTAGCCAATATAGATTGCAATATCTAAAAGCATCTAGTGTCACACCAAACTACTTAAACTGTAACCATTATACTTTCGCTGAGCAATCGGATATCAAACCACTATTATCGAATCCATCAAATTGAAAGTATCACCCTAAGGACCCAAATATCTAATTCTACATACACATATATCGCACTTCCAATAGTAATCATAACCTTTACCGTTCATACCTTCTATTGGATGGAGCTACTGAAAGAAACTAAAAGATCACTTTCTTATCCTTCTATCATCTTCTTTGGTTAATAGTTAAGATCTAAAAATTCTTAGGCAAGTAACATGTCTACTATTGTGTATTCAATGCAAATCTCAATCCAATTCTAAAACCTCAAATAAGTCTACAGAATTAATACAAGTTTTCAATGTCCATCCTCAGTCGCAGATTATCTTAGGCTTATTAGTCTACAGAACCTCATACCTAAGCTCTGATACCAACTGTAACGCCCTGCAATTTTCGGAGCATTATCCGATCATTCCATCAGCTCCTCAATTGTCCAATTTATTCATTACCACTAAAGGTACCCACTAACATTCAGATCAGAGCACTACAATCCATGAATTGTCTTAACAGACCATTCCTATCACAAAATAATTGTAAGGTACTCAATTTATTAAATTACATACTGGTTCTCTAGCAAGGCTTAAATAAACTATTAATGGAAAACATAAGCTATTCTGAAATTTAAGCTCGATTGTCCCGAAGTCTTACTGAGGGTTATTTCTTGCAGAAAGGAACATAAAAGGGAGTGAGCTTTCGAGAGCTCAGTAAGGTCGCTCAAAAATTCAATAAAGAGTACAAATGATTTTTCTTTGGGAAAATTTTATATCAGTGACCAAATGGAGAAAAGTATTCTCAATCCAAAATTCAAAAGATACACTTTCAATTTACATTGAACCAATGCGGATAATATTGAACATGAGTATAATGCAAAGCCACAAAGGCAGTGCAGGATAACACTTTAGCAAAGCCACACAGGCAGTGCTCACTAACAATAAGGTTCATATGCATATGAACACTAGCTAGACCCTTAGGGTACTAGCGTCTCCTGACAATAACAGACCATCCTTATATCACCCCCGATACAGACCATCCTTATAACTCCTCAATACACTAACTCATGTCAATATTTAGAGTGCAATAACCGATAAATCAATGATACATTCGATGCATAATGAGAAATAAATACACAGCATCGAAAAGGAATTTTCAATAAACATATAAGGCTCAAACGGGGTATTAATGGCAATCAATGCAATGTCATCACAAATATAAGTGAGTCCAATAAAAACGTTAATAGCAAACCAGAAAGAATATTATGATATCAATAGATGAATAGGGTTCCAGAAGAAATCCCTTACCTCAATCCAAGCGCTGAAGCTAAAAAAAACTCTCGACCAAATTCCTCGTGATTAACCTAGGTTGGCAGAGTCATTTATCAGAACACTTATTCATACTATTACATAAAAATCTAGATATAGTTATCTATTGTGTACCCATCTCTCTATCCGGACATGATGAAACTCGGACGGTTTCCCTTACGGCCAATCTACTTAGAATTTCGTCACACTCCTCGAGACTCAGAAATATTCCAAAAATATTCTAGTCACTCCTTAAACTTTATTTATAGTTTAATGTAGCATACGGGTTAAAATATAATTTTTGAATATTTTTATTATTTTTGAATAAAAAAATAATTTCCTTAAATACTCTAAAACTAATAAATTGCCATAATTTCTTCTAGTTGGAAATAAAGGCTCACAATTTTTGTAACAGCTTCGAAAGACTTATAAAATTTATTGAAATTAAAATCAGAAATTAAAAGGCATTAAAACTATTTTAAAAATTTTCATTTTGTTAAATACAATGCGATAGAGAACTGATATCAAATGAACTCTAAAAATCACCAACTTTACACTTAGTCTTTATTATTCTATAAAAGTATTACTATAATTTTTTCGAGAACATATTCAGGGTTTAAAGGCTTCAAAATAATTTTACCATTTTAAACTTACAAAAAATATTAAAAATACATCTGAACTCAGAAATTTATGAACTTTCACCAGCAATTCTAGCATTGTCTCAGGTACTATAATATAAATTTTCACATTCTAATATTCACTATACGATATCCAAAATTCGTGCTAAGCCTAATGTTAAACTACATACACACACACATCACAGCACATCACAGCAGCATTTCTCCACTCACAGCAGCACTTCCCCCTGCCGCTCCCTACTCCCTTCCCCTGTTTTCCTTTGTTCAACTCACTTCACCCACATAGCACATATATATACATACTCACACTGAACACATCTTCACACCCACCTGTTACTCACTCATACACACACAATTCACACACACACATGACACACTTCACGGCTGGTTTCAGCCCCTCAACACTATCTCCGTTTCATTTCTCAAGCCCCATGCATTACCCTTTCTCATGGCTGAAACTCAGCCTCTCTTCCTTCTCCTGAAATTCCAATATTCACACTCGCTTACACACTACACCACAAGCACAACACTTACACAAAACTCACACAGCTACTGCCCCACGGCAGTAGCTTCTCTTCTTTGTTCCAACACACACTGCACTCACGGATACCCACACATATATACCCATATGTGCACTTCATCACACTCCACTACACTTGCAACCCATTCCTCTTCTTCCTTCTTTCTGCACCCATTCCAATCTCTTATACACCCACCTCACATGAACACATGAGTTTCCCCAATGCCTTCTGCATTTCATGCTCTCATTTATGCAGCATTTCAGGGCTGCCATTTCAGTCCTTTTCCTCCATGAAAACCCCCTCTTCTCTACCTTTATACACATTCAAAATACCAGTTAACAACACCAAAGACACGCACCAAATTCTCTCATGCAACACACACAATTACACGACACATGCACAGCTCATACCCATGTTACCTTATATATATACACGCCTACAGCACTCCCACATCATGAAATCTCACGGGTCATCCCAAACAAAAGCAAAACTCCTCTAACACCTGGACAATTACCTTCACACCAGGTGATTGTGTCGCCACCAACCATCAACTGAGACCCCAACAACAACAAAAAGAGAAAACACTCGCCACAAAAACCACACCTATCAAGCCACAACCAACACAGCACCCACTCAACCAAAACACTTTGTCTACACGGCTGAAATTCAGCCCCTCTACTCACATATATACGCATAAGATTCATATTCATAACGACGATTACGGCAACCCAAAACTTACCCAAAAATCGAACCCTTTATAGCCTTCTAGCGCTATGACATTTACCCAGTTATATACCTACAGAAACACACCTATATATGTATACATATGAAGCATAAATTGTAAAGAAAGCTTACCGGAAAAGCTTCGCCGGAAGACTCCTTGATCTCTCTCTTTGCAGCCCTCTTTCTGTTCCTCTCTCTCCCTCTCTCGCGCTCTCTCTCTCTCTCTCTCTCTCTCTCTCTCTCTCTCTGTGACGGTTACAGGGAGCCTTGACGGCTGCCCAAACCGTTTAGTATAAATATAATCACAAGAACCCTAGTTAGAAAATAAAAGAACCCTACACATCATTTGTCGCTAAAACTTCCAACCTAATACTTATAAAAGAATTATGGTCCTAATAAAAAAATATTTTCAGTACGTGATGTATTAGGAAAATTATAAATAGTTTGTTACGTCACCCCGTTTGACAAATCGTCGCTAACAAGAACGTCGATACTAAAAGAAAATCTTAACTGTCGCTAAAGGCTGTCGATAAAAATTATGTCACGCTAATCGTCACTAAACACTTCAATCAATATTGCTTATAACTGTTAACATTAAATTATTAATTCTTATTTCGAAATTAAATTTGTCGCTAAGTGTCATAAACTATAACGCTCAGCTCCTCCAACCTACAACATTTCGTTTTTTTTAACCGTAAAACCAGCATAAAATTTTGGGGTGTTACACCAGATATACAATAGATGGGCAAAGTTCTTAGCAACACTTAGCAATTATAGGTTAGACAAAATTGAATGGCAACATACAAAAGGAAAAGATAATACTTTAGCAGACTTATTATCTAGAAAATTGTTCGCTTAACGATTATTTTTTGCAGATATGACTCCTTTTGAAGCAAAACAGCAACTCAGATGGTATAAGCAACTAATCCTTCGTGAGATGAATGGGATAAGAGACATACTTTGCTTGCCAAAAACAGATTGTCCTTGGGAACAAGAATACAGAAAAATGACAATTTCCCAGTCACAACAATATATAAAGCATATGAGGAATAAACTAGATCTAATTGGAGCAGTTTTCTGCCATTAGACTTTGTAAAAGTCCTTTTAATTTCAGACCTTATGAGTGCTGTAACTATTTTAAAGAATATTTTAATAAGAATCCTTTTCAAGTTCATCGTTTTCTTACAAATAATTAAACTTGAAATAATTAGCCTGGAGGAATTCGATAAGTTTTCAGACAATCCTCCTAACACTATGTTTTATACAAATTTTAGTACTAACAAATATTGCATTATTTGTCTTGTTTAATATTTTGCAGGACAATGAATCCCTTTTCGGGAGGAAGACCTCCTTGGCGAGCTAGACCGTCGCCAATGTCGAATACACCTCCTTATACTCCTCCTTCCCAAGCCCATTTTCCAAATACACAGTCTCAGACAAATCCTCCTTTCCCCACACTTTTTCCTTCATACACCGATAATTCAGGAAGGCAAAGAATTAATTTTGATGGAAGTAATTTAGGCGTTATTCATGTAGGAAGCAAGTTTCAAATAAAAGACCCTAAGATTACTTCTCTTCCAATAGACCAAGTCACCCTTTTAGACAACATTTGGCAGTCTTTTATGCGTAAAGACAATAGTTGGTTTGTCAATGCTTTGAACGGATTAGCATCTTATTTCCACAAACTTAGAGACACTCGTAGATTTCAATTCTATTGTGTTTTTAGGGGAAAACAACCCAGCATTTACCAACATTTTCCAGAAGCAATGCATCATGGTGTGGGAAACCATGAAAAACCTTGGTTTAAAGGCACTCAAACTTTTGAAGAATCTCGTAAATTAATGCAAGATCATTATGGTCTAAATTATTTTATAAGTCCTTTTTGCACTAACCCTGACACCTCACTTGCTACTTCTACTTCAGGTCCCATTCCTTCTTCTCCTGGATCACAATTTTGCAAAAATTGTGATATTTTAATAAAACATTATAGTGATTTGAAACAAGCCACTGACAAATTAGCTTTTGACAAAACACAATTAGAAGTTCAAATTTCTGAGTTAAAAACAAAAGTACAAAATTTTGAATTAAATGCCTCATATTGGAAAGATAAACAAATTTCTAAATTTTCCAAACATCAGCAGCTGAAACAACTTCTTCACACACCTCCTGTTTCTGGTATTCAAGAAACAGCTAGTCCTGTTCTACAGGTAACAGGTAAAGACTCCTCAAATCCTGTGATAGCTGGAGGTTTGCTCAAAATCTCTGAAAATCCCTCAAGCTCGGGAGAAAGAACTTCTAGTCCAGCACCACCGGCGGCTGGTAAAGACACCTCAAGTCCGGAGATCCCTTTCCGTTTGGGCAAAACGGAACTCAGAAGACAGAAGATCAAAGAAACAAAGAAGAAGTTAATGGCCGATGCAATCAAGAAACAAACTGCTGATATGATATACAGCATCTTCTCAGATTTTGACAAAAACTACGTTCAAGGACAGTATAGTGAAGAATTTGCACAGAAGCCGTATACAAGTTCAGACTTCAAGCGATTAGACTATGAGCTGGATGAAGTATTGAAGACATCATCATCTGATGATCCAGATACTGCCACGTCTCACCAAAAGATATCAGAAAAACGGGACAAAGGCAAAGGAAAGCTAGTAGATATTGAAAAGGACAAAGCATCTTAGTGGACTCTTGGACCCACGAAGATTCTTAAAAACAAGATTACTTTTACACCTGTCCCTCTACTTTCGGTAAATCACTTTACTTTTGCAAAAGTTTATTCCAATAGAAGACATCCTGTACAACTTTTGACCATGTAAATTTTAGTGCGCCTTTTTGGCATAAGAGCGCATCTACTTTTGTAAAGATAGATGTAGTGCGCATCTCCTTTTAGGACAGCTGTTACTTGTAATTATTAGAGTTTAGGTTCTCTCTGCCTATAAAAGGCTTAGAGCTCTTCAGTTGTAAGCACGCTGAAAATACTGCATTCTCGAGATCAATAGAATTCTCTCATTGCTCTCAAACTTCCAACCTCTCAACTCCCTTGTTCATAATCACAATTCTGCTCAGTTAAGAAGATTTCCAGTAAAGTTTAAAGTTTCAAGTAAGATTCTTTCTTTACTCTTATAGTTTAGCTATTTTAGGGTGAACACGCTCATGAGGTGAAAACCTCTCTATGAATTGAAAAGGAAACGTTTCTTTCAAAAATCCTAACATCTCAAAGACTAAAACATGATATAGGAGATAGGATTTTAGAGATCATATGGCATTTAGTGTAAATGATGAGCTCTGCCCTGTTTATAAAAAAAAAAAAAAGGGATTTTTTAAAAAAGGACAACTTAGGACTACTTGATAGGTTTTTAAACTATGTATATATATATATATATACATATATGTATATATATACATATATGTATATATATATACATATATGTATATATATATATAGATATATATATATGGGAGCTGATCCATTGATAGCGCTAGCAAAATGGGGTATTTGCTAGCGCGATCTGGACCGTCCATCCCGAAAGATGGACGGCCCAGATTTTTTTTTGCGTTTTTTTTAAGTACGTCCGCTACATTATGTAGCGGACAATTTTTTGCATTTTTTTGACAATAATACCCTCCGGGTCTGTCCGCTACATAATGTAGCGGACAAGTTTTCAGACTTTTCTTCTCTTTCTTTCATTAATGTTCTGACTTTTTTTTCTTTCTCTCTTTCTCTCTCTCCTTTCTCTCATCCGCTACATAATGTAGCGGACTAATTTTCTCATGTCTCTCTCTCTCTCTCCCCAGCGAGTCTGAATCAAACGGGTAGGTGTATTCGCCGACCTCGTCACTCCTGGCAGAACACCTTCCGTCACTGCCTTCTTCCTCGCGACAGGCTCCCTCCATATTGCTGCCTTCTTCTTCGTCGGCGAGATTGTAAATCCGCTCTTGGTTCCCTGTTTCCTGAACTACCCGGATGCCACATTGACCGAATACTCCTTAACCATATAATCGCAATTCAGAGCTTCAGCAGTTTGTGCCGCACTGAAGTTCTTCAGAATGGTATAAGTTCCAGCAGCCACAAAAAAACACAGCATCAGACGCATTCAGTCCAGCATAAGATGCTGGGTAAAAGTACAGACAGACAAACTTGCGTCCAGACGTCACAGGGAAACTATACGTGAACTCCGATTCAAAAATTCTAGCAGTCAAGTAAGGGACCTCAGGGACAGAAGGCTTTTGAGTAGCGGCAGAGGATGTCGACGACCTTGCACCCACCAAAGCAAACTTTGACCCAATATCCGTGGTCCATTTCCGACCATCAGTATCGGTAGAATCCCCAGAACCCCCACAGTCCAAGAAAATCTTATCCGTGGCAACAAAGTCAGCAGCCAAACTTAACCCAATCACAAAAGCCAACAACAAAAACGACGACGACGCCGAACTTAACCCCTTCACCGCAATCTGGTATGTTCACCGCAGCGACGACGTCGTCCCCCCGACCACCGCCTCAGCCCTCTTCGTCGCCGCCAGCGGCTTCTTCCTCGAACTCACCACCGGTTTCCTGTAGTCCGGCGAGACGACGCCGCAGCCGACCGAGCTCCACACGTCCAATTCGTCCTATTCGTCTGAAGAAGAAGCAAAGGAGGAATGGGGGAGTGGAGTGGGGACAGCGAGAGAGAGAGATTGAGAGATAGTCAGAACAGAAATGAGAAAGAAAGGACAGAGAAAGAGATAGTCAGAAAGTCCGCTACATTATGTAGCGGACAAGTTTTCAGAGAGTATTTTTATCAAAAAATTGTCCGCTACATAATGTAGCGGACGGATTTAAAAAAAAGTCAGAGCAGTAGTCTCGATAGTCCGCTACATAATGTAGCGGATGGGCACAAAGGGTATTTTTGTCAAAAAATTGTCCGCTACATAATGTAGCGGACGTACTTAAAAAAAACGCAAAAAAAAGATCTGGGCCGTCCATCTTTCGGGATGGACGGTCCAGATCGCGCTAGCAAATACCCCATTTTGCTAGCGCTATCAATGGATCAGCTCCCTATATATATATATATATATATATATATATATATATATGTATATGTATGTATATATATATATGTATATGTATGTATATATATATCTATATGTATGTATATATATGTGTATGTGTATATATATATGTGTATATATGTGTATGTGTATATATATATATATACATATATATATATATATATATATATATATATATACATATATATATATATATATATATATATATATATATATATATATATATATATATGTATGTATATATATATATATGTATGTATATATCTATATATGTATGTATATATATATGTATGTATATATCTATATATGTATGTATATATATGTGTATGTGTATATATATATATGTATATATGTGTATGTGTATATATATATATATATATATATATATATATATATATATATATATGTTCCCAACCTATTCTGGTCATATCCAAGGGACCACTAGGAGTCCCATTTTGCATGACACGTCTGCACAAGCACAATATTCAACGCTTCGAACCGGTCAAAGTGCGCGCGCCCAAGTCAGGTACATTCTTTGCTTCACACGCCTCACGAGCGCCCATGGGGTCGGCCTCGGCCTCACCCAAGGCCATGGGGTCGTCCTCGGCCTCCCATGAGGAGTTGTCCTTGGCCTTCCCCCCCCCCCCCGGTTCTTCACTTTTCACGCAAAGTCCCTTTCTCACTTTGTTCACTCTGTACGCTCTTTATATGACTTCGGCGCTTTGTTCGTCATGTGTGTACGATTCTTGGCAACACGCTCGTCACGACGCAAATTTATATGATAATTTATGTGTTAAGGAAATTATCAACGGGTTATTACGCTATCTTGTTTGTCAAAACGTCGCTATTAAGTACACTGTTACTACAGAAAAAAAATTATTGTCGCTAACGGTCGCTACTTAAGAATATCTGTGCTAACAAAATCTTCGTCGCTTGTTATCTATTTGCCGCTAAAATTTCTAATGAGATTCGAAAAAGTATCGGGGTGTTACATTCTCCCCCACTTACAAAAATTTCGTCCTCAAAATTTCACTTATATATAATATCGAAATACTACGCTTTCACCAGGTAACTCTCAAACGAAGATGTCACCAAATTCTTGTACGTAACCTCCAAAAATATTAGTCAAAAAAATAAACAAAACATAAAAAACGACTCAGCAATCTCACAACTTAAAATATTTGCCCATAATATATGATTCAGATTGTAACTTAACATATGATACCTCAAAGTCCGATAGTATACGAACACTTAAATAAATTATCCAAGAGTGTACCTGGCACCACATCATTGGCCGTCGTAGCATCCTGAGCCGACGTTGCAAAAAGTCTGGCCGATGTCCTAGGCCTCTGCCCCTGCTGGGTTTGACCCTGTTGACTCTGACCTCCTCCCCGACGAGGTGCATTACTCATAGCTAAACTAGTTGTAGGTGTGAAGCTGGGGGCTGATTTATTCTCCCATACTAAAGGACAATTTCAAACTTGATGATCCACACTACCACATTTGAAACATCCTCCAGTAAGTCTATAGCATGGTTTATCTCCATGGTTCTTTCCACATGTAGGACACAGAACTGCTGAAAGACCTGCCTGACCCAGCACTCTGAACTGATCAAGCTCCTAACCCAGCACTCTCAATATAAGCATAAGGATGAGTATCAACTCAATCCCTTAAATAAATATCACTTCAAAACACTTAAAGCATAATAAAGCATGAATGGATAGTATTCGAAACAGTTCAAGTGCAATAAAACGTAAACAGGAAACATTGAACATGAGCAGTACAAAAGCAGCAAAGCCACCACCACGGCAGTGCTCGATACGCTTTACATATGTACACTGACTAGTCCATTTAGGTACTAGTTAAACCCATCCAACAGACCATCCTTGTAACGCCAACAATACAGACCATCCTTATGGCTCCCAAGTTACTCACTCATGTCAACATTGAGAAGCAATAAATAGAATTCAAAACATGTTATGATAATTGAATCGATGAAACAAATGAGAATAAACAAAGAATTCCAAACGATCGCTTAAGGCTCAATTTATGGTTTCATGGGCAATTTAAAAACATCTTTATATCCAATCATAAAAATCAAATCAATGTAGTTTGTAAAACTGTTTTATAAGTATTTGAAAAGAGAGCAACGAAATACGGTCCGGATAGAATTCCTTACCTCTGTCCAAGCTAAGCAATGTTACCAAACTCGATCAATATTTTCCGAATGAACCTAGATTAGCAATTCATATGTTAGAACACAATCTATATTACAATACTATAAACCTAATATCGACTACCCACCATGTTCTCACATCTATCTATCCTCGAAATTGCACAGCTCGGAACGGGTTCCACACACGACCAACCTAGCTAACTGAAATCCTGTACGTTACTTAATGCGTAACGATATCCTAAAATTCATAATAAATTTTAATAAAACACTTTCATGGCTTAAAACATTAATAAAATTCAAAATATGAATTTTCTGAAATTTTGAATATTTTCGAATTAAAACAATTTCTTTAAATACACTAAAAACCCATAAATAGCCATAATTGCTTCCATATGCAAAATAAGTCCCATAATTTTTATAAGAACTTTAAAGTATATATAAAAATTATAGAAATTGAAATCAAAATTTAAAAGAAATAAAAACAATTTTTAAAATTTTTGTTTTTCTAAAACCAATGCGATACGGAAACTATAGCAAATCAGTTTTAAAATTCACCAAATTCAAACTAAGTCTTATTTATACCATAAGAACATTACTCAAAATTTTCCCACAGCATTTTCAGGGTTTAAAGGCTCCAAAAGAATTTTACCATTTTTAAGCTTATAGAAAATATTAAAAATACATATGATCTGAGAATATTATAAAACTTTGCCGAGAATTCTAATATAGTCTAACGTATTATACTGAAAATTTTCATGTGCATTAAATCGTGCGTTAACATATGCACATACGAACTTAACGTCAAACCCGATCCGCATTTCCCTTCTTCTCTGTCATAGCCCGCATAAAATCTCACAACCTACTCACATCACAGCTACTGCCTTGTGGCAGTAGCTTCTTCCTCTCTAATGCATACAATATAGATGGGCAATTCATATGTTAGAACACAATCTATATTACAATCCTATAAACCTAATATCGACTACCCACCACATGCTCACATCTATCTATCCTCGAAATTGCACGGCTCGAAACGGGTTCCACACACGACCAACCTAGCTAACTGAAATCCTGTACGTTACTTAATGCGTAACGATATCCTAAAATTCATAATAAATTTTAATAAAACACTTTCATCGCTTAAAACATTAATAAAATTCAAAATATGAATTTTCTGAAATTTTGAATATTTTCGAATTAAAATAATTTCTTTAAATACACTAAAAACCCATAAATAGCCATAATTGCTTCCATATGCAAAATAAGTCCCATAATTTTTATAAGAACTTTAAAGTATATATAAAAATTATAGAAATTGAAATCAAAATTTAAAAGAAATAAAAACAATTTTTGAAATTTTTTGTTTTTCTAAAACCAATGCGATACGGAAACTATAGCAAATCAGTTTTAAAATTCACCAAATTCAAACTAAGTCTTATTTATACCATAAAAAACATTACTCAAAATTTTCCCACAGCATTTTCAGGGTTTAAAGGCTCCAAAAGAATTTTACCATTTTTAAGCTTACAGAAAATATTAAAAATACATATGATCTGAGAAAATTATAAAACTTTGCCGAGAATTCTAATATAGTCTAACGTATTATACTGAAAATTTTCATGTGCTAATGATAAGCATGCGTTAACATATGCACATACGAACTTAACGTCAAACCCGATCCGCATTTCCCTTCTTCTCTGTCACAGCCCGCATAAAATCTCACAACCTACTCACATCACAGCTACTACCTTCTGGCAGTAGCTTCTTCCTCTCTAATGCATACAATATATTCACACACACAGAGGCCCGTTTGCAAACATGCATTCAGCACCAACATAGACACTACCTGCCTTGGTTTCCTTCTTCCAGTTCATATCACGTAACAACTCACACTCTCATGCTACACACTACACACTACGCAGGTACACACACTCATGCACCTCCCTTTACACACGCAACTCTACCCTCCATTTCACTCTACACACACATGCACACGTGAACACTCACCTTCCATTTCAGCTCACGGCATGAATCTTTAGCCTTTCACCACTCACAAACATTTACACACACACACACACACACACACACATGGCCACAACCAATTGTCTTTCAAACCCGTTACATGTAATGGCAGTGGGTCTACGTATGTATACTCTGCACATTAAAGCACCCCCAACACCCCTTAATTCATGTAAAGAAAGGGCATGGCCATGGTAGCCATTTCTCCTCTCCAACAGCCTCACGACCCATTTAAATTTGCCACTTATAGTAGCTTATTCCACTTCCCATCTCATACCATGTAATTTAGACTTACCCATTTACAACTCACACACATATTTGGTGCCTTCTCTCTCTCTCTCTCTCTCTCTCTCTCATATATCCCCAAATGAACTCCCACAGTCACACACCTACGCACCACCATAAGACAGCTATTCCTTGTAACAATTTTGGCAGCCCATGGCCGCTCTCTCTCTCTCTCCCAAACACACACACATAATGTACACAGAGTGCAGTAGTACACACACATACATTTCATGGCAACCTCTCTTTACCTACAATCATCATTACAGCAACCCCTCACTCGTCCTGAACTCACAGTTTCATGCACTAGTTCACGCACAAACACTTCACACGCACAAACGCAGCTACCTGCTATTGTTTCTTCCTTCAACAGTAGTCATCACTCCGTGGCCAATCACCAAGCACACAATCACACTCACGCTGCACTACACACGCAGTCAGCCGGCCACACAAATATACCCAGTTGTTCCCCCTTTTCCTTACACATACAAACACTCTTTACACAAAAAACACAGACACAATAACACAGGAGCAACCCTCATCCCACTCTCTCTCTAGGCAACAGACTCGCGCACTCAATACTCGCACCATAGTTTCACATATTCCCTTCCCTCTTCTTTGTCTCAATTCCCATACATATAACCCATATACGCAGATTATACCCCTATATTTATACGCACCACTGCCATAATCTCATGATATATACGCAGATAAGAACATAAGCTTCCAAGAAATCTTACCGAAAAAATAGTTTTCGCCGGAAATCCGTTCGATCCCTTCTCCTTTCTCTCCCGGTAACTCTCTACCTCTCTCAGCCGTTTGCAGAAGGTATGGGGAATTTTTGGGTCGGCTGCCTGAGAATATTATGCTTATATATAACTCGAAACCCAATTTGGGCAAAGACAAGAAAACCTTCCCACCCATTTGTCGCTAAAACTTCTTAACCGAATTTATTAACTCGAAAATAGTCCAACAATAAATCTTTATGATAATTTATGTGTTAAGGAAACTATCAACGGGTTATTACGCTATCTTGTTTGTCAAAACGTCGCTATTAAGTACACTGTTACTACAGAAAAAAAATTATTGTCGGTAACGGTCGCTACTTAAGAATATCTGTGCTAACAAAATCTTCGTCGTTAACAATATATTTGCCGCTAAAATTTCTAATGAGATCCGAAAAAGTATCGGGGTGTTACATTCTCCCCCACTTACAAAAATTTCGTCCTCAAAATTTCACTTATCTATAATATCGAAATACAACGCTTTCACCAGGTAACTCTCAAACAAAGATGTCACCAAATTCTTGTACGTAACCTCCAAAAATATTAGTCAAAAAAATAAACAAAACATAAAAAACGACTCAGCAATCTCACAACTTAAAATATTCGCCCATAATATATGATTCAGATTGTAACTTAACATATGATACCTCAAAGTCCGATAGTATACGAACACTTAAATAAATTATCCACGAGTGTACCTGGCACCACATCATTGGCCGTCGTAGCATCCTGAGCCGACGTTGCAAAAAGTCTGGCCGATGTCCTAGGCCTCTGCCCCTGCTGGGTTTGACCCTGTTGACTCTGTCCTCCTCCTAGACGAGGTGCATTACTCATAGCTTAACTAGTTGTAGGTGTGAAGCTGGGGGCTGATTTATTCTCCCTTACTAAAGGACAATTTCGAACTTGATGATCCACACTACCACATTTGAAACATCCTCCAGTAAGTCTATAGCATGGTTTATCTCCCTGGTTCTTTCCACATGTAGGACACAGAACTGCTGAAAGACCTGCCTGACCCAGCGCTCTGAACTGATCTAGCTCCAGTGCTTTGTGCTCCACTAAACCCAACACTCTGCCCTATCCTATTTCCCTGTGTCTGCCCCATCTTCTAATTTTGAGCACTCTGCTGTGCTGTAGAAGACAATTGTTGACGCTTGCCAGTCTCTGAAGTTCTACTCTCTTCTCTATCCCTCTTCTGGCCACCTGCCGTTGTTTAATTCTTCTCTTATTGTCCGACTGGGACTGTTCCAATGCACGTGCCAAATCAACACACTCTACATACCTTGATAAACGTGTAGAAATCACCCCATCGCTCAGCCCTGGCTTAAGTCCCCACTCGAACTTTTGACATCTAGCCGCCTCAGTAGGCAACATCCTAGTTGCAAACCTCGCTAAACGTGAAAACCGCACCTCAAACTCATCCACTGTCTCCCGATCTGCTTGTGTCACATTGGCAAATTTCCTCAACATTTGCTCACGATAGCTCATAGAAAAGTAACTATTGTCAAACAGTTCCTTAAACCGTTCCCAAGTCATCTCGATCTTTTGCTGAGTAGTCATACCATACTCTACCATCTTCCACCACTTATCGGCCTCACCCTTCAGCTTATACACTGCAAATTCTAATTTATGTTTCTCGGTGCATTTTATCGCTCGAAAGACCTTATCCATCTCAGCAATCCAAGCCTCTGCTTCCACAGGATCCACTGATCCATTAAAAATCGAAGCATTCTGCTTATTAAATTCACTTAGAGTACTTCCCTCCTGAGGTTGTGGTTGCGGCTGAATGGGGTTTTGGGTACCTTGCTGCTGATTAACCCAATGCTGGGCCATGAATGCCAGAATCTAATTCATGATATTCAGCGTTGCAGCCATGGGTTATAGGTTTTGCTCTTGTTGCTCAACATGGGGTACTTCCCCAATTGGGATCTCCTGTACGACCCCCAGTCCGACCTCCCCGTCCCCTAGCTTGGCCTCTGCGACCCCTTGTTCTATCTCTACAAGGGCGTGCCATGCTATAACAGATAAACTACAGTCAGAGTCCGCAATCACCTTTTATAAACGATATGCAAATTTTAAAATTTCTAATAGTATATTTTATTAGGTATATCTTCATCAAAACGATTTCATATGTTTAACCACTAGTACAGTTCACAAAATTATTAAATCTTTCCCTAGTTCCAATAACAAAACCTAGGCTTTCACCTCAGACGCTTCTAAAGTCTATAGAATCATATTCCATCACTCGTTGTTCACCTAGGTTTGATTCTACAGAATCGTAATACCTAAGCTCTGATACCAACTGTAACATCCCGAAATTTTTCAGAACGTTAGACAATCGATCCATTATACTAAGACAATTATAACCCCGTAACCAAAATGGAGAGTCATCATCAGAGCAGTTAAACCTTTAATCAACCAATACCTCAGTAGGATTTCATAAATCATACATCAAACAAAGTCTAGAATTTTTTTTTCGGAGTAATACTCATTACCCGCACAGGGGTTCTAATGATCAATACCAAAATCTAATTCCTTTACTTTTGCTCGCTCGGCTCCAATCCTTGTTCAGGTAACCTACTACTGGCTGTCACCTGCGGAAAGGAAGTCAAAGGGGAGTGAACTTTTGATAGCCCAGTAAGGTCGCACAAAGATTTAAAACAATAAAAACGATTCGGACGATTTTATATTTAAGCCAAATAAAACTTTTTAAGACAGAGAAACAGAGCGATTCAAATGGTTTTCTATACATACAATCAATGATAATTTCGAAGCAGTTTTCAAAGAAAATCACAGCATTTCAATATAAGCATATGGATGAGTATCAACTCAATCCCTTAAATAAATATCACTTCAAAACACTTAAAGCATAATAAAGCAAGAATGGATAGTATTCGAAACCGTTCAAGTGCAATAAAACGTAAACAGGAAACATTGAACATGAGCAGTACAGAAGCAAAGCCACCACCACGGCAGTGCTCGATACGCTTTACATATGCATATGTACACTGACTAGTCCATTTAGGTACTAGTTAAACCCATCCAACAGACCATCCTTGTAACGCCAACAATACAGACCATCCTTATGGCTCCCAAGTTACTCACTCATGTCAACATTGAGAAGCAATAAATAGAATTCAAAACATGTTACGATAATTGAATCGATGAAACAAATGAGAATAAACAAAGAATTCCAAACGATCGCTTAAGGCTCAATTTATGGTTTCATGGGCAATTTAAAAACATCTTTATATCCAATCATAAAAATCAAATCAATGTAGTTTGTAAAACTGTTTTATAAGTATTTGAAAAGAGAGCAACGAAATACGGTCCGGATAGAATTCCTTACCTCTGTCCAAGCTAAGCGATGTTACCAAACTCGATCAATATTTTCCGAATGAACCTAGATTGGCAATTCATATGTTAGAACACAATCTATATTACAATACTATAAACCTAATATCGACTACCCACCACGTGCTCACATCTATCTATCCTCGAAATTGCACGGCTCCGAACTGATCTAGCTCCAGTGCTTTGTGCTCCACTAAACCCAACACTCTGCCCTATCCTATTTCCCTGTGTCTGCCCCATCTTCTAATTTTGAGCACTCTGCTGTGCTGTAGAAGACAATTGTTGACGCTTGCCAGTCTCTGAAGTTCTACTCTCTTCTCTATCCCTCTTCTGGCCACCTGCCGTTGTTTAATTCTTCTCTTATTGTCCGACTGGGACTGTTCCAATGCACGTGCCAAATCAACACACTCTACATACCTTGATAAACGTGTAGAAATCACCCCATCGCTCAGCCCTGGCTTAAGTCCCCACTCGAACTTTTGACATCTAGCCGCCTCAGTAGGCAACATCCTAGTTGCAAACCTCGCTAAACGTGAAAACCGCACCTCAAACTCATCCACTGTCTCCCGATCTGCTTGTGTCACATTGGCAAATTTCCTCAACATTTGCTCACGATAGCTCATAGAAAAGTACCTATTGTCAAACAGTTCCTTAAACCGTTCCCAAGTCATCTCGATCTTTTGCTGAGTAGTCATACCATACTCTACCATCTTCCACCACTTATCGGCCTCACCCTTCAGCTTATACACTGCAAATTCTAATTTATGTTTCTCGGTGCATTTTATCGCTCGAAAGACCTTATCCATCTCAGCAATCCAAGCCTCTGCTTCCACAGGATCCACTGATCCATTAAAAATCGAAGCATTCTGCTTATTAAATTCACTTAGAGTACTTCCCTCCTGAGGTTGTGGTTGCGGCTGAATGGGGTTTTGGGTACCTTGCTGCTGATTAACCCAATGCTGGGCCATGAATGCCAGAATCTAATTCATGATATTCAGCGTTGCAGCCATGGGTTATAGGTTTTGCTCTTGTTGCTCAACATGGGGTACTTCCCCAATTGGGATCTCCTGTACGACCCCCAGTCCGACCTCCCCGTCCCCTAGCTTGGCCTCTGCGACCCCTTGTTCTATCTCTACAAGGGCGTGCCATGCTATAACAGATAAACTACAGTCAGAGTCCGCAATCACCTTTTATAAACGATATGCAAATTTTAAAATTTCTAATAGTATATTTTATTAGGTATATCTTCATCAAAACGATTTCATATGTTTAACCACTAGTACAGTTCACAAAATTATTAAATCTTTCCCTAGTTCCAATAACAAAACCTAGGCTTTCACCTCAGACGCTTCTAAAGTCTATAGAATCATATTCCATCACTCGTTGTTCACCTAGGTTTGATTCTACAGAATCGTAATACCTAAGCTCTGATACCAACTGTAACATCCCGAAATTTTTCAGAACGTTAGACAATCGATCCATTATACTAAGACAATTATAACCCCGTAACCAAAATGGAGAGTCATCATCAGAGCAGTTAAACCTTTAATCAACCAATACCTCAGTAGGATTTCATAAATCATACATCAAACAAAGTCTAGAATTTTTTTTTCGGAGTAATACTCATTACCCGCACAGGGGTTCTAATGATCAATACCAAAATCTAATTCCTTTACTTTTGCTCGCTCGGCTCCAATCCTTGTTCAGGTAACCTACTACTGGCTGTCACCTGCGGAAAGGAAGTCAAAGGGGAGTGAACTTTTGATAGCCCAGTAAGGTCGCACAAAGATTTAAAACAATAAAAACGATTCGGACGATTTTATATTTAAGCCAAATAAAACTTTTTAAGACAGAGAAACAGAGCGATTCAAATGGTTTTCTATACATACAATCAATGATAATTTCGAAGCAGTTTTCAAAGAAAATCACAGCATTTCAATATAAGCATATGGATGAGTATCAACTCAATCCCTTAAATAAATATCACTTCAAAACACTTAAAGCATAATAAAGCAAGAATGGATAGTATTCGAAACCGTTCAAGTGCAATAAAACGTAAACAGGAAACATTGAACATGAGCAGTACAGAAGCAAAGCCACCACCACGGCAGTGCTCGATACGCTTTACATATGCATATGTACACTGACTAGTCCATTTAGGTACTAGTTAAACCCATCCAACAGACCATCCTTGTAACGCCAACAATACAGACCATCCTTATGGCTCCCAAGTTACTCACTCATGTCAACATTGAGAAGCAATAAATAGAATTCAAAACATGTTACGATAATTGAATCGATGAAACAAATGAGAATAAACAAAGAATTCCAAACGATCGCTTAAGGCTCAATTTATGGTTTCATGGGCAATTTAAAAACATCTTTATATCCAATCATAAAAATCAAATCAATGTAGTTTGTAAAACTGTTTTATAAGTATTTGAAAAGAGAGCAACGAAATACGGTCCGGATAGAATTCCTTACCTCTGTCCAAGCTAAGCGATGTTACCAAACTCGATCAATATTTTCCGAATGAACCTAGATTGGCAATTCATATGTTAGAACACAATCTATATTACAATACTATAAACCTAATATCGACTACCCACCACGTGCTCACATCTATCTATCCTCGAAATTGCACGGCTCCGAACTGATCTAGCTCCAGTGCTTTGTGCTCCACTAAACCCAACACTCTGCCCTATCCTATTTCCCTGTGTCTGCCCCATCTTCTAATTTTGAGCACTCTGCTGTGCTGTAGAAGACAATTGTTGACGCTTGCCAGTCTCTGAAGTTCTACTCTCTTCTCTATCCCTCTTCTGGCCACCTGCCGTTGTTTAATTCTTCTCTTATTGTCTGACTGGGACTGTTCCAATGCACGTGCCAAATCAACACACTCTACATACCTTGATAAACGTGTAGAAATCACCCCATCGCTCAGCCCTGGCTTAAGTCCCCACTCGAACTTTTGACATCTAGCCGCCTCAGTAGGCAACATCCTAGTTGCAAACCTCGCTAAACGTGAAAACCGCACCTCAAACTCATCCACTGTCTCCCGATCTGCTTGTGTCACATTGGCAAATTTCCTCAACATTTGCTCACGATAGCTCATAGAAAAGTACCTATTGTCAAACAGTTCCTTAAACCGTTCCCAAGTCATCTCGATCTTTTGCTGAGTAGTCATACCATACTCTACCATCTTCCACCACTTATCGGCCTCACCCTTCAGCTTATACACTGCAAATTCTAATTTATGTTTCTCGGTGCATTTTATCGCTCGAAAGACCTTATCCATCTCAGCAATCCAAGCCTCTGCTTCCACAGGATCCACTGATCCATTAAAAATCGAAGCATTCTGCTTATTAAATTCACTTAGAGTACTTCCCTCCTGAGGTTGTGGTTGCGGCTGAATGGGGTTTTGGGTACCTTGCTGCTGATTAACCCAATGCTGGGCCATGAATGCCAGAATCTAATTCATGATATTCAGCGTTGCAGCCATGGGTTATAGGTTTTGCTCTTGTTGCTCAACATGGGGTACTTCCCCAATTGGGATCTCCTGTACGACCCCCAGTCCGACCTCCCCGTCCCCTAGCTTGGCCTCTGCGACCCCTTGTTCTATCTCTACAAGGGCGTGCCATGCTATAACAGATAAACTACAGTCAGAGTCCGCAATCACCTTTTATAAACGATATGCAAATTTTAAAATTTCTAATAGTATATTTTATTAGGTATATCTTCATCAAAACGATTTCATATGTTTAACCACTAGTACAGTTCACAAAATTATTAAATCTTTCCCTAGTTCCAATAACAAAACCTAGGCTTTCACCTCAGACGCTTCTAAAGTCTATAGAATCATATTCCATCACTCGTTGTTCACCTAGGTTTGATTCTACAGAATCGTAATACCTAAGCTCTGATACCAACTGTAACATCCCGAAATTTTTCAGAACGTTAGACAATCGATCCATTATACTAAGACAATTATAACCCCGTAACCAAAATGGAGAGTCATCATCAGAGCAGTTAAACCTTTAATCAACCAATACCTCAGTAGGATTTCATAAATCATACATCAAACAAAGTCTAGAATTTTTTTTTCGGAGTAATACTCATTACCCGCACAGGGGTTCTAATGATCAATACCAAAATCTAATTCCTTTACTTTTGCTCGCTCGGCTCCAATCCTTGTTCAGGTAACCTACTACTGGCTGTCACCTGCGGAAAGGAAGTCAAAGGGGAGTGAACTTTTGATAGCCCAGTAAGGTCGCACAAAGATTTAAAACAATAAAAACGATTCGGACGATTTTATATTTAAGCCAAATAAAACTTTTTAAGACAGAGAAACAGAGCGATTCAAATGGTTTTCTATACATACAATCAATGATAATTTCGAAGCAGTTTTCAAAGAAAATCACAGCATTTCAATATAAGCATATGGATGAGTATCAACTCAATCCCTTAAATAAATATCACTTCAAAACACTTAAAGCATAATAAAGCAAGAATGGATAGTATTCGAAACCGTTCAAGTGCAATAAAACGTAAACAGGAAACATTGAACATGAGCAGTACAGAAGCAAAGCCACCACCACGGCAGTGCTCGATACGCTTTACATATGCATATGTACACTGACTAGTCCATTTAGGTACTAGTTAAACCCATCCAACAGACCATCCTTGTAACGCCAACAATACAGACCATCCTTATGGCTCCCAAGTTACTCACTCATGTCAACATTGAGAAGCAATAAATAGAATTCAAAACATGTTACGATAATTGAATCGATGAAACAAATGAGAATAAACAAAGAATTCCAAACGATCGCTTAAGGCTCAATTTATGGTTTCATGGGCAATTTAAAAACATCTTTATATCCAATCATAAAAATCAAATCAATGTAGTTTGTAAAACTGTTTTATAAGTATTTGAAAAGAGAGCAACGAAATACGGTCCGGATAGAATTCCTTACCTCTGTCCAAGCTAAGCGATGTTACCAAACTCGATCAATATTTTCCGAATGAACCTAGATTGGCAATTCATATGTTAGAACACAATCTATATTACAATACTATAAACCTAATATCGACTACCCACCACGTGCTCACATCTATCTATCCTCGAAATTGCACGGCTCCGAACTGATCTAGCTCCAGTGCTTTGTGCTCCACTAAACCCAACACTCTGCCCTATCCTATTTCCCTGTGTCTGCCCCATCTTCTAATTTTGAGCACTCTGCTGTGCTGTAGAAGACAATTGTTGACGCTTGCCAGTCTCTGAAGTTCTACTCTCTTCTCTATCCCTCTTCTGGCCACCTGCCGTTGTTTAATTCTTCTCTTATTGTCCGACTGGGACTGTTCCAATGCACGTGCCAAATCAACACACTCTACATACCTTGATAAACGTGTAGAAATCACCCCATCGCTCAGCCCTGGCTTAAGTCCCCACTCGAACTTTTGACATCTAGCCGCCTCAGTAGGCAACATCCTAGTTGCAAACCTCGCTAAACGTGAAAACCGCACCTCAAACTCATCCACTGTCTCCCGATCTGCTTGTGTCACATTGGCAAATTTCCTCAACATTTGCTCACGATAGCTCATAGAAAAGTACCTATTGTCAAACAGTTCCTTAAACCGTTCCCAAGTCATCTCGATCTTTTGCTGAGTAGTCATACCATACTCTACCATCTTCCACCACTTATCGGCCTCACCCTTCAGCTTATACACTGCAAATTCTAATTTATGTTTCTCGGTGCATTTTATCGCTCGAAAGACCTTATCCATCTCAGCAATCCAAGCCTCTGCTTCCACAGGATCCACTGATCCATTAAAAATCGAAGCATTCTGCTTATTAAATTCACTTAGAGTACTTCCCTCCTGAGGTTGTGGTTGCGGCTGAATGGGGTTTTGGGTACCTTGCTGCTGATTAACCCAATGCTGGGCCATGAATGCCAGAATCTAATTCATGATATTCAGCGTTGCAGCCATGGGTTATAGGTTTTGCTCTTGTTGCTCAACATGGGGTACTTCCCCAATTGGGATCTCCTGTACGACCCCCAGTCCGACCTCCCCGTCCCCTAGCTTGGCCTCTGCGACCCCTTGTTCTATCTCTACAAGGGCGTGCCATGCTATAACAGATAAACTACAGTCAGAGTCCGCAATCACCTTTTATAAACGATATGCAAATTTTAAAATTTCTAATAGTATATTTTATTAGGTATATCTTCATCAAAACGATTTCATATGTTTAACCACTAGTACAGTTCACAAAATTATTAAATCTTTCCCTAGTTCCAATAACAAAACCTAGGCTTTCACCTCAGACGCTTCTAAAGTCTATAGAATCATATTCCATCACTCGTTGTTCACCTAGGTTTGATTCTACAGAATCGTAATACCTAAGCTCTGATACCAACTGTAACATCCCGAAATTTTTCAGAACGTTAGACAATCGATCCATTATACTAAGACAATTATAACCCCGTAACCAAAATGGAGAGTCATCATCAGAGCAGTTAAACCTTTAATCAACCAATACCTCAGTAGGATTTCATAAATCATACATCAAACAAAGTCTAGAATTTTTTTTTCGGAGTAATACTCATTACCCGCACAGGGGTTCTAATGATCAATACCAAAATCTAATTCCTTTACTTTTGCTCGCTCGGCTCCAATCCTTGTTCAGGTAACCTACTACTGGCTGTCACCTGCGGAAAGGAAGTCAAAGGGGAGTGAACTTTTGATAGCCCAGTAAGGTCGCACAAAGATTTAAAACAATAAAAACGATTCGGACGATTTTATATTTAAGCCAAATAAAACTTTTTAAGACAGAGAAACAGAGCGATTCAAATGGTTTTCTATACATACAATCAATGATAATTTCGAAGCAGTTTTCAAAGAAAATCACAGCATTTCAATATAAGCATATGGATGAGTATCAACTCAATCCCTTAAATAAATATCACTTCAAAACACTTAAAGCATAATAAAGCAAGAATGGATAGTATTCGAAACCGTTCAAGTGCAATAAAACGTAAACAGGAAACATTGAACATGAGCAGTACAGAAGCAAAGCCACCACCACGGCAGTGCTCGATACGCTTTACATATGCATATGTACACTGACTAGTCCATTTAGGTACTAGTTAAACCCATCCAACAGACCATCCTTGTAACGCCAACAATACAGACCATCCTTATGGCTCCCAAGTTACTCACTCATGTCAACATTGAGAAGCAATAAATAGAATTCAAAACATGTTACGATAATTGAATCGATGAAACAAATGAGAATAAACAAAGAATTCCAAACGATCGCTTAAGGCTCAATTTATGGTTTCATGGGCAATTTAAAAACATCTTTATATCCAATCATAAAAATCAAATCAATGTAGTTTGTAAAACTGTTTTATAAGTATTTGAAAAGAGAGCAACGAAATACGGTCCGGATAGAATTCCTTACCTCTGTCCAAGCTAAGCGATGTTACCAAACTCGATCAATATTTTCCGAATGAACCTAGATTGGCAATTCATATGTTAGAACACAATCTATATTACAATACTATAAACCTAATATCGACTACCCACCACGTGCTCACATCTATCTATCCTCGAAATTGCACGGCTCCGAACTGATCTAGCTCCAGTGCTTTGTGCTCCACTAAACCCAACACTCTGCCCTATCCTATTTCCCTGTGTCTGCCCCATCTTCTAATTTTGAGCACTCTGCTGTGCTGTAGAAGACAATTGTTGACGCTTGCCAGTCTCTGAAGTTCTACTCTCTTCTCTATCCCTCTTCTGGCCACCTGCCGTTGTTTAATTCTTCTCTTATTGTCCGACTGGGACTGTTCCAATGCACGTGCCAAATCAACACACTCTACATACCTTGATAAACGTGTAGAAATCACCCCATCGCTCAGCCCTGGCTTAAGTCCCCACTCGAACTTTTGACATCTAGCCGCCTCAGTAGGCAACATCCTAGTTGCAAACCTCGCTAAACGTGAAAACCGCACCTCAAACTCATCCACTGTCTCCCGATCTGCTTGTGTCACATTGGCAAATTTCCTCAACATTTGCTCACGATAGCTCATAGAAAAGTACCTATTGTCAAACAGTTCCTTAAACCGTTCCCAAGTCATCTCGATCTTTTGCTGAGTAGTCATACCATACTCTACCATCTTCCACCACTTATCGGCCTCACCCTTCAGCTTATACACTGCAAATTCTAATTTATGTTTCTCGGTGCATTTTATCGCTCGAAAGACCTTATCCATCTCAGCAATCCAAGCCTCTGCTTCCACAGGATCCACTGATCCATTAAAAATCGAAGCATTCTGCTTATTAAATTCACTTAGAGTACTTCCCTCCTGAGGTTGTGGTTGCGGCTGAATGGGGTTTTGGGTACCTTGCTGCTGATTAACCCAATGCTGGGCCATGAATGCCAGAATCTAATTCATGATATTCAGCGTTGCAGCCATGGGTTATAGGTTTTGCTCTTGTTGCTCAACATGGGGTACTTCCCCAATTGGGATCTCCTGTACGACCCCCAGTCCGACCTCCCCGTCCCCTAGCTTGGCCTCTGCGACCCCTTGTTCTATCTCTACAAGGGCGTGCCATGCTATAACAGATAAACTACAGTCAGAGTCCGCAATCACCTTTTATAAACGATATGCAAATTTTAAAATTTCTAATAGTATATTTTATTAGGTATATCTTCATCAAAACGATTTCATATGTTTAACCACTAGTACAGTTCACAAAATTATTAAATCTTTCCCTAGTTCCAATAACAAAACCTAGGCTTTCACCTCAGACGCTTCTAAAGTCTATAGAATCATATTCCATCACTCGTTGTTCACCTAGGTTTGATTCTACAGAATCGTAATACCTAAGCTCTGATACCAACTGTAACATCCCGAAATTTTTCAGAACGTTAGACAATCGATCCATTATACTAAGACAATTATAACCCCGTAACCAAAATGGAGAGTCATCATCAGAGCAGTTAAACCTTTAATCAACCAATACCTCAGTAGGATTTCATAAATCATACATCAAACAAAGTCTAGAATTTTTTTTTCGGAGTAATACTCATTACCCGCACAGGGGTTCTAATGATCAATACCAAAATCTAATTCCTTTACTTTTGCTCGCTCGGCTCCAATCCTTGTTCAGGTAACCTACTACTGGCTGTCACCTGCGGAAAGGAAGTCAAAGGGGAGTGAACTTTTGATAGCCCAGTAAGGTCGCACAAAGATTTAAAACAATAAAAACGATTCGGACGATTTTATATTTAAGCCAAATAAAACTTTTTAAGACAGAGAAACAGAGCGATTCAAATGGTTTTCTATACATACAATCAATGATAATTTCGAAGCAGTTTTCAAAGAAAATCACAGCATTTCAATATAAGCATATGGATGAGTATCAACTCAATCCCTTAAATAAATATCACTTCAAAACACTTAAAGCATAATAAAGCAAGAATTGATAGTATTCGAAACCGTTCAAGTGCAATAAAACGTAAACAGGAAACATTGAACATGAGCAGTACAGAAGCAAAGCCACCACCACGGCAGTGCTCGATACGCTTTACATATGCATATGTACACTGACTAGTCCATTTAGGTACTAGTTAAACCCATCCAACAGACCATCCTTGTAACGCCAACAATACAGACCATCCTTATGGCTCCCAAGTTACTCACTCATGTCAACATTGAGAAGCAATAAATAGAATTCAAAACATGTTACGATAATTGAATCGATGAAACAAATGAGAATAAATAAAGAATTCCAAACGATCGCTTAAGGCTCAATTTATGGTTTCATGGGCAATTTAAAAACATCTTTATATCCAATCATAAAAATCAAATCAATGTAGTTTGTAAAACTGTTTTATAAGTATTTGAAAAGAGAGCAACGAAATACGGTCCGGATAGAATTTCTTACCTCTGTCCAAGCTAAGCGATGTTACCAAACTCGATCAATATTTTCCGAATGAACCTAGATTGGCAATTCATATGTTAGAACACAATCTATATTACAATACTATAAACCTAATATCGACTACCCACCACGTGCTCACATCTATCTATCCTCGAAATTGCACGGCTCCGAACTGATCTAGCTCCAGTGCTTTGTGCTCCACTAAACCCAACACTCTGCCCTATCCTATTTCCCTGTGTCTGCCCCATCTTCTAATTTTGAGCACTCTGCTGTGCTGTAGAAGACAATTGTTGACGCTTGCCAGTCTCTGAAGTTCTACTCTCTTCTCTATCCCTCTTCTGGCCACCTGCCGTTGTTTAATTCTTCTCTTATTGTCCGACTGGGACTGTTCCAATGCACGTGCCAAATCAACACACTCTACATACCTTGATAAACGTGTAGAAATCACCCCATCGCTCAGCCCTGGCTTAAGTCCCCACTCGAACTTTTGACATCTAGCCGCCTCAGTAGGCAACATCCTAGTTGCAAACCTCGCTAAACGTGAAAACCGCACCTCAAACTCATCCACTGTCTCCCGATCTGCTTGTGTCACATTGGCAAATTTCCTCAACATTTGCTCACGATAGCTCATAGAAAAGTACCTATTGTCAAACAGTTCCTTAAACCGTTCCCAAGTCATCTCGATCTTTTGCTGAGTAGTCATACCATACTCTACCATCTTCCACCACTTATCGGCCTCACCCTTCAGCTTATACACTGCAAATTCTAATTTATGTTTCTCGGTGCATTTTATCGCTCGAAAGACCTTATCCATCTCAGCAATCCAAGCCTCTGCTTCCACAGGATCCACTGATCCATTAAAAATCGAAGCATTCTGCTTATTAAATTCACTTAGAGTACTTCCCTCCTGAGGTTGTGGTTGCGGCTGAATGGGGTTTTGGGTACCTTGCTGCTGATTAACCCAATGCTGGGCCATGAATGCCAGAATCTAATTCATGATATTCAGCGTTGCAGCCATGGGTTATAGGTTTTGCTCTTGTTGCTCAACATGGGGTACTTCCCCAATTGGGATCTCCTGTACGACCCCCAGTCCGACCTCCCCGTCCCCTAGCTTGGCCTCTGCGACCCCTTGTTCTATCTCTACAAGGGCGTGCCATGCTATAACAGATAAACTACAGTCAGAGTCCGCAATCACCTTTTATAAACGATATGCAAATTTTAAAATTTCTAATAGTATATTTTATTAGGTATATCTTCATCAAAACGATTTCATATGTTTAACCACTAGTACAGTTCACAAAATTATTAAATCTTTCCCTAGTTCCAATAACAAAACCTAGGCTTTCACCTCAGACGCTTCTAAAGTCTATAGAATCATATTCCATCACTCGTTGTTCACCTAGGTTTGATTCTACAGAATCGTAATACCTAAGCTCTGATACCAACTGTAGCATCCCGAAATTTTTCAGAACGTTAGACAATCGATCCATTATACTAAGACAATTATAACCCCGTAACCAAAATGGAGAGTCATCATCAGAGCAGTTAAACCTTTAATCAACCAATACCTCAGTAGGATTTCATAAATCATACATCAAACAAAGTCTAGAATTTTTTTTTCGGAGTAATACTCATTACCCGCACAGGGTTTCTAATGATCAATACCAAAATCTAATTCCTTTACTTTTGCTCGCTCGGCTCCAATCCTTGTTCAGGTAACCTACTACTGGCTGTCACCTGCGGAAAGGAAGTCAAAGGGGAGTGAACTTTTGATAGCCCAGTAAGGTCGCACAAAGATTTAAAACAATAAAAACGATTCGGACGATTTTATATTTAAGCCAAATAAAACTTTTTAAGACAGAGAAACAGAGCGATTCAAATGGTTTTCTATACATACAATCAATGATAATTTCGAAGCAGTTTTCAAAGAAAACCACAGCATTTCAATATAAGCATAAGGATGAGTATCAACTCAATCCCTTAAATAAATATCACTTCAAAACACTTAAAGCATAATAATGCAAGAATGGATAGTATTCGAAACCGTTCAAGTGCAATAAAACGTAAACAGGAAACATTGAACATGAGCAGTACAGAAGCAAAGCCACCACCACGGCAGTGCTCGATACGCTTTACATATGCATATGTACACTGACTAGTCCATTTAGGTACTAGTTAAACCCATCCAACAGACCATCCTTGTAACGCCAACAATACAGACCATCCTTATGGCTCCCAAGTTACTCACTCATGTCCACATTGAGAAGCAATAAATAGAATTCAAAACATGTTATGATAATTGAATCGATGAAACAAATGAGAATAAACAAAGAATTCCAAACGATCGCTTAAGGCTCAATTTATGGTTTCATGGGCAATTTAAAAACATCTTTATATCCAATCATAAAAATCAAATCAATGTAGTTTGTAAAACTGTTTTATAAGTATTTGAAAAGAGTGTAACGAAATACGGTCCGGATAGAATTCCTTACCTCTGTCCAAGCTAAGCGATGTTACCAAACTCGATCAATATTTTCCGAATGAACCTAGATTGGCAATTCATATGTTAGAACACAATCTATATGTCACGCCCCGACCCGGAGGCAGACCTACACATACTATTTCAATATATTCCTGCTTACCTGAAATATAATATCCAAAGGATTTTACCAAGAACATAACCTCAAAATGATAATCAGAGCTCTAAATGTATCCCAAATCAAAAGCATTTGTATTTATCCTCAAAGTCTAATAAATGCAGCGGAAATCTAATAACAATAGTCACTTCCCAAACATTGGGGTTACCAAAAGCTACTTGATCACACTATTACAAGTTCTCATTTTCAAGTAACTAAAAAGAGTCTACAATTAAAGAACAACTCTAACTCATGCTTATAGATAACTCCTCTACTGATGTCTCGGCTTAATTACCTGAAATGGGAGGAGAAAGGGGGGGTGAGCACAAAGCCCAGCAAAGATCACACGCACACACCCACAGAGTACAACGCAGGAATCCAATAATTTATAGCTGAGTCCAACAAAACATATGACAACAAAGTGCAAAGACGATTGAGAATCTTAGCACGACCAATAATCCCACTTCGGGACATTCCAATCCGTCAAATATCAAATCAAAGTCAAAGTTAAAAGAACACATTCGAATAATTGAACAAATTATCAAATACGATACAATCACGTAATACGTGACTGTAAAGCACGTTAACCTAAGTACGTGAAGGTTCTAAGTTCAATGTTTGCATACCGATAGCAATTGCCATATCATGTCATGGCATCACGTTAACCTAAACACGTGAAGGTTCTAAAATATTAGTTCAATTCAAAGAGGTCAAAACGGATATCAAAGTATCTCACAAAAATATTAACCGCAAAAGTATCAAAACTTGCATTTCAATAAGGACGACTTAACGATTTCAGAAACTACTTGATATTAGACTCAGATCGAAGAGGACGAAGAGACAAGGTTAACGAAAGTTGAATCGCTTGAATCCAAGCTCATACGGTTCCAGAAATTTTAAATAACGACAGATTGGCAAGAAGGTTAACAAAATGTGTGCACCATTCAAAATTTGGACACGTGGCAAGGCCACCTTTCTCCATTACACGGCCGCTTCTATACGAAAGAAGCTAGAAACTCTTCCAAGCAATTGATTGGCAACTAAAAACATCATCATTATAACTAAGCAGAACTAGCCGTCAGTGAAGGAATAGAAAAAATCAAACAATAATAGGTAAAAAGGGACAATCAATGGAGATCAACGGCGTGAATAGCACAGCAACTGAGGCATGAGCAATACAACGACGGGTGTACGAATTCGATAAAAAAAAGTACCATGTCAGAACAAAAATCACAATTTTGACGAAAGATAAATTTTTATCGTTGATCAAAAATCAGAATAAGATGGCATAGTAATAATGAAGCAGATCTGTACATGAAACCCTTACCTCAAATCTATATGATAGTCTTCACCAAATTGCGATCACTTCCGAAAACCTCAAAACCTAGATATTATAATTAACCCACTTACGTTAAAATCTTAACAACCACAATTCTAATATCATCTAATTCATCCTTATAATCAAAAGTGGGTTCAAGAATCTTACCAATTGTGCACAGAAGATTGTAATCCTCCAAAACCCTAGTTTTCTCCTTCTTCTATTTCTCTGTAACCAAAACTGAATATATTGTAAACAGACTTGGCTAGTCCTTAAAAGTCTCTAAGTTTGATAATTAATTAAAAGACCCCTAAATATTCATTACTTATTCTAAAATACCCCAAAAATAATTAAATTTGCAAAGATACTCTAAATATAATAATAATTTAATTACTAGTTAATTGGGGTCTTACATCCTCCCTTACTTAAAAAAAAATTTCGTCCTCGAAATTTAAGTACCTCAAGTTATCGAATAAGAATGGATATTTCTTTCTCATCGACTCCTCGAGTTCCCACGTGGCCTCCTCCACAGCATGGTTCCTCCAAAGCACTTTTACCAAAGGTATAGTCTTGGTACGCAAAATCTGATCTCGCTTACCCAAAATCTCGATGGGTTGTTCCTCCACTGATAGGTCCTCACGAATAAGTGAAGGCTCGTACTCCACAACATGGGATGGGTCGTGCACGTACTTCCTCAAAATAGACACATGAAAAACATTATGCACACGAGACATATCCGGCGGTAAGGCAACACGATAGGCAACAGGGCCAACTCTATCCAAAACCTCATAAGGTCCAACATATCTAGGACTCAACTTTCCTTTTCTTCCAAACCTCATCAAGCCCTTCCATGGTGAAACTCGCAAAAAGACATGATCACCAACCTCGAACTCTAAATCTCGACGACGGTTGTCGGCGTAGCTTCTCTGGCGACTCTGCGCTGCACGCATACGATCTCTAATTAATTGTATCTTGTCCGAAGTATCTTGAACAACCTCGGGTCCCAATAAGCTTCGTTCACCAACCTCATACTAACATGTAGGTGATCGACATCTACGCCCATATAAAGCCTCGAACGGAGCCATCTCAATACTTGCCTGATAACTATTGTTATAGGCAAATTCAATCAAAGGCAAATGCTCATCCCAATTACCTTGAAGATCTAACGAACAAGCACGTAACATATCCTCCAGGGTCTGAATAGTACGCTCAGACTGACCATCTGTCTGTGGATGAAAAGCCGTACTGAAATCCAGACGAGTGCCTAAAGCCTTGTGTAGACTAGTCCAGAAACGAGATGTGAAATGTGGGTCTCTGTCAGATACAATAGATATTGGCACCCCGTGTAGCCTAATTATCTCCTGAATATATAGCTTAGCCAACCTCTCAGTAGTATAGTTGGCACAAATAGCAAGGAAATGTGCGGATTTGGTCAAACGGTCAACAATAACCCAAACTGCATCATGCTTACATGAGGTCCTCGGTAAGCCAACTACAAAGTCCATGGTCACATGTTCCCACTTCCACTGGGGAACCTCTAGTGACTGTAACTTACCTGCAGGTCGCTGATGCTCGGCCTTAACCCGCTGGCAAACCATACACCTCAATACGAAACCTGCAATCTCCTTCTTCATACCACTCCACCAAAAGTTCTCACGAAGATCTCTATACATCTTAGTACTACCAGGATGTACAGCAAAACCTGAATCGTGAGCTGACTTCAATAATTCTGCCCTCAATTCTAAAACCGCATGGACACATAACCTTGATCCCATCCTTAAAGTACCATCATCCTCAAGATGAAATTCAGGTCGTTTGCCAACCTTCACATCCTCTACAATACCAACCAAGTCTGGGTCACTCATTTGAGAAGACTTGATTCTCCCAATAATAGAAGGTTCAACCTGCAAATATGCCAACTGTCCATCTGAACCACCAATTCGGATCTCTAATTCCAAACTCTCTAACTCTGCTAACAACTGTGGCTGATGAGTAATCAAAGCTGCTAAGTTACCCGAACTCTTTCTACTTAATGCGTCAGCCACTACATTAGCCTTACTCGGATGATAATGGATCTTAAAATCATAATCGTTCAGTAACTCGAGCCAACGGCGCTGCCTCATATTCAACTCCTTCTGTGTGAACAGATATTTAAGGCTCTTGTGATCAGTATAGATCTCACATGTCTCACCATAAAGGTAATGCCTCCAAATCTTAAGTGCAAACACTACTGCGGCAAGCTCTAAGTCATGAGTAGGGTAGTTCCTTTCATAAATTTTCAACTGGCGTGAAGCATATGCAATAACCTTTCCATGTTGCATAAGAACACAACCTAACCCTTTCAAAGAGGCATCACTATAAATAACGAATCCACCTGAACCAGAAGGTAGTGCGAGAACTGGTGCTGAAACCAACCGGTTCTTCAATTCCTGAAAACTTTTCTCACAAGCCTCTGACCAAACAAACTTAACTCCTTTCTGAGTCAACTGAGTCAAAGGGCTAGTAATGCTTGAGAATCCCTCAACAAAACGACGATAATACCCAGCTAGTCCCAGAAAGCTACGAACCTCAGTCACAGAAGTTGGTTTACTCCAATTCACCACTGCATCTATTTTCGATGGATCTACATAAATTCCATCCTTTGTCACTACGTGACCTAGAAAAGAAACTTGCTCTAGCCAAAATTCACACTTCTTGAATTTTGCATAAAGCTTTTGATCTCTTAGTATCTGCAAAATTTGTCTCAAATGTTGCTCATGTTCTTCCCGACTTCTTGAATAAATAAGGATATCATCAATAAAAACGATCACGAACTGATCAAGGAATCGTTTGAACACCCTGTTCATCAAATCCATAAACGCGGCAGGGGCATTAGTTAAACCAAATGGCATAACAAGAAACTCATAATGTCCATACCTCGTTCTAAAAGCTGTTTTGGGGATATCATCTTTCTTGACCTTTAATTGGTGGTAACCAGATCTCAGATCAATCTTCGAAAAGAATTGGGCTCCCTGCAACTGATCAAACAAGTCATCTATCCTTGGTAAAGGATACTTATTCCTCACAGTGATGCGATTTAACTCCCTGTAATCAATGCACATTCTCATAGACCCGTCCTTCTTCTTAACAAATAACACAAGTGCACCCCAAGGAGAAACACTTGGACGAATAAAACCCATATCTAACAAATCTTGAAGCTGAACCTTAAGCTCCTTTAGCTCCGCTGGAGCCATACGATACGGGGCCTTAGAAATAGGAGCTGCCCCCGAAATGAGATCGACAGAGAATTCTATCTCTCTATCTGGAGGAATCCCTCGGAGATCTTCTGGGAAAACATCTGCAAAATCCTTCACAACTGAAATACTATTTAAATCCCCACTAGCCGAACGTGTATCATAAACATGGGCTAAGAACCCCATGCAACCCTTCCTAAGAAGCCTTCTAGCTGTTAATGCTGATATAGTGCAAGGAGGTGCAACAGGTCTAGAACACTGACATACTAACTCAGGCAGACTGGGAATGCAAAACACTACTTGTTTCAAGTAGCAATCAACTCTGGCATGATAGGCAGCCAACCAGTCCATGCCCAAAATCACATCAAAATCATGCATCTCTAACGGTATAAGGTTTGCAGGTAGATCCCTATCACCAACTCTCACATTACAAGATCTATAAACTGAGGAGGCATCAAAAGAAACTCCAACTGGAGTACTAACAGAAATCCCACTACCTAGGGATTGTAAATCAATACCAAGCTGACGAGCAAAAGTTGTAGAGACATACGAAAACGTGGAACCAGGGTCAATTAAACAATAGGCTCTAGATGAACATATGCAAAATGTACCTGTCACTACATCGTTAGATGCAGTGGCATCCTTCTCTGTCAAGGCATAAGCTCGAGCCCGAGTAGTTGCTGCCTGATTAGTTCCCGGCAACCGGTTCTGTTGTCCCCTACCCTGAATAAACTGGGGCTTGAGCGGCTGAGGGCAATCTCGGATCCTGTGTCCTTGTTGCTGGCAGTTAAAGCATGCACCACTCTCCCAATAACAAACACCACTATGGTTCTTCCCACAGGTTTTGCAAGCTACTGTTGGCTTCTGAGTATTCTGAGCAGGTTCCTTAATAGCCAAATTGTTGTTCCTCCTCTTAGGTTGCTGAACCACATCCTTACCCCTTGAGCTACTTTCTTCTCTTCCTCTTTTCTGCCTTTGATCCCTGTAATACTTGCGCCCGGCCTCGACATCTTTCTCTACTCTCTGAGCCTTATCCAGGACCTGACCATACGTGTCTAGAGTCACAGTTGTCAAGAACTTTCGGATGCCATATTTTAGTCCATTCTTAAACCTTGTTGCACGTCTCTCTTCAGTATCTATAACATGTGTTGCAAACCTCGACAACCTGGCAAATCTGGCCTCATAATCCTTAACCGTTTCATCCTCTCCTTGTTCCAATTTCAAAAACTCCTCTACCATATCATCCTTCACATTTCTAGGGAAATATTTGTCAAGAAATATCTCTTGGAAACGATCCCAAGTTAATGCCTGCTCCTCCTCTGTAGTTAGAGTTCTCTCGACCATCTTCCACCACTGGTCAGCCTCGTTCTCCAACTGGTACACCGCGAGATCCACTTTTTGACGATCAGTGATGTTCAGAAGCTTAAACCTTTTTTCTAACTTACTCAACCAAGCCTCCGCATCCTCTGGCTTGTCTGCACCAACAAATGTTGGACAATTTAGGCGGTTGAATGCCTTAATGGTTTCAGCAGTTAACAGAGCTGGAGGGGCATTTGCTCCTGGGTTCCCCTCGGCAATGCCATTACCAAAGACAACATTACCCCTGCGACCACCTCTAGCTGGACGTGGCGGCATAATTCCTGAGACAGAGAACAACTTATAAGATTGCAACTCTAGTACAAGCGCTTCAATCAGTATATGCAAAGGCTAGACTTTTCTAAACTATATCTCAAACGTCATAAGATTCATCTTAAATCATTGAAAGCTTAAGTCTAAGAGTCTACAGAATCTTAAACCTATGCTCTGATACCAAATCTGTCACGCCCCGACCCGGAGGCGGACCTACACATACTATTTCAAAATATTCCTGCTTACCAGAAATATAATATCCAAAGAATTTTACCAAGAACATAACCTCAAAATGATAATCAGAGCTCTAAATGTATCCCAAATCAAAAGCATTTGTATTTATCCTCAAAGTCTAATAAATGCAGCAGAAATCTAATAACAATAGTCACTTCCCAAACATTGGGGTTACCAAAAGCTACTTGATCACACTATTACAAGTTCTCATTTTCAAGTAACTAAAAAGAGTCTACAATTAAAGAACAACTCTGACTCATGCTTATAGATAACTCCTCTACTGATGTCTCAGCTTAATTACCTGAAATGGGAGGAGAAAGGGGGGGTGAGCACAAAGCCCAGCAAAGATCACACGCACACACCCACAGAGTACAATGCAGGAATCCAATAATTTATAGCTGAGTCCAACAAAACATATGACAACAAAGTGCAAAGACGATTGAGAATCTTAGCACGACCAATAATCCCACTTCGGGACATTCCAATCCGTCAAATATCAAATCAAAGTCAAAGTTAAAAGAACACATTCGAATAATTGAACTAATTATCAAATACGATACAATCACGTAATACGTGACTGTAAAGCACGTTAACCTAAGTACGTGAAGGTTCTAAGTTCAATGTTTGCATACCGATAGCAATTGCCATATCATGTCATGGCATCACGTTAACCTAAACACGTGAAGGTTCTAAAATATTAGTTCAATTCAAAGAGGTCAAAACGGTTATCAAAGTATCTCACAGAAATATTAACCGCAAAAGTATCAAAACTTGCATTTCAATAAGGACGACTTAACGATTTCAGAAACTACTTAATATTAGACTCAGATCCAAGAAGACGAAGAGACAAGTTTAACGAAAGTTGAATCGCTTGAATCCAAGCTCATACGGTTCCAGAAATTTTAAATAACGACAGATGGGCAAGAAGGTTAACAAAATGTGTGCACCATTCAAAATTTGGACACGTGGCAAGGCCACCTTTCTCCATTACACGGCCGCTTCTATACGAAAGAAGCTAGAAACTCTTCCAAGCAATTGATTGGCAACTAAAAACATCATCATTATAACTAAGCAGAACTAGCCGTCAGTGAAGGAATAGAAAAAATCAAACAATAATAGGTAAAAAGGGACAATCAATGGAGATCAACGGCGTGAATAGCACAGCAACTGAGGCATGAGCAATACAACGACGGGTGTACGAATTCGATAAAAAAAAGTACCATGTCAGAACAAAAATCACAATTTTGACGAAAGATAAATTTTTATCGTTGATCAAAAATCAAAATAAGATGGCATAGTAATAATGAAGCAGATCTGTACATGAAACCCTTACCTCAAATCTATATGATAGTCTTCACCAAATTGCGATCACTTCCGAAAACCTCAAAACCTAGATATTATAATTAACCCACTTACGTTAAAATCTTAACAACCACAATTCTAATATCATCTAATTCATCCTTATAATCAAAAGTGGGTTCAAGAATCTTACCAATTGTGCACAGAAGATTGTAATCCTCCAAAACCCTAGTTTTCTCCTTCTTCTATTTCTCTGTAACCAAAACTGAATATATCGTAAACAGACTTGGCTAGTCCTTAAAAGTCTCTAAGTTTGATAATTAATTAAAAGACCCCTAAATATTCATTACTTATTCTAAAATACCCTAAAAATAATTAAATTTGCAAAGATACTCTAAATATAATAATAATTTAATTACTAGTTAATTGGGGTCTTACAATATAGTACAATACTATAAACCTAATATCGACTACCCACCACGAGCTCACATCTATCTATCCTCGAAATTGCACGGCTCGAAACGGGTTCCACACACGACCAACCTAGCTAAATGAAATCCTGTACGTTACTTAATGCGTAACGATATCCTAAAATTCATAATAAATTTTAATAAAACACTTTCATGGCTTAAAACATTAATAAAATTCAAATTATGAATTTTCTGAAATTTTGAATATTTTCGAATTAAAACAATTTCTTTAAATACACTAAAAACCCATAAATAGCCATAATTGCTTCCAGATGCAAAATAAGTCCCATAATTTTTATAAGAACTTTAAAGTATATATAAAAATTATAGAAATTGAAATCAAAATTTAAAAGAAATAAAAACAATTTTTAAATTTTTTTGTTTTTCTAAAACCAATGCAATACGGAAACTATAGCAAATCAGTTTTAAAATTCACCAAATTCAAACTAAGTCTTATTTATACCATAAAAACATTACTCAAAATTTTCCCACAGCATTTTCAGGGTTTAAAGGCTCCAAAAGAATTTTATCATTTTTAAGCTTACAGAAAATATTAAAAATACATATGATCTGAGAAAATTATAAAACTTTGCCGAGAGTTCTAATATAGTCTAACGTATTATACTGAAAATTTTCATGTGCTAATGATAAGCGTGCGTTAACATATGCACATACGAACTTAACGTCAAACCCGATCCGCATTTCCCTTCTTCTCTGTCACAGCCCGCATAAAATCTCACAACCTACTCACATCACAGCTACTGCCTTGTGGCAGTAGCTTCTTCCTCTCTCATGCATACCATATATTCACACACACAGAGGCCCGTTTGCAAACATGCATTCAGCACCAACATAGACACTACCTGCCTTGCTTTCCTTCTTCCAGTTCATATCACGTAACAACTCACACTCTCATGCTACACACTACACACTACGCAGGTACACTCACTCATGCACCTCCCTTTACACACACAACTCTACCCTACATTTCACTCTACACACACAAGCACACGCGAACACTCAGCTTCCATTTCAGCTCACGGCATGAATCTTTAGCCTTTCACCACTCACAAACCTTTACACACACACACACATGGCCACAACCAATTGTCTTTCAAACCCGTTACAGGTAATGGCAGTGGGTCTATGTATGTATACTCTGCACATTAAAACACCCCCAACACCCCTTAATTCATGTAAAGAAAGGGCATGGCCATGGTAGCCATGTCTCCTCTCCAACAGCCTCACGACCCATTTTAATTTGCCACTTATAGTACCTTATTCCACTTCCCATCTCATACCCTGTAATTTAGACTTACACATTTACAACTCACACACATATTTGCTGCCCTCTCTCACTCTCTCTCTCATATATCCCCAAATGAACTCCCACAGTCACACACCTACGCACCACCATAAGACAGCTATACCCTGTAACAATTTTGGCAGCCCATGGCCGCTCTCTCTCTCTCTCTCTCTCCCAAACACACACACACAATGTACACAGAGTGCAGTAGTACACACACATACATTTCGTGGCAACCTCTCTTTACCTACATTCATCCTTACAGCAACCCCTCACTCGTCCTGAACTCACGGTTTCATGCACTAGTTCACGCACAAACACTTCACACGCACAAACGCAGCTACCTGCCGTTGCTTCTTCCTTCAACTGCAGGCATCACTTCGTGGCCAATCACCAAGCACACAATCACACTCACGCTGCACTACACACGCAGTCAGCCGGCCACACAAATATACCCAGTTATTCCCCCTTTTCCTTACACATACAAACACTCTTTACACAACACACACACAATAACACAGGAGCAACCCGCAGCCCACTCTCTCTCTAGGCAACAGACTCGCGCACTCAATACTCGCACCACAGTTTCACATATTCCCTTCCCTCTTCTTTGTCTCAATTCCCATACATATAACCCATATACGCAGATTATACCCCTATATATATACGCACCACTGCCATAATCTCATGATATATACGCAGATAAGAACATAAGCTTCCAAGAAATCTTACCGAAAAAATAGTTTTCGCCGGAAATCCGTTCGATCCCTTCTCCTTTCTCTCCCGGTAACTCTCTACCTCTCTCAGCCGTTTGCAGAAGGTATGGGAAATTTTTGGGTCGGCTGCCAGAGAATATTATGCTTATATATAACTCGAAACCCAATTTGGGCAAAGACAAGAAAACCTTCCCACCCTTTTGTCGCTAAAACTTCTTAACCGAATTTATTAACTCGAAAATAGTCCAACAATAAATCTTTATGATAATTTATGTGTTAAGGAAATTATCAACGGGTTATTACGCTATCTTGTTTGTCAAAACGTCGCTATTAAGTACACTGTTACTACAGAAAAAAATTTATTATCGCTAACGGTCGCTACTTAAAAATATCTGTGCTAACAAAATCTTCGTCGCTTGTTATCTATTTGCTGCTAAAATTTCTAATGAGATCCGAAAAAGTATCGGGGTGTTACATTCTCTCCCACTTACAAAAATTTTGTCCTCAAAATTTCACTTATCTATAATATCGAAATACTACGCTTTCACCAGGTAACTCTCAAACGAAGATGTCACCAAATTCTTGTACGTACGTAACCTCCAAAAATATTAGTCAAAAAAATAAACAAAACATAAAAAACGACTCAGCAATCTCACAACTTCAAATATTCGCCCATAATATATGATTCAGATTGTAACTTAACATATGATACCTCAAAGTCCGATAGTATACGAACACTTAAATAAATTATCCAAGAGTGTACCTGGCACCACATCATTGGCCGTCGTAGCATCCTGAGCCGACGTTGCAAAAAGTCTGGCCGATGTCCTAGGCCTCTGCCCCTGCTGGGATTGACCATGTTGACTCTGTCCTCCTCCTAGACGAGGTGCATTACTCATAGCTTAACTAGTTGTAGGTGTGAAGCTGGGGGCTGATTTATTCTCCCATACTAAAGGACAATTTCAAACTTGATGATCCACATTACCACATTTGAAACATCCTCCAGTAAGTCTATAGCATGGTTTATCTCCCTGGTTCTTTCCACATGTAGGACACAGAACTGCTGAAAGACGTGCCTGACCTAGCACTCTGAACTGATCTAGCTCCTGCGCTTTGTGCTCCACTAAACCCAACACTCTGCCCTATCCTATTTCCCTGTGTCTGCCCCATCTTCTAATTTTGAGCACTCTGCTGTGCTGTAGAAGACAATTGTTGACGCTTGCCAGTCTCTGAAGTTCTACTCTCTTCTCTATCCCTCTTCTGGCCACCTGCCGTTGTTTAATTCTTCTCTTATTGTCCGACTGGGACTGTTCCAATGCACGTGCCAAATCAACACACTCTACATACCTTGATAAACGTGTAGAAATCACCCCATCGCTCAGCCCT
The DNA here is from genome assembly GCA_033070095.1 of Escallonia herrerae. NCBI lineage: Eukaryota > Viridiplantae > Streptophyta > Magnoliopsida > Escalloniales > Escalloniaceae > Escallonia > Escallonia herrerae. The sequence continues at coordinate 722,932 of JAVXUP010000033.1, read as the reverse complement.
GGCTTAAGTCCCCACTCAAACTTTTGACATCTAGCCGCCTCAGTAGGCAACATCCTAGTTGCAAACCTCGCTAAACGTGAAAACCGCACCTCAAACTCATCCACTGTCTCCCGATCTGCTTGTGTCACATTGGCAAATTTCCTCAACATTTGCTCACGATAGCTCATAGAAAAGTACCTATTGTCAAACAGTTCCTTAAACCGTTCCCAAGTCATCTCGATCTTTTGCTGAGTAGTCATACCATACTCTACCATCTTCCACCACTTATCGGCCTCACCCTTCAGCTTATACACTGCAAATTCTAATTTATGTTTCTCGGTGCATTTTATCGCTCGAAAGACCTTATCCATCTCAGCAATCCAAGCCTCTGCTTCCACAGGATCCACTGATCCATTAAAAATCGAAGCATTCTGCTTATTAAATTCACTTAGAGTACTTCGCTCCTGAGGTTGTGGTTACGGCTGAATGGGGTTTTGGGAACCTTGCTGCTGATTAACCCAATGCTGGGCCATGAATGCCAGAATCTGATTCATGATATTCAGCGCTGCAGCCATGGGTTATGGGTTTTGCTCTTGTTGCTCAACATGGGGTACTTCCCCAATTGGGATCTCCTGTACGACCCCCAGTCCGACCTCCCCGTCCCCTAGCTTGGCCTCTGCGACCCCTTGTTCTATCTCTACAACCGCGTGCCATGCTATAACAGATAAACTACAGTCAGAGTCCGCAATCACCTTTTATAAACGACTATGCAAATTTTAAAATTTCTAATAGTATATTTTATTAGGTATATCTTCATCAAAATGATTTCATATATTTAACCACTAGTACGGTTCACAAAATTATTAAATCTTTCCTTAGTTCCAATAACAAAACCTAGGCTTTCACCTCAGACGCTTCTAAAGTCTATAGAATCATATTCCATCACTCATTGTTCACCTAGGTTTGAGTCTACAGAATCGTAATACCTAAGCTCTGATACCAACTGTAACATCCCGAAATTTTTCGGAACGTTAGACAATCGATCCATTATACTAAGACAATTATAACCCCATAACCAAAATGGATAGTCATCATCAGAGCAGTTAAACCTTTAATCAACCAATACCTCAGTAGGATTTCTTAAATCATACATCAAACAAAGTCTAGAATTTTTTTTTCGGAGTAATACTCATTACCCGCACAGGGGTTCTAATGATCAATACCAAAATCTAATTCCTTTACTTTCGCTCGCTCGGCTCCAATCCTTGTTCAGGTAACGTACTACTGGTTGTCACATGCGGAAAGGAAGTCAAAGGGGAGTGAACTTTTGATAGCCCAGTAAGGTCGCACAAAGATTTAAAACAATAAAAACGATTCGGACGATTTTATATTTAAGCCAAATAAAACTTTTTGCGACAGAGAAACAGAGCGATTCAAATGGTTTTCTATACATACAATCAATGATAATTTCAAAGCAGTTTTCAAAGAAAACCACAGCATTTCAATATAAGCATAAGGATGAGTATCAACTCAATCCCTTAAATAAATATCACTTTAAAACACTTAAAGCATAATAAAGCATGAATGGATAGTATTCGAAACAGTTCAAGTGCAATAAAACGTAAACAGGAAACATTGAACATGAGCAGTACAGAAGCAAAGCCACCACCACGGCAGTGCTCGATACGCTTTACATATGCATATGTACACTGACTAGTCCATTTAGGTACTAGTTAAACCCATCCAACAGACCATCCTTGAAACGCCAACAATACAGATCATCCTTATGGCTCCCAAGTTACTCACTCATGTCAACATTGAGAAGCAATAAATAGAATTCAAAACATGTTATGATAATTGAATCGATGAAACAAATGAGAATAAACAAAGAATTCCAAACGATCGCTTAAGGCTCAATTTATGGTTTCATGGGCAATTTAAAAACATCTTTATATCCAATCATAAAAATCAAATCAATGTAGTTTGTAAAACTGTTTTATAAGTATTTGAAAAGAGAGCAACGAAATACGATTCGGATAGAATTCCTTACATCTGTCCAAGCTGAGCGATGTTACCAAACTCAATCAATATTTTCCGAATGAACCTAGATTGGCAATTCATATGTTAGAACACAATCTATATTACAATAATATAAACCTAATATCGACTACCCACCACATGCTCACATCTAACTATCCTCGAAATTGCACGGCTCGAAACGGGTTCCACACACGACCAACCTAGCTAACTGAAATCCTGTATGTTACTTAATGCGTAACGATATCCTACAATTCATAATAAATTTTAATAAAACACTTTCATGGCTTAAAACATTAATAAAATTCAAAATATGAATTTTCTGAAATTTTGAATATTTTCGAATTAAAACAATTTCTTTAAATACACTAAATAGCCATAATTGCTTCCAGATGCAAAATAAGTCCCATAATTTTTATAAGATCTTTAAAGTATATATAAAAATTATAGAAATTGAAATCAAAATTTAAAAGAGATAAAAACAATTTTTAAAATTTTTTGTTTTTCTAAAACCAATGCAATACTGAAACTATAGCAAATCAGTTTTAAAATTCACCAAATTCAAACTAAGGCTTATTTATACCATAAAAACATTACTCAGAATTTTCCCACAGCATTTTCAGGGTTTAAAGGCTCCAAAAGAATTTTACCATTTTTAAGCTTACAGAAAATATTAAAAATACATATGATCTGAGAAAATTATAAAACTTTGCCGAGACTTCTAATATAGTCTAACGTATTATACTGAAAATTTTCATGTGCTAATGATAAGCGTGCGTTAACATATGCACATACGAACTTAACGTCAAACCCGATCTGCATTTCCCTTCTTCTCTGTCACAGCCCGCATAAAATCTCACAACCTACTCACATCACAGCTACTGCCTTGTGGCAGTAGCTTCTTCCTCTCTCATGCATATCATATATTCACACACACAGAGGCCCGTTTGCAAACATGCATTCAGCACCAACATAGACACTACCTGCCTTGCTATCCTTCTTCCAGTTCATATCACGTAACAACTCACACTCTCATGCTACACACTACACACTACGCAGGTACACTCACTCATGCACCTCCCTTTACACACGCAACTCTACCCTACATTTCACTCTACACACACAAGCACACGTGAACACTCAGCTTCCATTTCAGCTCACGGCATGAATCTTTAGCCTTTCACCACTCACAAACCTTTACACACACACACACATGGCCACAACCAATTGTCTTTCAAACCCGTTACAGGTAATGGCAGTGGGTCTACGTATGTATACTCTGCACATTAAAACACCCCCAACACCCCTTAATTCATGTAAAGAAAGGGCATGGCCATGGTAGCCATGTCTCCTCTCCAACAGCCTCACGACCCATTTTAATTTGCCACTTATAGTACCTTATTCCACTTCCCATCTCATACCCTGTAATTTAGACTTACCCATTTACAACTCACACACATATTTGCTGCCCTCTCTCACTCTCTCTCTCATATATCCCCAAATGAACTCCCACAGTCACACACCTACGCACCACCATAAGACAGCTATACCGTGTAACAATTTTGGCAGCCCATGGCCGCTCTCTCTCTCTCTCTCTCTCCCAAACACACACACACAATGTACACAGAGTGCAGTAGTACACACACATACATTTCGTGGCAACCTCTCTTTACCTACAATCATCCTTACAGCAACCCCTCACTCGTCCTGGACTCACGGTTTCATGCACTAGTTCACGCACAAACACTTCACACGCACAAACGCAGCTACCTGCTGTTGCTTCTTCCTTCAACTGCAGTCATCACTTCGTGCCCAATCACCAAGCACACAATCACACTCACGCTGCACTACACACGCAGTCAGCCGGCCACACAAATATACCCAGTTGTTCCCCCTTTTCCTTACACATAGAAACACTCTTTACACAAAAAACGCACACACAATAACACAGGTGCAACCCGCAGCCCACTCTCTCTCTAGGCAACAGACTCGCGCACTCAATACTCGCACCACAGTTTCACATATTCCCTTCCCTCTTCTTTGTCTCAATTCCCATACATATAACCCATATACGCAGATTATACCCCTATATATATACGCACCACTGCCATAATCTCATGATATATACACAGATAAGAACATAAGCTTCCAAGAAATCTTACCGAAAAAATAGTTTTCGCCGGAAATCCCTTCGATCCCTTCTCCTTTCTCTCCCGATAACTCTCTACCTCTCTCAGGCATTTGCAGAAGGTATGGGGAATTTCTGGGCCGGCTGCCAGAGAATATTATGCTTATATATAACTCGAAACCCAATTTGGGCAAAGACAAGAAAACCTTCCCACCCTTTTGTCGCTAAAACTTCTTAACCGAATTTTTAACTCGAAAATAGTCCAACAATAAATCTTTATGATAATTTATGTGTTAAGGAAATTATCAACGGGTTATTACGCTATCTTGTTTGTCAAAACGTCGCTATTAAGTACACTGTTACTACAGAAAAAAATTTATTATCGCTAACGGTCGCTACTTAAAAATATATGTGCTAACAAAATCTTCGTCGCTTGTTATCTATTTGCCGCTAAAATTTCTAATGAGATCCGAAAAAGTATCGGGGTGTTACATTCTCCCCCACTTACAAAAATTTCGTCCTCAAAATTTCACTTATCTATAATATCGAAATACTACGCTTTCACCAGGTAACTCTCAAACGAAGATGTCACCAAATTCTTGTACGTACGTAACCTCCAAAAATATTAGTCAAAAAAATAAACAAAACATAAAAAACGACTCAGCAATCTCACAACTTCAAATATTCGCCCATAATATAAGGACAAAAGTCATTCCTTTAGTTAAGGTTTTATGGCAGAACCACGAAATAAGGAAGCCACTTGGGAGCTTGAGGATGTTATGAGCGAAAAGCACCCTCAACTTTTTGACATTTAAGGTGCGTTTTAATTCCGAGGACGGAATTCTTTTGGGGGGGTTGGGGGGGGGGGAATGTAATACCCCAAAAATTTTCTTTCTTCTTGTGCGAAATTATTATTTTGAGTAAATAAGTTTGTGGTCTTTTTGAAAATGGTTGTTAACATTTCTGAAATTTTTGGTCGAATGAATAGTGGTTTCATTCAAATCAAAATAGGAAGGGTAGTGATGTTTTGGAGTGACTGAAAGATCCGGTCGAATGAAAATATTTTGTTTTGAATTAAAATGGGTTTTCTTTGAATGTAAATATTTTGCTTGGAACAAAAATTATTTAAAATCGTGAAGAGTGAGGACTGAAGTTTTCATTCAAATGAAAACAGTTTTAGGTCGAATGAAAAAAAAAGTTTTCAGTCAAATTAAAATGAATGAAAGGTTTTAGTTCGAATCTATCGAATTTTTTTTTTGAAGAAGCCATTTCACGTCTGCCGGATACGGTCGAAGGAAATTCTTTTTCCTTCAAATGAAAACTTAAAAATTTTGTCCCATATAAATAGTTGTCTTTTTCCTTTCCCACCTTTTTGGTTCTTGGTTTCCTTTTTCCTTTGCGGTGGTGAGAGAGAGGAAATAAGGCTTGGGAAGCTCTTGAGTTCTAAGGTGATGCTTGAAAATTTTTATTCTCAAAAGCTAGATTAAGGTAAGGGTTTACTTTTGAAATTCTAATCAACGATGGACCGATCATCCATGTAAGTGCTTAGTTCCTTTTGAAATCTGAATTTCTCTGAACTAGGTTAAATTATTCTTTTTCCCCTTTTGTTTTGAGCTGCGATATGAGTTACATGTTTCTCAATACTATAACTTGTGGAATTCAATTTTCGTTGAATGGTTTGACCTTAAATTTGCCTACATTCAAATCGTTCATTTCAGGGATTAATGATTGTCATTATTTCGTAAAATCTGCTTATTGTTTGAGAGGCCCGTTATTTGATAATGTTATTTAAAAATCTTGGTTTGGTCTCTAATCCTTGCATTAGACATTATTGGAAACTCTACGAGCCATGTCACAGTGTATGTGACTTGTTTCTGACTTACGTGGATTACGTGGGCTAGCTCAACGGGATGAGCTAGAGATCGCGATCTTACTTTCTAAACTAGTCTCATATGTCAGTAATGACGTATGTGACCACTTTTTGAATAGCTCCTAGTTTATGTCTTCGTACTCAGATATAATTTGACATTTGGTTTGATGTCCGTTCCGTTGAAACTTTTGTGCCTCCAAAATTTTTGTCTCTCAGATATCTTTTGTATTCTTTTGATTGGTCCTTTGAGCGAACTTACTAGGCATTTGACTCAAGCTCTTATTGTTTTTCCTTTCAGGTGATCAGTAGGTGAGACTTTGGATCGAAGAGTAGCTGAGTGACCAAGAGTTAGCTGCCTTTGTATCAGAGTTAGTATTGATATTTTGAGTGTAATGACTAAGACATTTGATATTACTTAGATTTTATTTTTAAAACTCCGTGTCGAAGAACATGGATTGTATAAAAAGCTTTGGGCCACTATGTCAGATATTGATGTATTTTGGTATTTATTAGTACATGCTCTGATTAACCCTTTTGGAAGACTCATGATAGTTTAAGGTTTTTTCTGATTTCTGTTTATTCGGCTTTCACCCTCCAGAAATAATTCAGGGCGTGACATTAGTGTTCGGATAGAAGTCCTTACCCAGAGTTCAGATTGAAACGCTTACCTGGATCCGCAGCTAAGCTAGCCTAATCGGAAAGTCTGTTACTTTAACCTAAATAGATCAATCCAATTATTGAATCACTTGATTCCCTTCCACGGTGACCTTTTTCAAGGTATTAGGTCACCTACCTCAAGCTCTAACGTTTTTTTTGCCTCTTCTTAACATAGCTTTTCTGCCAATTCTATGTAGTAACATTTCTCTCTCAGATAACCGTCACCTTAAGCTTCTATTTCTTTGCACGATTTTGTGCGAAACAGTCTTCGATTCCCAACTATGATCTAACAAATAGGCATGCGACATTTTCAGCCATACAACACTTTATAAAGAGCCATTTTTATGCTCGATTGATAACCATTGTTATAGAAGAATTCGGCTAAGGGTAACTGTTCACCCCATGCTCTACCTAAAATAAGTAATGCAGGTCGTCAACACTCTTCCAATATTTATATTTTATGTCTTAATTGGCCACCTGTCTAAGGTAAAATTGGTCGTCCTCATGGTCAACCTCATTTCTACTTCTTCTTGAAAACTTTTCTAAATAATAAAGATGAACCTTGCATCTCTGTAGGACACATTATTTACTAGAACTCCATAATGACGAACCACTCGTGTAATATAAGTTTGGGTACGTTGTTCGAAAGAATATCCTTCCCAGATAAGAATGACTCGGGACATATTAGTCAAGCTATCCACTAAAACCCATATAGACATATATATATATATTAGTTGTTCGTGGAAATCCTGACATAAAGGCTATTTTAATCAGTTCCCACTTCCACTCAGGTACAAGGTTACCACTGTCCAATGATTTTCTTATTATTCACCTTTACGCACTAGCCAGTCAAACATCGGGATACAAAGTTTGAGATGTTCCACTTCATGCTAGGCCACCAAAATTATTGGTTGTACTTAGGGTACATTTTTATCTCCCCTAAGTGAATCGGTACTTAAGACTTAAGACTTTGAGTGCCCTTCAAATTTCTTTTCTCAATTCATCATTAGGCGAAACATATATCTGACCTTCACGTTCATAATTACCACCCTCATCACAATCAAAATTTTCTTTTCATTTCTTTTAAAATCTCCTTGGATTTTGGGCATCTTTTCATCTTATCCTTTAGCTTCCTTTATCCAATCAAGAAGCGTCGGTCATATTTTATGTGGAACAGACTGTTACTTCCTTTTCTCCTTACTCAAACTTTGATTTTGAGTTGTTCACATCCGTATTGCCATGGTATAATAATCATCGTAGTCAGTTTCTCCAACAGGGCATCTTAGAGAGGTTGTCAATAACTCTCTGATAGCCACCGACTAAGCTTAGGAAGCTACTAATCTCAATCACCGATGTCCGACATTCCCAGTTTTGACACCTTTTCAACTTGTCTAGGATCCCCTAACCATCTTCTGCATCAACCTTATACATTCAGATTTCCTTGTCAAAATTCACATTCTTTAAATTTGACATACAACTTAGCTTTCTTAAAAATTTTCAAACTTGCCCTTGCACAAGCTCTTCTTTGCTTGTAGTACTATTCATAAGGTTACCAATTAGGCGACGACACATTGATCAAGTACTCTCAAAGACTTGATTCATCAAATTCATATATTCCACGAGGACATTATCTAATCCACATGGCATCACCAAGAATTCATAATGCCCTTCTCTACTACTAAAGAATCTTGACAACTTAATCCGTCTTTATCCTTAATTGGTGATGACCCATTCTAAGGTCAATCACAAAAAGAAAACACTTAGCACCCTACAGCTAATCAACATATCATCGATACCAGGCAATGACTAATTGTGCCTGCTTGTCACCTCGTTCAACTTCTAATAACCAATTCTCAAGTCTCATGAACTTCTCTTTTCTTTTTGCTTCCAACGACCATCACCCTCCTCTAAAACATCTCCTTGCAATATGCCCTAGTTGCTAACGTTTAAAATAGCCCCTATGATTCATCTTGCACATTGGCTCAGTGGCTTGTACCTATAGGTACGCCATGCTTCAATTGCCTTAACATAGTTTGCACCCTTGTGCCACAATCCCCACCATCCACACCTTCTATCTCCTCTTCTTTGTCCTAAACTTTTTCCGGACTGTTCTTCGTCTACTCTCTTCTCACAATTCTTTCCACTATTCTAGTTTCAATTCTGGATCCTACCTCTTTTCCATTCTTGATCCCTTCTTTCCTCTCATACCTCTTTATTCTTTTTTTGATAAATAAAAATATATATCAACCGATGAAACAAAAGTACAACATCTGTAAGGGGCATATCCCAGGAAAACAATAGCAAAAGCAAGTCTTGCTAAGCAAGAGCGAAAAGAAAACCTAAGCTAGGCAGAAACAAGCCATATAGGCAACAAAAGAAAAGAGATAATGCATAACACCGAAGCTAGATCAGCAAAAAACAAATACAAAAGACCCAATAGTGACCACAAGAGAAGCCACGTGGAGTCTGGAGATCCTAGTGGAAAGACCAGCACACTAAAACTGCGATAAAACATGCTATAAGCTGCAACGGTCTGTCTGTGCACGGAGCGATCACCCAAAAATCAATCTGACCAAAACACGACTAAATTAGGTGAATATGGAGTCAGGGAGCTGCCATTCACCCTGGAACCATCGGTTAGCCGGGGTATTGGCTACTTTTCTACAAGAGATTAACCTCCACCGGATGATCTGTACAAGACCTGCAGAATAAGAAACCACATCAGTATACTTATTTTAGAAGGAACAAGAATTCCACTCTCGCCAGATATAGTACACCAATGCCGCAAATGCTATCCGACAGACTGATGTCGGGAATCCAGGGCCCTGCTACTCAGAGGAAGCTCTATCAACCATACCCTGCCAACATAACATAGGCCAATTAAAATTGTATTTCTTTTCAATAATAAACCATAATCTGAATGTGAAAGGGCAATAAAAAAATAGATGGTCATGGGACTCAAAAGGAATGCGACAAAAACACAACTCATGCTAGGAATGACAAGAAAAGCAAAAAGCCTATTTTGCGTACTCAAACTCTCCCTAATGGCCAGTCATAAGATGAAGTTATGACATGGAACACGCCACTCACATGACAGTAAGCAAGCCCATCTAGCTAACGGCCGCTTGTGACGAAGAGCTTCCCACGTACTCGCAATGGAGAAATCCCTAGAACCACTAACAGTCCAGACGATCCTGTTAGGCATATCCGGGACAGGACAAAAAAGGCTAGGGGTACTCTAGCACGACTCCATGAGCTCAAGGGTATTGGACACAGGCCAGCACCACGAGGAGCGCAAGATCACATCAGAAACCCTCGCTCGCCTACCCAGACCCGAGTTCGAAATAATCCTATCAACAAGGGCAGGGATGATAGGACCTATCGGATGCCACTGATCAAACCACAGAGAGATCCTACTGCCATCCCCAACAATATACCGAGGAAGAGAGCGAATCATATACCTCTTTATTCTCAGTCTCTATCGCTAAGTTTTCTAATACTTCAGTAGAAATTCACCATTAGAACCTCGTTACCTCCCCCCCCCCCCTTTAGGATTATTTTCAAACTCTCCTAAATTTGTTCTGCCTTTTAAATTTTTCTGTCATCGCCTGATGAGGGAAAATAGGCTAGAAATGTAGGCCAAATAAGCTACTATCCTCAACTTGTATTGCCCCGTTCTCAACAACTTGTAACTCCCCTTGTACCAGAAAATCATCTTTTTGACGTTTTCCTCCATCTTGTTACTTCAACTACCTTCTCCATCTCTCAATTTCACGTGGTTGTCTATACTAGACTATTTTTTTGCTAAATAAAAATATATATCAACCAATGAAACAAAAGAACAACATCTGTAACGGGCATACCCCAGGAAAACTACAACGAAACGTGAGTCTTGCTAAGCAAGAACAAAGAGAAAACCTAAGCTAGGCAGAAACATGCCACACTGGCAACAAAAGAAAAAGTCAATACATATCACAGGAGCTAGATCAGCAAAAGACATGCAAAGACCCAATAGTGACCACAGGAGAAGGCCACGTGGAATCTGGAGGTCCTGGTGAAAAGACCATCACACAAAAACTGCGATATAACATGCCAAAAGCTGTAACGGTCTGTCTGTACACGGACCGATCACCCAAAAATCAATCTAACCAAACCATGATCGAATCAGACAAATATGGAGTCGGGGAGCTGCCATTCATCTTGGAACCATCGGTTAGTCAGGGTATTGGCCACTTTTCTACAAGAGAATAACCTCCACCGGATGGTCTGAACAAGACCTGCAGAACAAGAAACCACATCAGTATACTTATTTTGCAAGGAACGAGAATTCTGCTCTCACCAGATATAGTACACCAACGCCGCAAATGCTATCCAACAGACTGATGCCGAGAATCCAGGGCCCTGCCACTCAGAGGAAGCTCGATCAACCATACCCTGCCAACTCAACATAGGCCAATTAAAATTACATTTCTTTTGAATAAAAGACCATAATCTGAACGTGAAAGGGTAGTTAAAAAATAGATTATCATGGGACTCAAAAGGAATGCAACAGAAAACACAGCTCATGCTAGGAATGACATGAAAAGAAAAAATCCTATCCTGCGTACTTAACCTCTCCCTAATGGCTACACTAGACTATTTCCCTCCCGTACGACACTACTCGGGTGGGCAACCTAAAAGTTCTGAGATCTATATTCTTTTCTTCCTCCTACTAGGGCTGTCATAGTAATAGACACCGATTGCACTATTGGAACTCCTATGATCTTTTTGTTGAGGTCTCACTAGCTCTTTCTTAAGGTCTTCTTGACCTATTGCAACTCCTGTGTTATTCCTTCTACATACATCCTCGACATTCATCAAAATCACTTCCTTTAAGGGTCCTAACGCAACTCCTGTATTATTCCTTCTACTTACATCCTCGATATTCATCAAAATCACTTCTGTTAAGGGTCCCTCTCGATTAGGAACCCTCTCACGTCCTTCCAGGAAAGAGTAGCACGATACTTAAAATTGTACACCACTATAACAACCTTAACTCTCAAACAGCTAATGATTTTTATCATTAAGCAACCTTTTCCTACAATAGTATGTAAATGATATTAGTTCCCCATTGTTACGCCCCAAAAAATAGGAGGCCGTGACTGCAAAACAAACCTCACCGTATATCGCTATAGTTCTAAAAGTAACAGTATACATAGAGAAACTAAAACTTCTAACGTAAAGTGTCTTTGCATAACAAAAGTCTATCACAATTCAATCCCAAAGATTCCCTTACAAAAAAAGATTTTCTATGCGCAGCGGCTAAACCAAATATGCCAATACATTACAATCAAAAGACCCCTATTCGGGTAAGATATTCAAGTTACAATTACAGGGTTTACGATACTATGCAAAAATCTATCTCAAAAATAATCGGTGTCATATCATTCGTTGTCACTTCCTTCACCTCTGGCAAAGGCAAGGTAGGAAAAAAAAAGGGGGTGAGCTCAAATAGCCCAGTAAGATAACAAAAGGATGAGTTATCAACAAAATAAACAGAGATGAATGTCGATATCAAATTAAAAGAGCAACCCATATCTTATTATCAAATATGGAAGCAACAAAATTATGCATGTAGTCGCATAACACGTGGATAATATACGTCCAACATGCTATAAACATACGAAGACTATGTTGGTCATAAAACCCAAATGTCGAACCAAACATACAAACATCAAACATGTGCTACCGGTAGCATGCTAGGAGTCTATTGCACGCTAACATCTCAAACATATGTCCAAAGGACCCTCTCAATCTGAGAGTTGTTCCACATAGTCATTTTCAATCTTAGATTGACGGTCACAAATATATAAATGCAAAGGTGTACTCATTAGAGCACAAATGGAGGAGGATGCACAATGGTACACACGAAAGCAAAAGTTCACCAGAAGTGAACCGATAAAGATGAACATAATTGGACAAAGCATAAGCTTTCAGATTTCGAAAGTACCTTCCCACAGTAAAAAGCGATAAAATCCCTTACCTCAATCAAGCTTTTGGACAAGGAAAACCTCAAGACACCACCTTAATACCAAAGGAGCTTCCCAAGCCTTCCAATCTCTCTCTCTCTCTCCATCGAAAAGGGAATGAAATAGAGAACAAAAAGGCTGGAAAGAAATAAAAAGACTATTTATAAGAAAGTAGAAAATTATATTATTCAATCGAAGCAGAAGAAGTTTCATTCGACCGAACACTTCAGACGCAAGATGCGTTTCCCAAAATTTTGAATTTTCACTCGACCGAAAACTATTCATTCGACCGAAAACTATTTTTATTCGACCAAAACTTTAGTCCCCATTCTTCCTCAAATAAACACAAAATTTTCATTTGAAGCAAAGCGGTTTTATTTGACCAAAAACTACTCTTTCGACCAAAAATTATTTTCATTCGACCGAAAACTACAGTCCCCATTCTTCCTCAAATCAACACAAATTTTCATTCGAAGCAAAGCGGTTTCATTCTACCGAAAACTACTCTTTCAACCGAAAACTATTCATTCCACTGAAAACCATTTCCATTAGACCGAAATCTTTAGTCCCGCCAAAATGTGTCTGCCCTCCCAATTGATTCGAATGAATCCAAGTTTCATTTGACCGAATCCCAAAAAAACATTTTTTCCGTACTTTCCTCAATATTTACGGAAAAAACACAAACTTTAAGGAAAAATTTTAGCGTAAGAAAAGAAAAATTTTGGGGTATTACACTCTCTCCCCTTAAAGGAATTCCGTCTACGAAATTAAAATCGTACCTTGAATTGCAAAAAGTTGAGGATGTTTTTCGCGCGTAGTGTCTTTGAGTTTCCATGTGGATTCTTCCATTGAATGGTTACGCCGAAGCACCTTAACCAACTTTATAGTTTTTGTGTGTAAAATTTTATCCTTGTGCTCCAAAAATTTTCACTGGGTGTTCCTCGTATGATAGGTCCTCCCGAATCTCCACAGGTTTGAAATGAATGACATGTGAAGGATCTGGCACGTATTTCCTCAAGGTTGATACATGAATCACATCATGTATTTGTGACAAACTTGGAGGTAAGGCAACTTGGTAAGCGAATGGTCCAACCCTCGGCAAGATTTTGAATGGTCCAATGAATCTAGGGCTAAGCTTGCCCTTCTTCCCAAGATGCATTACTCCCTTCCAAGGTGATACTTTGAGAAATAAATGATCTCCTACTTCAAACTCTAACTCATGTCTTCTATTATCAGCATAACTCTTTTGACGACTTTGAGCAACTAGCAAATTATCCTTCATCAAATGAATTTTCTCCGATGTAGCTTGTACTATCTCCGGCCCCAAGGCATCCAAATGTATCTCCTCTCCAACCTCAAACCAACAAGTTGGTGTTCTATATCTTCAATCATACAAAGCCTCAAACGGGGCCATAGCAATACTAGCCTGAAAGCTTCTGTTGTATGCGAACTCCACAAGCGGCAATTGATCACCCTAATTATTTTTGAAGTTTAACGAGCAAGCCCTAAGCATGTCTTCTAAAATCTGAATCGTTCTCTCTGACTATCCGTCACTTTGAGGATGATAAGCCGTACTAAGATTGAGTTGAGTATCCAAGGCATTTATCAAACCATGCCAAAACTTTGACGCAAAACATGCATCTCTATCCGAAACGATTGAAACTGGTACACCATGTAGTAGACCAATCTCCCAAATATAAAGTTTGGCCAACCTCTCCAAGCTATAGGTAACTTTGACCGAAATGAAATGCGCTGACTTAGTCAAACGATCAATTGTTACCCAAACCAAATCATGACCTTGCCTTGTCCTAGGCAAACCAAACACAAAGTCCATAGCAATACGTTCCCGCTTCCACTGAGGGATGGTAAGAGGTTGCAAAGGTCCAGCAGGTCCTTGATGTTCTGCTTTAACTTGTTGACAAGTAAAGCATCGAGCGATGAAATTCGTTATCTCTCTTTTCATATCGTTCCACCAAAACACGTCCCGTAAATCTTGTACATCTTAGTACTACCTAGATGAACTGTGAAGCCAAAACTATGCGCGTCTCGCAATATTTCCTCCTTTAACCCTACATTAAAAGGAATACACAATCTGTTTCCAAGAAGACGTAATGCGCCCCTTTGGCATCAATTCTGAACTCTGGCTACTGCCCCTCTTCGACTTGTTTTCTGATCTTATTAAATTTTGAATCCACAATCTGAGCTTGCTTAATTCTTTCGATCAAGGTAGGTTGCGCAATCAAATTACCAAAATAGTTTCCCATCCCAAAAACCAAAACATCTACACCCAAACTTTCAAGATCTGCAAGAATCTCCTGGCATGAAGTTTCTGTGTTCTTTTGACTGAGAGCATCGGCGACCACATTGGCTTTCTCTGGATGATACAAAATCTTGTAGTCATAGTCCTTAAGCAATTCCAACCATCGATGTTGTCGCATATTCAATTCCTTCTATGTGAATAAAAACTTAAGACTCTTGTGATCCGTGTATATCTCACACGTTTCACCATAGAGATAGTGCCTCCAAATTTTCAAAGCAAAAACCACCGCAGCCAACTCCAAGTCATGTGTTGGGTAGTTCACTTCAAATGTTTTGAGTTATCGCAAGCCATAAGCAATAACTCGCCCATGCTGCATTAATACACATCCCAAACCCTTTTACAAATAAAATGGGAGCGCCCCAAGGAGAGACGCTTAGGCGAATGAAGCCTTTCTCAAGTAATTCTTGGAGTTTCACTTTAAGTTCTTTGAGCTCAGTCGGGGCCATATGATAGGGAACTTTAGAAATTGGAATAGCTCCTGGTGTAAGATCTATAAAAAAACTCAATTTCATGATCTGGAGGAAGACCAGGGAGTTCTTCTAAAAACACGTCCGAAAATTTGCTAACGGCGGGAATAGTGGATAAGTTCTAAATAGCTGTACAAGTATCCACAATGTGAGCTAAATATCCTTGACACTCCTTCCAAAGCAAACGTCTGGCCCGCAAGGCAGATATAAGGCAAGATGAGGTAATGGAAATAGAACCCTTAAACTTGAACTCAGATTGACAGCGAATCGAAAAATGTACTTCTTTGGCATAGCAATCCAACGGGCATGATAAGAAGACAACAAGTCCATACTGAGAATGATATCAAAATCCCGAATATCCATAGCTATAAGGTCAGCAGGTAACATTCTACCCTCAATGCATACCAAGAAAGGCTTGTACACTGTAGATACTAATATAGATTTTCCCACCGGAGTATCAATCATTAAATCAAACTCTAAAAGTCGTGGGTCGGAACCCAACTTACATGCAAGGGAAGAGGTTATAAACGAATGCAAGGATCCAGGGTCGAATAGTGCATGAAATGAATGAGAACCGATGTAAACTGTACCTGCCACCACGTCATGCGAAGGAATAAGAGTAGTAAATAAATAACTAATACTTGTAATTAAAAATTAGAGAAGGTTAGTACTTAACAACAAATAATAATGGTAGCAAAGTTTGTAGAATTTAAATAAGAGAGAGGGAGAAGATTGGTGTGAAAAATATGAAAAAAAAGGGGGGTGAATTTATAGATTTTTCAATGTCCACAAATGACTAAAATGCCCGTTAAAACTAGCCGTTTATAGTTATTGGGGAGGATAAAAGTGAAAAAAGAATAAAAGAGTTCTTAGAAACTTGTTGGACGAAAATAACCCCCAAACTAGCAGTTATATATTTGTTGGGAGGGGGGGGGGGTAAAGTTGAATTTTGCAAAAAGGAGGAAATATAGCCATTGAGGGGAGGGGGTTCAGAATTTCAAAAATACGTGGGTGCCGGCCCTAAAAAGGGGCCAATCGAGCCGAGCTATTTTTAGGGCCAGACCCCGGCCTTTTTAGGGCAAGGCCGGGCTAGATTTTTTTCCAAAAAAATAGGCCTGGCCTGAGGCCCTATGGTCCAAGGCTGGTACTGTTGCTTTATAGGGCAGGATGGGGCCCGTCCGTGGGCCCTTTCACACCAGTAACTACACAAACACACAAACCCACACACACTCACACAACTACACAAACATACACCTGCACACACTCTTGTGCATACTCACACACATTACTGCTGCAATATCAACAGTACACACACACACACACACACACATACACTTCACTGCCATCACTTAAACACATACACCACCAACACTTCTCAGCCCCTTTGTTCCCAATCTATTCTGGTCACACTCAAAGGTCCACTTGGAGTCCATTGTGCATGACACGTCCGCACAAGCACAGCATTCAACGCTTTGAACCGGTCAAAGTGCCGTGCCCAAGTCACTTGCATTCTTTGCTTCACACACCTCACGCTCGACTTAGTCACCAATTATTTCACGCTACCGTGACTCACAGTACCACGTTCGTCGCGCTGCGACCACCTGAGCACCTTTTCACCAAAAACATCGACAGTTGGCGCAACCGGAGCGACGGGGTCAAGGGCATAAGCCTTGGCCAACCCCATGGGGTCGGCCTCGGCCTCCCCCAAGGCCATGAGGTCAGCCTTGGCCTCCCCCAAGGCCATGGGGTCAGCCTCGGCCTCAATAGGGGGTCGGTCTCGTCCTCCATGGGGTGTTGGCCTTGGCCTTTCCCCCCCGGTTGTTCACTGTTCGCGCAAAGTCCCTTTCTCGCTTTGATCACTTCATACACTTCGTATGTGGCTTTGGCACCTTGTTCGTCACGTGGGTACGTTTCATGTCCACACGCTCGTCGCAACGCAACTTTCGGGTTCATCATCGCTCATAAAAAGACCTACCGTCAGCGCGGCCGAAGTTCACCAAAAGGGGGAGTGGCCTTGGCCTCCCTTCATAGGAGTTGGCCATTGGCCTTGACCACCCCTTAGGGTCAGCCTCGGCCTCCCCAGGCGTGGTGGCCTTGGCCTTCCCCCAATCTTTGGCCTATGGTCTCCCCTCCCCCGCGCACTTATTTTCGTCTTTGCACCTCCGTGATGTTTACGGACGTTCGTACATCTACCTTACGACGTCCGTCATGCATCAACCTCGCGACGTCCATCGTCCGTGAACCTCGCGACGTCCGTCTAACATCAACCTCGCGATGTCCGTCGTCCACTGACCTCGCGACGTCCGTCGTGCACTGACCTCGCGACGTCTGTCGTGAACCGACCTCACGACGTCCGTCGTGCATCAACCTCGCACCATCCGTCATACATCAACCTCATGACGTTTGTCATCCGCGACCGCGCACCGCTTCTGCGATGCCCGTCGCCCAAAGTCGCGCACTACCACCGAATGACCCGTCACTGACGACCGCATACCATCACTTCCAACTTTGTCATTACTACATGTTGCATTCATCATTTTGTTATGATAGGTACACTCAGCTCAAATCCCATCTTCGGGACACCCGACGCGTGCCAGTGCGCCGCCCCCGCGACATTCGTCGCCGCGCCCGTGCCCCATCTTCATGAAACGTGCCCCCGGCACCAAGTATTGCT
The DNA here is from genome assembly GCA_033070095.1 of Escallonia herrerae. NCBI lineage: Eukaryota > Viridiplantae > Streptophyta > Magnoliopsida > Escalloniales > Escalloniaceae > Escallonia > Escallonia herrerae. The sequence continues at coordinate 704,792 of JAVXUP010000033.1, read as the reverse complement.
CCGCGACGTTCGTCGCCGTGCCCGTGCACCATCTTCATGATACTTGCCCCAGCACCAAGTATTGCTTCGCGACGTTCGTCGTCGCACCACTCTCATGACATGTGCCCCCGGCACCAAGTATTGCCTCGCGACGTTCGTCGCCGCACCACTCTTATGACATGTGCTCCGGTACCAAGTATTGTCTCCGCGACGTTCATCGCCACGCCCATGCGCCACAATCATGATACAGGCCTTCGGGCATCACACTTATTCACCACACCATGCGCCCCCGCCATGGACATGGAACATGCTTCGACCCACTCTCCAGAGTGTGCAGCATTCTGGGGGACTCCATTCATAGTGCTCTGGCACAAGGACCCATAGCAACAGGATGGACTCGTTACCACAAAGTCATCACCGCCACGAGATGGGCTCATTACCACAAAGCCATCGCCGTTACAATCACGGGGGTGCTCCGTTCGTAGTGCTCCGGCATGAGGACCCTTCGCAGTGGGATAGGTGACTCCTCCGGGACATTGTCTCGGCCAGAGTGCCTGCGTGACTGGCCTACGTGCTACGGCACTGGGGGCTTGCGTCTGCACCCTTATGGACTATGACCCCCGGGTCACTCCGAGACGGGAGCAGGTCTTCGGAGGGCGTCGCACCTAATTCACCTGGCAGTTGGGCATCGGGTCTTCCCCACCGCTGCCAGACCTATGGGACTCTGCAAGGGCTTGGATTGGAGGCTAGATCAAGGGGGTTCTCTGGCCACACTAACCTGTGGAAGCCAGTCTTTCCAGACAGACAGAGCGACGTTGTGCTGGGCAGGCCGGGTGAATATGCGATTCGACAGTCCGTGGAACACCGGCAACTGTGGACCCCTCGGTGACGTGTCATTCCCGAGGAACGCCACGTGTGGCGTGATAACATCACCATCTCAACCTCTATAAATAGAGGTCTTGAGAAGTCATTTGGGGGGTTTTTTTTGGACATTTTCATAACACTTTCACCTTCTCACTCTAGAATCCTAGAGAGAGAAACATACAGGACCCTGACTTCGGACCTAAGCATCGGACTGTAACTGTCGTCGTATATTCATCCTGCGCCATCGCCCTCGCAGCACTGCCACCCCTCAGGCTCTGTCTGGGAAGCCCTTGGTCTCTGCCCTTACTCCGCCCTTGCTATGTCTCACATCAACATACTTGGCATCTGACTCGGACTGCATTCCTTGTGGCACCTCCACGTCGACTGCGAACCCACTTTCCTTGGCATCACCCTTAAAACACACATACACATATTTTCACTGCACAATCTTTAACACAAACACACCCCAACACTGCAGTTGCAGAAGCAGTAACATTAGCAGATACCACCATTACTGCAGCAGCTACACATACACACACAGTGCTACTGCTACAACAACAACAACAACACACACAGCACTACTGCTGTAGCAGTTACATAGACACACATACACACAACATCACTGGTGCAGTAATAGCAGCAACTGCACAGCTATAGCTGCATGGCATTAGCAAGAGCAATGGCATCAGCGCAGCAACAACAGTACAACTATTTCACACACAGGCATTGTGTACTCACACACACCCATACACACACTACTACATACACTGAATCATAGTTATTAAAATATCCCCCTCCTCCCTTCTTCACACATAAGAACTCCAACACAGATTCTACCCACTCACTGAACTCTCACACACTCAAATCACATACTAATTAGAAATTACTCCAAAATTGACACACAGTTAGATTATAAAATGTAAATAGAGATTTTACCTTAAGGAAATTCTTAAATTTCCCTCCCTCTCTCTCTCTCTCTCTCTCTCTCTCATTTTTCTGCCCGAGCTGCCTTTCTTTCTTCTTCCTCTATTTTCTCTTCTTTCTTCTTTGTTCTGTTTTGTTTATGTTTTCCTTCCACTGTTCCTTCCTCTCTCCCTGAATTTCTCTTTTTCTCCTTTTGTTTCCTTTTATTTTCTTTCTTTAATTTTCCTTAAAGTTCCTTATCTAATTCATTAGTTTAATATTAAATTCATTAGTCATCACATAACCAAGTAGGTGGTGGCAATGGTGTGTAACATTGTTTCTGAAATCTTGAGATATACATGCCATCTTTTGAAAATTACAAAATAGCCTCCAAAATTTTCCTTATTTACAAAAATGACCCCAAACTTTTCAAACTTACATTTTTGTCCCAAAATCATTCTAACATTTCATTCTCGAACTAATACCCAAGCACTACTCAAAATTAATGTTCGTTTATTAATATTCGGGTCACAGATAATTGTTTTAAACTGCTTGAAAAATTGTGGGATATTACATATAACATTTAGGCACTACGCTTCTGTTGCGTCACTCAGATAACAACCACATAGTAGCTGAGCTAAATCTAACCATCGTACATAAATTCATGTCCCACGAATACCTGAACATAACGATTTAATTCAAATCTTAAGGTGTACTAAAGTACTAGACGATGGTCACATGAGGCTTGCACTCCACACAAGCTAACATGATAGGATAATCAATTCTTATAAGCACTTACACCTCCTAGAAAGATGGAAAATAGTAATCACTATTGTTTCACTGTGCACACTAATATCTTAAATCAAACGAGTCCAAACTGTTATCGAATTCATCGTGGATTTTGCACACGCATGTATGATTTTGCGCATGCATGTATCGCACCCCCACTAGAGTTTAAGGCTCTAAGTTATCGTATCACTGATGATTCGTAACCACATTATTTAGCAAAACTCTTTAGTCTTATCATTTGACATGCTATTTCACTTAAACGTTTAGAATCATTAAATTCATAAAGCAAATAACACGCGATCTATTATCACTTGTCTAGCTAAATCTCAACCTCATACCGAATCACCAAATAGATTTTCCACTTCTAATCCACGTTCTAAGAGTCTACTCTCACTCACCGATTATCTGAGGCTTAGGAGTCTACATAATTCCATGTCAAGGCAAGTGAAACTGTGCAAATTCTAATGGGCTAATTACACCTATGTCCCTGAGGTTAGGGTATAATTACAGGCAAGGACAATGGTTTGGACAAATTACACTTATATCCATTGATCAGAGAGAATCTTAAAAACCCTAACGGTTTCAGTAAAATGACTTCATTACCCTCAAGTTACAAATCTATTTTTTCAAATGTCATTATCTTTAAAATTATCTTTCTCCTTAAATTCTCTCTCTCTCTCTTAAAGTCTCTCTCTCTTTGCCCCCCCATTCCCCACCCCGCACACCACCCTTCTTCCCCCACCCCACCGCTGCTACCACCTTCCTCTCTCACCACCACCCGCACCCCCACCAAAGCTGCCGCGCTGCTGCCATCGCCGACGCTAATTCCCTGTAATCCAAACCTAATCACCTGCCTCTAGCACACTGATCTAGGCCTCATCGCCCTCACCTAGTCCCGCAGCCTCTTCGACAACATCACGGCCAACCTAGCCACGGCGAGGCAGCAACCGGTGGTGGAGGCATGATTGGCGAGATCGGCGATCTCATAGAGAGAGAGAGAGCTGCAGACAGTGTGGTCTTGCGAAGGGATTGCCGACAGGTGGGTGTGGGATGGGCTTGCCGGCGTGGTGGGGTGGTGTGGGGAGAGGCTTGTCGGTATGGTGGAGTGGCGCAGGGGAGGGAAGGACTCCCGGCGGTGGGGCGCATGGGAGGGAAATACTGCAGGCGATTTCAAATTCATTGAACCCTAATTTTCAAATTAGGGTTTTAGAACCTAATTTTCAAATTAGGATTTTGAAACCCTAATTTGAAAATTAGGGCTCTAATAAACCCTAATTTTTTAAATCTGGAGGATAATGTGGGGTTATTTAATTTTCTTTAAAAAAAGAAAAAGAAAGACTTTAAAAATTTTGGTATATACAGTGTAAGGGCATTAATGTCATTTTAAAAATATGCACATCAGTCAAAAAGTATAATTTTTTTAACGGAACCCTAATGGATGGATACGGATGTTACAATTTCAAAATTTTTTGTCACGATATGTTACATTTTGAAACTTAATGTCCTTGACTGTAATTATATCCTAATCTCAGGGACATAGGTGTAATTAGCCCAATTCTAAATCATGTAAAGTTACACATGCATAACATATTGTCAATTTGCAAATCATTTGGAAATAGAACATAGCAAATTTCTAATAATCATATTAACTACAAGTAGCAATTATAACATGTTACCATTTTGGAGCATATTAAACAAACACCAATCACTAACAAACAGTGATGGTTATACAACAAGCATCTAATGTTAATCATAATAAACAATGATCTCAATCAAGCATTTAGGGACCAAATGATAACAATAATTGCAATCTGGCAATCAAAACGTGAAAATCTTTACCAACATCATACCTATTGGCTCTTGAGATTTACGATACACTTTATGACATTCTGAAATATGACGAGTACATAAACAATGGTGTAGGTATGACGAAGTAAAGTCAACCCAGTGACTTGAGATAAATACGATCAATAAAAGTTATTAGTCCTTGATAGGATTTGTAGCTTTCCCATGGCCAGTGGGTCAGTTACTATCCCATAAAGTCCAAATAGTTTCAAAAGAGACAAGATAAATATCCTAGAAAAGGAATAAGTCGGCATTCAATTAAGTCGCAATTGAATTTAACATACAAAAGAACACAAGATGACAATGTAGGATCCCATACTTCTTATCGTATTAAGTCTAGTACCCTGAGCTGATCAAGCGCCTATACCTGCACTCCATTAAATCCCATATCATGCCCCAATAGAATTCCAGAACTTTTCCTATGTCTAAATCCATGAGCCGATGTGAGCTTAAATCCCTGATTCTGCCTCATCTTGGGCATTAGGCACCTTGTTATGCCGACTGTAAAAATTACTGACGCCTGGGAAAACTCTTACTTATCTCTCTTCTATCTACCCTGCCTCTATACATATTATTCTCTGTTGGTGGACTTGGCTTGCTCAAAAGCACGTGCCAAGTCTACATATTCCATATAGGTCATTATTTGAGCCAAAATCATTTTGTCTCTTAGTCTAGTCCTAAGTCCTTACTCAGACTTTCGACATCTATCTTCCTCCAACAGTAACATCCTTACTGCAAATCTAGTGAAATAATAAAACTTCATCTCAAATTTGTCTACCGACTCTTGATCTCCTTGCCTCACATTAACAAACTCCCTTATTAGGCCGAGGTACCTCTCTATCGAAGACCTCCTAGTCATTCATATTATCTCTACTATCAGGGGTACGAGGGCAAGTCATACTGATACAATGAACAATTATCAAGGTTATACTAACAGGTATCTAAAGAACAACACAATTATTAGCTAAAGGCAGACTTCTTAACTCTACCATCATCCTACCCTAACTCTCATCAATTGAAATACGATTCTACCAAATTGTATTACTTATACTATGTGGTTCCATGCTAAAAAACCATATATTAAGTTCTTAATACCACAAGACTGAACTGCCCTGACACCAACCGTAACAAAATCCCAAAAATGCAGAGCTCTGTTGCCCCAGACACTCAGAACGTTAACCTAGCACATGACATCAAACCTGTCAAATCATGTTCACCCACACATACTTCAAAGCATCTAAATAGACATCAACTCAAATTCTTCAAAAGTACAAGATCAAAAAAAGAACTGCTTAAACTTAAAATATTACAACTTAGGTTCTTTATACAATGACAAGCTAACAGTGTTGACCCACACAGGGGCCTTATTATACAGTAGTGGTGGCCTCATCGAAATCTCACACAGACTCTAAACTCATCCCGAGCATTTTACAACTGATCACCTGTAGAAGGGATTCAAATGAAGGGTGAGCCTTTGAGAGCTTAGTAAGGTTGTATAAGGACAACCGAAGGACTTAGAAAACAATTCAAAAGAATGCATCTGATGATAATTTTCAAATATTTCAAATGATCTAAATAGTTTGATGATTTTCAAAATGATCAAAATCAATCATAAAATAGATACCAAAATAAACAATACCAATCACGACAAGGTCCAAAACAATCACCGAAAGATCATTTTTAAAGCCATCATTCCAAAATACAATGATTGTTTGCCAAAGGATTATAACACGAGTTCAATGGCACTCTGGGAAGGGGTTTCAAAAAGCACAAACCCTTTGAGAGACAATCATTATCAATCATTTCCAAAACCATCATTGTAAGATACAATGTATACAAATTCATAAGAAAGTGACCAGGGCAAACGCAATGCAATTCAGGCAGCACAATATGCCATTCCATTCAGGTAACACCTCCCCACAGAACAGACCATCAGGTCAACACAAAAGACAACAATAATAATGAGCATTAACTTGAACTCAAATAACTAAAATTAATATGGGCTTCAATGACAATTAAGCATACTGATATAATTCATCACTCAGAATAGACACAAACAAATAACACAAATGAATGTGAACAATTATGTAATACTGTGACTTAATCTAACCAAGAATTAGATTAATATAGGGCATTAATTTTATTGATAGCATTATTTCTATCGATAATCAAGTATTAGAAAGGAAGATAAGGGGCTAGTTTGGCTTTGGGGCCAAAATATAATTTTACAAAAGTTATGGGGCCAAATGTAATTTTCTAAAAGTTGTGGGGTTAAAGTGCAATTCTGAGAAAGTTCAGAGGCTAAATTGTAATTTTGTAAAAATGGGGATTAGTGGCAAGAAGTGGTGTCATATTCTGGGGAAACTCTAAGGGGGTTAGACACATTCTACTTACAAGGGGTGACTAATTGACTTTATTATAAATTATGGGTTATGTGGAATAAAGAAGAAAAGAAGAGAGAGAGAGAGAGAGAGAGAGAGAGAGAGAGAGAGAGAGAAGAAAAATAGGGGAGAAGGGAGAAAGAAGAAAGGAAGAAGAGAGAAGAAAGAGAAAGGAAGAAGAAAAAGAAAAAAAAGAACCCTAAGCCCTAAAGGGTAAGCCTCTCTTCCCATGATCCAATTAGTGTTAAACTAAAATTATGGGTGATGCTTATGGTTTGTGTTCCCAACCTACTTTGGTCGCACCCAAAGGCCCAGTGGAGGTCCTGTTTTGCACGACACATCCACACAAGCAACAGTCAATGGTCAACGCTTCCAACCAGTCAAAACATCCATGCTCAAGTCACGTGCACTTCTCACTTTTATTACGTTACTTCATCACTAAGAATTTTATTTTTGCACGATGCCTCATCACGCTTCGACCGTCGCATGCCGCATGTCGCCTGTCAGCACGCCTTGGGGTCGGCCTCTGCCTTGGGGTCGGCCTCGACCTTGGCCGCGGCCTCCCCTTTGGGGTTGGCCTTGGTCTTCCCCCAAGGTTGGCCTTGGCCTTCCTCCAAGGGTTGTCCTTTGGCCTCCCTCCTTAGCACCTTTACTTCTCTTCAAGGGATCATGCATCGTCTGCGATACCCGTCGCCTGCGTTCCTGTGCTGACTTCGCAACGCTTGTCATCCGTCACCCGTCACCCGGGAGTCGTCTCCGTCAAGTTTGTTGCTGTTGCCCTAACGCCGTCACTGCGACCCCCGTCGCCCGCGTCCACACTGACTTCGCGACGCTTCTCACCCGTCGCCCGGGAGTCCTCTCCGCGATGCTCATCACCCGTCGCCAGGGCATTGTCACTGCGATCCCCGTAGTCCGCACTCACCAACTTTGCAATGCTTGTAACCCGTTGCCTGGGTATCGTCATAGCCACCCCTGCGCCTATCGTCGGTGCCGCACGCCATCACCATACATACTCCGCTATGCCTATGCGTCACGCCGCTGATACAGCCATGTCCCCTAGCTCTATATCACATTATAGTTCCCCCGACACCTTACTCACTCTGTTACGCCCATGCGCCATGCTGCTGATACAGCCATGCCACCAGGCTCTCTGTCACAATGTCGTGCCCCCGGCACCAGACACACTTCATTAAGCCCATGCGCCACAATCATGTTACATGCCCCTCAGGCACCACACTCATTCACCACACCATGCGCCCCCGCCATGGACATGGAACATGCTTCTATCCACTCTCCAAAGTATGCAGCATCCGGCGAGGATAGGCGACTCCTCTAGAACACTATCTCTACCAGGGAGCTTTTTAACTCCACTTCTAGGACACTATCTCCGTCAAGGAGCTTTTCAACTCTCCTTCTGCAAGGTAGACAGCTCCTCCAAGATGCTACCTCAACCCGTCAAGTAGACGGGGTCCTTTGGGATGCTACCTCAACGTGCTTCGAGTGCTCCAGCATAAGGACTCACCCGCGGGATAGGCTTGCTCTCTAAGACACTATATCTGCCAAGGAGCTTTTTAACTCCCCTTCTGCCAAGTAGACGGCTGCTCTGGGATGCTACCTCGGCCCGTCGGGTAGACAGCTCCTTCGGGATACTACCTTGACGCGCTTTGAGTGCCTTGACATAAGGACTCCCCTGCGGGATAGGCGACTCATTCGGGACACTATCTCTGCCAGGGTGTCTTCGTGACTGGCCTACGTGCTCCGGCACTAAGGGCTTGCATCAGCACCCCTATGGACTATGGCCCCCCGGGTCACTTCGAGATGGGAGCAGGTCTTTGGAGGGGATTGCACCTAGTTTCCCTGGTAGTTAGGTGTCGAGTCTTCCCCACCGCTGTCAGGCCTTTGGGATTCTGCAAGGGCTTGGATTAGTGGCTAGATCAAGGGGGTTCTCTAGCCACATCAAAACTGTGGGAGCCAGTCTTTCCAGATAGACAGAGCGACCCTGTGTGGGGCAGGCCGGGTGAATATGCAATTCGACAGCCCGTGGAGCACCGGCAGCTGTGGACTCTTTAGTGATGTGTCACTCCCGGGGAGTGCCACGTGTAGCGTGATGACATCATCTTCTCAACCTCTATAAATAGAGGTCTTGAGAATTCATTTAGGATCTCTTCTTAGACTTAAACATTTTTTACTTTCTCAGTCTAAAATTTTAGAGAGAGAAATATACATGACCTTGACTCTGGACCTAAGCATTGGACTGTGACTATCGTCATATATTCACCATGCGCCATCGCCATCGCAGCACTGCCACCCTCAGGCTCTGTCAGGGAAGCTATTGGTCTCTACCCTTGCTCCATCCTTGCTGTGTCCCGCATCAACATACTTAGCATCTAACTCGGACTGCATTCTTTGTGGCACCTCCACGTCGACTGCGAACCCATTTTCCTTGGCATCATTTTGGCTACTCCATTAGGGAGGTGAGCATCGCAGTGCAATTCATCCCTTGCCTGACAAACCTAAGCAACCATGCCTCAGCAATGCAGGACCATAAGGACTACTAGCCAAAGCCTCAACCCAGCCATCCAAGAGGATCATCACATCGAGAACTAAGAGAAGACCAGCCATAACCAACTCCAGGCTTCCCCCAGGATGGATACACCCAATGTAGCCGCATTCGTCAATGCCACAATCCAACACCTTGCTCCTACCATCACTGAACTCTAAGTCTCTCAATCTTCTCTCATGGATGTCATCTTAGAAATGCAAAAAATCAATCGAAAGTATTGACTTCACAATCCCTGACTTCTCAAGGCCTCAGAGCTCCCACCCTGTGCTCGTTACTCATCTTGTATCATCCCAAGCTATAGGGTTGGCCCCTTCTACTCAGATCCAGCCTTCAGGGTCTGGGCTAGTCTTGGACACTACCCAGGTCCCAGTGTCGAGACCACCACTGCCTTGGTCCCCCGGTCCCTCGACAGTGGGACTCACGGCACCTCAGCCCGCAGCGCCACGCCTTACCCTTGCTCGAAGTACTTCAAAGACTCACAACTCAATTAAGATGAAGCCTAACCCGAACATAACCAATTGACACCCAAACATAACTCATGCCCCTGACTTGCTTCAGTCGACCCTTCTTGACAATCGGCCTCTAGCCGCCGACACTACCCATATGCAAACCATACCCCAACAAGTTGTTCCTCACCACCAACCCCTCTCTACCATTGTCATCCCATCAATGCGTCAGGTTGCCCCATCTAGGGGCTCTAGTGCCAGGATCATCCTGATAGGCAGCAAACCCTAACATGCTTTGTATGTCACCAAGCATGACCTTGACGCCATCCTCCGTCATCTCAAGTAGTCATCCTTACCACACTCCCCCTCTAAACTGTCTAGGCATGCTCCCTACTCTGGCAACCTCACTACTAAGCCCTGCCCTGTCAAGTACAAGCAACCAGCCTTCACGTTGTTCAATAGCAAAGAGGTCAATGCCTTCGAGCACCTCACCCATTTTTTTGACTCCCTAGAGCACTACAGGGAGGATGACACTTTAAAGTTCTGTGAATTTCACAAGTCCCTAACTGGCCTCACCTACTCTTGGTACCACCAGATCCCTAGTGGCACTATCCACTCCTGGTCTGACATGGTTCAACTCTTCCTTGACAAGTTCCACTATGAAACGAAACGTGTGACCATCGTTGACATTTCTGGAATTTGCTAGAACCCCAGGGAAGACCTCAATGCCTATGTTACGTGAGTTCATCACAAGTGCTTGCAGTGCACTGAATTAAGCAAAGATGAGACCCTTGTGCCCATTTGCATCAAGAACATGAAAGACACCTACATGGGTTACCTTGAAAATCTCCAGCTTCAGTCTTGAGGACATCTCAAGGAAGCTGCACGACGCACCTATGACTCAGTAGGTCCGTCAAAGATCCTGAAGCCCCAAACTCAACTTGCCTTGGCCACGACAGTGGAGGCAACTAGTGACGACGACAACAACAGCAAGGGCCAATCCCAAGGAAGGGATGGGCGTCGTGACAAGAGAGGGCAACTGACGCCTGCCTCAGCATACCCGTAAGACTGAAGACTGTCATAGCTCTCCTCGAGACCTGGATCAACGATAATACCATAACCCTTCCATATGCCAAATCTAAACCTACCCCAGAAGACCTCGGCCATCTCAACTCCTGTTCCTATCATCGAAAGGTCAGTCACGGCCTCAAGTGGTGTAGGGGCCTCAAGTTTTCCTTTGCTGACAAGATTGCGTCCGGAGAGCTCAAACACTAAGTGCAGGACATATGACCCACCCGACAAGCCTTGGCCTGCCTTAGTGCATTTTCCACACTTGTAATTTTTATCCTTCATTTTGCAAGTTTCCATGTACGCCATCCCCATGTACCAATTTTGCCTATCTTGCACGAGTCTATTTACACCATCCTTGATGCCATCACCTACTCCCTTGAGGGCTTCATCACTTTCCAACCCCTTCAGCCTCACATCCCATAGCGACTTGGTACGTGGTGCACTAGGTGGCTCGAGCCACGCTACTAAGTCTCCACTCTGTCAATTGACATCCCCTCAGGCCTCGTGACTTCCCTTGCCAGGTATGCATGCAACACGTCTCACCGACCTTCCCTGCCTCCGGTACTCATTTGGTTGCATCACCACCCCTTGTCCATTTTTTTGACACTTAGAAAAACATTCTTCGATTTTCGGAGCCCGGTCACAGCACCCTTGCCCGAACTCCACTTTCCCTTTTTTGAGACTTAGAAAGAAATTTCAAAATTCTTCTTCCATGTAGTTCCTCACCCCTCTCATCCTCTTTCCAACACTTTTGAAAAAATTTCAACAAAATTTTTTTTCACTCTCCTTAGCCATATGCTCCTTCCAACACCTAGACACGTTCTCAACACTTAGAAAAAAAAAACTTCAAAATTTTCATCTCCCCGACATACTTCCAACATTCACTCTCTCATCACTCTCTCTGTCTTCATTCATTCTCCCTCTCACATTACCCAACATTAGATCTTCACCTCATCCATCACTACCATTTCCCCACCTTTTTACACAATCTCTCTCTCTCTCTCTCTCTCTCTCTCTCTCTATCTATCTCTCCTCAATTATCATTCACTCCCACCATCCCACTCCTCTCATTCTCTTCTTGTACATTTTGAAAACTTTTATGGGGGCACCCTCCTTAGGGCTACACATAAAAAAAATCAAATTTAAAATTCAAAAGAAAATCGAGATTGGACAGCTCGCGTTCGCCCGGACCCGTGTGCCCATTTGCGCTACCCGACCCACATCCCTCACCCAAACCCTAGCCCTATTGTTTTCCCTATCTCTTTCTCCTTCAAGTTAATGCCCCTTACGGCACCACCAACCTCCCATGGCCTCACCATTTGACCGGCAACCCCCATGGCACACCCTTCGCAGGCGACCACCCCCATCCCTTCCTCGGCCTCGGCCTCCCCCCTCCCTCCTCATTCTCTTCTCTCTCCCTGCCGAGCGGCATCTCTCCTTGCCATCAAGCTTTCTTCCCCTTCCTCTTTTCCCACCTACAGCCACCACTTCAGCCTCGGCCCCTCTCCCCCTTGACCTTAGCCGCCACCGCCCCCTCTTCCCTTAATCCTTTCTCACCTCCTCCCTCAGCCTCCTCCCCTTTTTACCTTCCACATCTGGCCTCAGCATCCCTCACCCCTCCACCCTTGGCCTCGGCCTTCCACCTCTATCCTCTCCCTCTCTTCTCTCCCCACACCCCCGCAAGCTACAAGGCCTCGTGTCGCCATCGTTGCCCACCCCTATTTCAGCCTTCGCCCCGCACTAACTTTCGGCCTCCCTTTCAACCAACTCCCAAAGGTAACACCCATCCCCTCAGCCTCTCCCTCCCTTCATTCTCGACATCCATCACCAAGGCCACCCTCTTTGGATTCATATTGCACCCAAGGCCGCCACCAACTTTGGCCTATCTCTCTCTCCTATTTCGGCCTTCAGCCTCCTCTACCCACCTCGGCCGAACACTAACATCCCACACAGTCCATCATCACCACCATTCTCACAAATACTATAAAAAAAAAAACTGCAACCCCTGTTGCCCACGTGCCAATTCTACAACCGTGCCCCTGAGACCCATCGTCGTGCCCCTGTCGTGATACACCAAGCATTCCAAGGTTTCAGTAAGTGGTGCATGCATGAGGTGGCTCGAGCCACCTACTCTTCATACTCATAATGCAATGACAACGTCCACGACTCTCTGGCCAACAGACATTAGAAAGGCTTCTAAGCATGAACCGACATTTATGCGTGCAGTGCTCGCTTGAGCCACCCCTCCGCGCATAGCACATGTAAGAGGCTTATGTTCCCAACCTACTCTGGTCACACCCAAAGGCCCAGTGGAGGTCCCATTTTTCACTACACGTCTGCACAAGCAACAATTAATATTCAACGCTTCCAACCGGTCAAAACAAGCACGTTCAAGTCACGTGCACTTCTCACTTTTGTTACGTTACTTCGTCACTAAGAATTTTATTTTTGCACGATGCCTAATCACGCTTCAATCGTTGCATGCCGCATGTCGCCCGTCGGTGTGCCTTGGTACTTGCACAAGGAGGTTGGCCTTGGCCTCCCCATTGGGGTCGGCCACAATCTTGGCCTCCTTTTGGAGGTCGCTCTCGGTCTCCCCTTAGAGGTCAGCCTTTATGTTTGGCCTTGGCCTTCCCCCAAGGGTTGGCCTTTGGCCTCTCTCCTTAGCACCTTCACTTCTCTTTAAGGGATCATGCAGCCTCCGCGACACTCATCGTCCACGTGCCGACTTTGCAACGCTTGTAGCCCGTCGCCAGGCTGTCGTCTCCGTGACGTTCGTCGCCTGTCGCCATGACCCCTTTGCTTGCATCCGCACCAACTTTTCGATGCTCGTCGCACGTCGCACGTGGTCCGGGCATTGTCTCCGCGATGCTCATCCCCCGTAGCCCCTGGTGCCGTTACTGTGACCCATGTCACCAACATTTGTGCATGCCAACTTCGCGATGCTCAATGCTCATCGCTCATCACCTGGGAGTCGTCATTGTGACCCTCGTCGCCTGTTGCCCAGACGTCTTCTTTATGACCCTAGTCACTGGTGCCCACGCGCCGTCACCATACACACTCTGCCTTGCCCATGAGCTGTGTCGCTAATACAGCCATGCCCCCTGGCTCTCTATCACACTACAGTGCCCCTGAAAACTTACTCACTCCGTCATGCCCATGCACCACACTACTAATACAGCAGTGCCACCAGGCTCTCTGTCACAATGTCATGCCCCTGCACCATACACACTTCATCGCGCCCATGTGTTACAATCATTTTGCATGCCCCCCGAGCACCACACCCATTCACCACACCATGCACCCCTACCATGGACGTGGAACATGCTTTGACTCACTCTTCAGAGTGTGCAGTATCTTGAGGGGATAGGCGACTCCTCCGGGACACTATATTTGCCAGGGAGCTTTTCAACTCCTCTTCTACCTGGTAGACCTCTCCTCCGGGATGCTACGTCAGCCCGTCAGATAGACAGCTCCTTCGGGATGCTATCTCGACATGCTCTGAGTGCTCCAGCACAAGGACTCATCTGGGAAGAAAGGTGATTCCTTCGGGACACTATCTCTGCCAGGGAGCTTTTTAACTCCCCTTCTGCCAGGTAGATAGCTCTTTTGGGATGCTACCTCGACATGCTCCAAGTGCTCCAACACAAGGACTCCCCTCGGGATATGCTCGCTCTCTAAGACACTATCTCTGCCAGGGAGCTTTTCAACTCCCCTTCCACCAGTTAGATGGCTCCTCCAAAATGCTACCTCAAACTGTCAGGTAGACGGCTCCTTTGAGATACTACCTTGACGTGCTCCGAGTGCTCCAGAACAAGGACTCGCTGGCGGTATAGGCAACTCCTTCGTGGCACTAACTTTTCAACTCCCCTTCCACCAGGGTGTCTTCGTGACTGGCCTACGTGCTCTGGCACTGGGGGCTTGCATTGGCACCCCTATGGACTATGATCCCCTACGTCACTCCGAGATGAGAGTAGGTCTTTGGAGGGCATCGCGCCTAGTTCGCCTGGCAGTTGGGTATTGGGTCTTCCCCACTTCTATCAGGCCTGTGGGACTTTGCAAGGACTTGGATTGGTGGCTAGATTAAGGGGATTCTCTGGCCAGACCGACGCTGTTGGAGCCAGTCTTTCTAGACAGACAGAGCGACCATGTACGGGGTAGGCCAGGTGAATATGCAATTTGACAGTCCGTGGAGCACCGGTAATTGTGGACCCATTGATGATGTGTCACTCCCGGAGAATGCCATGTGTCACGTGATGACATCATCATCCCAACCCCTATAAATAGAGGTCTTGAGAATTCATTTGGGATCTCTTCTTGGACTTGAACATTTTTCACTTTCTCACTTTAAAATTTTAGAGAGAGAAACATACAGGACCTTGACTCTGGACCTAAGCATCATACTGTGACTGTCATTGTGTATTCACCCTGTGCCATCACCCTCGCAACACTACCACCCTCATGCTCTGTCTGGGAAACCCTTGGTCTCTGCCCTTGCTCCATCGTTGTTGTGTCCCACATCAACATACTTGGCATCTGACTCAGACAGTATTCCTTGTGGCACCTCCACATCGACTGTGAACCCACTTTCCTTGGCATCAGTTTGTTCATGGTGTAACCGACCATGAGGATGGGGTTGTTAGGTGTATATGTGGGCTACGTGAGTGTTAGAGAGTGAAAGGGGATGGGGGAGCAGCTGTTGAAGCTACTAGGGTGAAGGGGGGAGGCTGTGAAGGGGCTATGTGGGTTTAGCATGCAGGCGTAGCCAACTACTACCATGGCGGTTGTGTTGCCACGTTTAGGGTGTTGAGCGATGATGGAAAAGGGGTAGGGAGAGGGAGAGGGTGGTGTGGTGTGGTGGTATAAGTGTAGGGGATGGGAGGTGAGTGAAATTAGGTAGAAGAGACAGGTGGAGGTGACCAAAAATGGAGGGGACAACAGAGGGAGGTGGGGAGGAAGGGGGAGGAAGGTGTTGGTAGAGAGGGGGAGTTTGTGTGTGCGTTAGGGTGTGAAAATGAGGGAAATTGAGGAGGTTGCATGCCATGGCCGTGAAGGGGAGGTACTCTACAGTGGTAGGAAGGAGAAGGTGTGAGTGTATGAGGGTCTGTTGACGTGTGTGTTTGATCCAAAATTAGGTGAAGAGTGACTGTAATCGTCACTAAAGGTAGCTAGGTTAATTCTGTCCATTAATCGAATTTTGAAAAATAGCTCGATTCAGATTTAGACAAAGTAGAAAAATAAAGACCCAAGTTAGTTTTAAGAGATCTATACTATGGAGAAATTTCAGATTTTTCCGAGGTCGGGAAGTGGGTTAACGTGCGTCGTTATTATGAAATATTATGGTGAAATTTAAAATAACTAATGTCGTTTCACATGAAAATTTTATGAGGGCCCTAAGATGTTGAAATGTTCCATTTCTCAAAGTTTCTTACCATTTCCAAGTCGATAGCTATTGTTGGCCGAACCGACTTTTAAGCACTCGGTTTGGATACCAATTCGAAATTTTCGGGCAAAAATTTTCTAAAATGCTTTTTAGCTAAAAAAAATAACTTCAGGGAGCTTAAAGTAGCATTTCAAGGTGTTTTTGAGATTTTTCCGGTGTTGAGAATCTCCTAGGAGAATTTTGATAATTTGCCACCCAAAGGGTATTTTGGTAATTTTTCCTATAAAATTTTTTGAGGGACTTTTTGGTTCAAAAATGGATGTAGTACATCTAAAAAGTGATTTGGAAGTGGTTTTGGGGTGTTAGTGGCAAAACGGCAATCAGGGAGTATTTTAGTAATTTGTCATGTTAACGCTAAATTTTTTGGAACACATACTGACGAATAGGGTATACTAGTACCATTTACAACATGAATTCAAAAGAGACACAAGTTGGACTAATAAAGAAAGGAATGATACAAATGGCACTAGCACTACTCCTTAAAACTGTGGGTGATGCCTTGTCATCACATCAACTACTTCATCCTTTGCAAAGCATTCGAAGTGGCGAGAGGTGAGGAATGGTGCTAAAACATCTAAAATGAGGGATTTGTTATCGATGATACGTCGATTAAGGATCCGGTTATTGAATCGAATTAACTAGCTGTCATAAGATGCTATGAATGATTAAATGGGAAGGGGTAGAATAAAGAGTGTGTATATATTTGAATGATGTCTAACGAGCAAGGTATTATTTGAAGAGGTGATGCCGCTCGTTGCAATCAGAGGTTGCGAGTTACTTCAGCTATCAGCCAATGAGGTAAGGACAATGTGGTTCTGATATGCTAATTCATTGTTTTGATTAGTGTGCCATGTTGATGATGTTTTTATTAGACTCTTGTTGTTAATATTTGACACTATACTCATTGTGACCGGTATTCGTTTATTTGAAGTATTTGTTAAGGACTTAAGGTAGAATAATTTCCCTTAGTCTGCCCATTGATAAAGTTTCGTAAGAATAATTTGTGTCCTAGTTTGCTATAATACGATTCGATTAGCATACCTGACATTGGTAATGATATAAATAGGGGTTGTTGTGTGGTTGTTGTGAGATGTTGGCAATTATGGTAGCCGCTATTTCTCTAGATTGAGAAAGTGTTGAGGAGTTGTGGTTAAATTTTTCCAGAGTATGCTCTGTCATTGATTAATGATGTTATGTAGAGATGGGTGCGTTGTTGCGGTGTAATGTTGGCACTTATTGGTAGTCAACATTTCATCTATTTAAGAACGTTACTGAGGGCTTATGGAAAATTTCTCCTGAGTCCGCCCTGTCGTTGTTTGGTGATGTTATGTACAAATTGTGGTGTGGTGGTTTAGAGATGTTGGAAACTATTGATGACCGATATTTCTCTTACTTAAGAGCGTTGTTGAGGACTTGTGGTTAAATTTTTCCCCAGTCCACCCTATTGATGATACTTATGTTGAGTCCCTATAGTTATCTTTGAAACACTGGTCGATTTTTTGACCTGTTATCTCCCACTTGGGTTGTGCTATTGAGAACATAAGGTGGAATATTTTTCCTTAGTCTATCCCGTTGATGAAGTCTTGTTGTTTTAGTTGTAACGCAGTTAGGGGCAAACACTTTTGTAGTTTTCCTTCTTGATCACAGCATCTCTTTTGATTATTTGAGACTGAGATGAACATCATGTATGATGGGACATCAAAAATAAGGAGGATGGCCTATGAAATATGATCACTGGAAAAAAAGGACGTATGGTGCACGAGTCGAGTCTATCATGTCTGAGTTGCATTGCATTTGATTTTATTTTGATTTTAATGACTTGTATTTTGCTGGTGTTTATTTTTGTGATTTCCTCTTTTATTGTTCGCTTGCATAGTCAGTCAGTCAGTCAGTCTTGTCCATGACGAGGTGGAAATAATGATGCTCTGTTGGGCCTTGAAGCCGCTTAGTCTGACAAAAGAAAAATTATCGTTTGACAAATTATGTTGATGCTGAAATTTATTGTATACTCTTGATTCATTGCTATTGTTGAATTGATTATTATTCCTCCGAGTCTCTCGAATCACTTGTACACGATACTCCTTGTGTTGTCTTTACTGGGTATTTGTGCTCATTCTTTATGTTGTGCAGGCTATATGGTTGATCAAGGAGAACCCTCTAGGAAGGGGCATGAAACAAGCTAGAAAAGTTGAATAAGGGGATAAGTTGAGTGAGGTGAGACAATCTAGAAATGGTAAGATAGAGATTGAGCTGCGAGATAAGTTGATAAGAGTTACATAATTACAGTGTGTAATACATTGTAAATGTATGTGTTGTTTAAGGACTTGAAAGTCTTCCGCTGCAGTATCATGTATGTTTGTAAGAAAATTTTTGTAATGACACATTTTGGAGTGTTTGATGATGTGTGAAGGTGTAGTTACTCTGTATTTTACACAGGATTTTTTATTATGATCGATAACTCAACCAGATGACGCCTTCAGGGTTGAGGGTGTTGTAAGTTGGTATTCAAGCTTAGGCATATAATTCTATAGACTTTTGAAGTGTTTGGTGGAATGCCTCAGTTGTCGATTAAAGGAGTAGAAGAACAATTTTGATAAATTAGCTTAGGATGATGGTTGAGATATGTGGGCCGAGGTTGGCTAAGGCATATCTATATTATGACCTCAGCATTCTTACTATTGATGTAGGGAATGAAAGAGAAACAAGTTGACTTCGATTGGAAGGATGGTTTGATGTTGATAAGGTTGAAGTGTCGGATCCTGAAGGTTCTGGATAAGATGGAATTAGAGTTGAAAGAACTGGATAAAGGTCAGATAGGAATTGAATTCAATGGACGTCAATGTGTGGGTTATCCAAAAAATATGACATGTTGTTCGTGATTGCCCTTTTAATAGGGCTATACCTTAAGACAGGTGACGACTGATTCTAAGAGAGAGAGTCATTGAAGTGTAGAATTGCTGAAGGAGCGTTATGGCTTTTCTGAGATTAATGGTTGTACGAGCGAGGGTGGAGTCCGCTTTCATAAACGGACCGAAGGTTGTTATTGAGGAGGAGAATGGTGATATGGAACTAGTATTATTTACATACTATCGTGGAAGGGGCCATTCAATGATGAAAAACAATTAGTTGTTTAAGAATGAAAGTAGTTAATATGGTGCATAATTTTAAAAATGGTGCTACTCTTTCCTGGAAAGACAAGAGAGGGTACCCAATCAAGAGGGACACTCAACATAAGTGATTTTGGGGAATTTCAAGGACATAAGTGGAAGGAATAAGTAGGGACCTGCATTAGGTCAAAAAGATCGTAGGAGTTTCAACAGTACAACCAATGGCTGTTGCTACGACAACGCTGATAGAAGGAAGAAAAGAATGAAGATCTCAGAACTTTCAGGATGCCCGCCTGAGTGGGATCTCATGGAAGGGAAATGTTCTAATGTAGACAAATACGTGGATTTGAGAGATGGAGAGAATAGTTAAGGTAACAAGATGTGGGGAAACATTAGAAGATGATTCTTGCCAGCCGTACATAAAGAAGGGGGGCAGTTATAAGTGATTACAAGTACAGGCACAAACAAGTTGAGGACAGTAAGAGGACCTATTGTGCCTATATTACTTGGAATAGGTTCATGTAACATGTTGATAATAAATATTTTCTGCTTAAATTGCAGGGTAAGTCAGAGACAGGTTTCTCATGTTAAAGTAGAAGGATAGAAATATGGAAAAGTATATCAGGGAATTTGGTGAGTTGGCCTATTTGCCCTCATTAGGTGATGATAGAAAAAATTGAAAGATGAAACAAACTGAGGAGACTTTGAAAATAATCCTTAGAAAGACAAGTAAAGAGGTTCCTACGAAGAATTGCTACGTAAGTAGTAGAAAATTCGAGTGATGTAGGTAGAGAATAAAGACGTCTAAGAGGAAAGAACAAAGTAGGGACGGAAAAAAGGTAGAATCCAGTATCGAAACTAATGAAGAAGAGAGTAGAAGAAGAACAGTCCGGACAAAGTTCAAGACAAAGAGGGGGAAATAAAGAATGTAGATTGTGTAAATTGAGGCATGAGAGTATGGACTATGTTAACGTAATTGAAGAATGTCTTACATATGTGAGTAAGACACCGAGCTAATGTTCAAGATGAATCGAAGGGGTTGTGTTAAATGTTAACAACCATGGCATATTGTAAGGAGGTGCTCTAAGGGAGGGTGATAGTCATGGAAAGAAAAAAGAAACGGGGGTTTATGAGATTACGTATTAGTTATCAGAGTTGAATAAAGTGCGGGTCAGGAAAAAATATTCATTACCTGATATAAATGATATGTCGATCTGTTGCAGGGTGCTAAGTGTTTTCTTTCGGAGATTGAACTTAGAACGGGTCATCACCAGTTAAGGATAAAGAAGGATGATATTGTAAAGACTGTTGTCATTAGAAATAAAGATTAACATTATGAATTTTTAGTGATGTCATATGGATTAACTAATACCCCTCTGGCATTTATGAATTTGATGAATCAAGTCTTTCAAGTGTACTTGCTCAATGTGTCTTCGCCTTATTGGTGACCTTATGAATGGTACAAAGAGCAAAGAAGAGCTTGCACAATGGCAATTTTTGGCAAATCTTAAGAAAGCTAAGTTGTATATCAAATTCAAGAAATATGAAGTTTGACCAGGAAATATGGACGTACGGGGTTCATGCGAAAGAATGTCAAAGGAGTCTGAAGAAATTGAAAAGATAAAAATGGGGATTATTGAACATCGGTGTTTGAGATTAGGAGCTTCCTAAGCTTAGCCGAAGGCTACTGGAGAGTTATTGACAATTTCTCTAAGATGCCCTATTGGGAAAGAAACTGACTGTGATAATTACTACGCCAAATCAGTAAGGATGTGAACAAACTCAAAGTCAAAGGAGGAAAGGAAGTAATGGTTTGTTTCACATGAAAATACAACTAACGCTTCTCCATCAGATAAAGGAAGCTCAAGGATTAGATTAGATAAAAAGATGCACGCAATCCAGTGAGATTTCAAAAGAAATGAAAAATAAATTTTGATTGTGATGAGGATAGTAATTAAGAAGATGAAGGTAGAAATATATATGTTCTGCCTAATGATGAATTGAGGAAAGGAATTATAAGTGTACTCGTAGATTGAGGTACCGATTCACTCAAGGGAGACATAAATGTTCTGTGAGTCACGGTAAAATTTTTGGTGGCCTAGCATGAGCTGGGATATATCAAAGTTTGCATCTCGATGGTTGACTTGCCAACAAGTAAAAGTGAATCATAAGAAGATAGCGAGATAGTTACAACCACTCTTTGTACCTGAGTAGAAGTGCGAACACATTACAATGGATTTTGGTATTAAGGTTACCACGAAACACTAAGAGATATATGTCTATCTGGGTTGTAATGGAAAGGTTGACAAAGACGTCCCAATTTATTCTTATCCAGGAAGAATATTCTTCTTAACGACTTGCCCAAACTTATATTAATCGAGTGGTTAGCCGTTATGGAGTTCCAGTAACTACTGTGTACGACAGAGACGCAAGATTTATCTTTAGAAGTTGAAAAGGTTTTCAAGAGGAAATGAAAACGAAATTGACCATGAGGAAAGCCTTTTATCTCAAACGGGTGGCCAATCATAATGTATGATATTAATATTGGAAGAATGTTGAAGGCCTGCATTAACTATTTTGGTAGAGCATGGGGTAAACAATTACCTCGTTGAGGAAGTGGGGGAAGAATAATTTTTTTCCTAGTATGCTATGATTTGATTCAGTTAGCATACCTGACGTTGGTGATGATAATTGCATAGGGATTGTTGTTTGGTTGTTGTGAGATGTCACCAATTATTGATAACTAATATTTCTCTTGATTAAGAACGTTGTTGAGAACTTGTTGTTAAGTTTCTCCCGAATCTGCCCTGTCGTTGATTAATGATGTTACATAGAGATGATGCGTTGTTATGGTGTAATGTCGGCACTTATTGGTAACCGGCACTTTTCCTATTTAAGAACGTTGATGACTTGTGGCAAATTTCACCCGAGTCCGCCCCTGTCATTGTTTGATGATGTTATGTAGAGATTGTTGTGTAGTGGTTATGAGATGTCGATAATTACTGAGGACTGATATTCTTCCTATTTAAGAGCGTTGTTAAGGACTTGTGGTTAAATTTCTCCCGAGTCCGCCCTGTTGATGATGCTTATGTTGAATCCTTGTTGTTATCTTTGAAACATCGATCGATCTATTGACTCAGTATCTCTTGTTTGGATTGTGCTGTTGAGGACATAAGGTAGAATAATTTTCCCTTAGTCCTTCCCATTGATGAAGCCTTGTTGTTTCAACTGTAAAGTGGTTAGGGCCAAGTACTTTTGTGAGTTCCCTTCTTGATGACAGTGTCTCTTTTGATTATTTGAGACTGAGATGAACATCTCATATAATGGGACATCCAAAGTGAGGAGGATGGCCTGTGAAATATGATAACTGGCAAAAAGAATGCAATGCGCGCGAGTCGAGTCTGTCATGTCTGGTCAAGTCCAGTCTATCGAGTCTAAGTTGATTTGATTTTATTTTGATGTTAATGACTTGTATTTCGTTCATGTTTATTTATGTGATTTCCTGTGTTTGTGTTCACTTGCATAATCAGTCAGTTGGTCCGTCAGTCAGTCAGTCTTGTCCATGAGGAGGTGGCAATAATGTTGTTCTGTTGAGCCTTAAAGATACTCAGTCTAACGAAAAAAAATTATCATTTGACAAATTATGTTGATACTGAAATTTATTATTTACTCTTAATTCATTGCTATCATTGAGATGATTATTATTCCTCCAAGTCTTGCGAATCACTTGTACACGATATTCCACGTGTTGTCGTTGCTGGGCGATTTACACTCATTCCTTATGTTGTGTTGTGCAGGTTATATGACTGACCAAGAGGAACACTCTAGGAAGGTAAATGCAGTAAGCTAGAAAAGATGAGCATGGCGATAAAATGTAGAATGGATAAGGCGTAGTTTAAGCCATGAGGTATGTCGAGAGGAGCTACACGACTACAGTCATGTATTAGGTTATAGACATTCAGGTTCTTTAGAAACGTGAAAGTCTTCTGCTGCCATACGATGTATGTTTGTACAAAAAAATTTTGTAAGGACACATTTTGGAGCATCTATTAATGATGTATGAGTATAAGGATGTAGCCGCTCTGTACTCAACACGGGGTTATATTGTAATCGTGATAGACAACTCAGCTCTGGTGATGTCACTAGGGTTGAGGATCTCGCAAGTTGGTATCAGAGCTTAGACAAATGATTCTGTTGACTTTTGAAGTGTCTCCTGGGATGCCTAAGTTGTCAATGAGAGGAAGGACAATCTTGATGATTTGGCTGAACTAGAAGGATGGTTAAAGTATGCGGGCTAAGTTTGGCTAAGGCATATTTATTCATGACCTCAGCATTCCTGCTATTGTTGTAGGGCACAAAGAGTTGGTTGACCTAATTTTAGAAGAGTGATTTGATGATGATAAGATTGCGGTGCCGGATCCTGAAAAGGACCCTGATGAAAATGTAGATAAGATGGAATCAGAGTTGAAGGAACCAGATAAGGGTCTGGTAGGAATTAAAATAAAAGGACATGGTATAGAAAGATTGTTAAGGTTAAGCAATTTATTTTGTAAATCGTAAATGAAAATATGAGGAGCCGAGGTTAAGAATGAGTAAAATTTTGATGAGATTGTGGAAGAAATAGTACTTCCAAGTGATTTAGATATTAATGGAGACGATGGACGCCAGTATGCAAATTGTCCAAAAGGTATGGCAGCTTGTTCATGATTGCCTGCCTGATAGGGCTTTATCATAGGATATGCAACAACAGATTTTAAATGAGAGTCATTGAAGTCAAAAATTGTTTAGAAGCGTCATGGCTTCTCCGAGGTTGATTGGGTGTACGAGTAGGGGTGGAGTTCGCTTTTGAAATCGGACCTAGAGTTGTTATTGAGAAGGAGAAGGGTGATGGGGAACTAGTATCATTTACATTCTATTGTAGAAAAAGATCATTTAATGATGAAAACCATTAGCTGTTTGAGGGCAAAGGTTAATATTATGCCGCACAATTTAATTATCGTGCTACTCCTTCCTCGGAAAGACAAGAAAGGGTTCCCAATGGAGAAGGACCCTCAATAGAAGTGATTTTGATGAATGTCGAGGACGCAAGTGGAAGTAAAAAGTAGAGGGTTGTATTAGGCCAAGAATACCTTAAGAAAGAGCCAGTGGCACTTCTAAAAAAGATCGTAGGAGTTCCAACGGGACAACCGGTGGCTGTTATTATGACAACCCCAGTAAAAAGAACAAAAGAAGTAGATATCAAAACTTTTCGAATGCTCGCCCGAGTGGAATCTCATGGGAGGGAAATGGTTTTGTATAGACAGCTATGTGAAAATAAGAGATGGAGAAGGTAGTGAGGTAAAAAGATGTGGGGAAGACACCAAATCACATTCCGACAAAGATTTGCCGCAAATCTTTGTCGGAACCATCGCGTCGATGCCAACTGCACGGCACTTATCTCCGGCCAATCACCCTTCTCCCTCATTTTTTTCGGCTACACCTTCATCGCCATGACCCTATGCTATCAACCTCCATCTTCGACAAGTCCAATAATCCCAAAGCCACTGCCCAACGCCTCTGTGAGCAACCACGACACCGGTCATTGCAAACGGCACCGCCCATTACCGCCTTTCACTAAACCACCCTGCCACCCAAGCACGGTTCACCGCCAAAGGGACATTACAGTTCAGCCACAATGACCGCCGATTGTCGTCGCCACTGGGATCTATGTCCATGGCATAAAATTGGTTTTGTGGAATTATTTGTGAAGTAGGGGTTGGTGGTATTGTGATTTTGGTTTGGTGGGCAATGGTGGCCTAACGACGATGCTTACATTGATTATAGTTGGGTTATATGTGTGCAATGGTGAGTGTACGGTACCTGTGTTTGGGGAGTTGTTCTGATTTTGGAGCGGTGTAGAGCGGAGGTATCACGAAGGTTCTTGAGATGGCTGAAACGGTATCATGAGGGTGCGTGCAGTGTTTGGAATAGGCTAAATTATGATGGTGTCTCTATGTGTACATGTTGTGATGAAGGCTGTGTGACCGTGTTTTTTGGGAGCATTTGTTTATGTAAACCAAGTGTGTTTTTGTCTTGGTAAAAATTATAAGGGTGTGAGTGAAATGTGTGTACAGGTTGGTGTGGAGCGTCTGTGTCCATTATGTGTGACTTGTAATTGTAGCAGTGTGTGAATATGTGACCGGTGTGTATATTGATGCTTAATGTGTTACAATGGTTGAACCTGGTGGTCATTGGGGTGGGATATCGGTTAATGAAAAATGAGTTTGAGATGACCTTTACCTGTAATAATGAGCTAGTGGTTGGTTCGATGCAAGTGTGTGCGCTAGTGGTGGTGGACTAGTCGTGGGGTTATTTAAAGATGTAACATGTAATGGTAGGTTGGTTGTGAAAGCTAGAGGTCGGTGTCTTTGGTTTTGGTGCTATTGACTATGAAATGGGGGTTAGGCGGTACTAGTTCAATATTGTTGATAGTTAACAGTTGTGGTTTAATGACGACATTTATGGCGTCTGGAATGGACTGCAGTGTGGCTATGCATGTGTGTGCGGTTATTGTATGGGGGTGCGTGCGACTGTAGGAATACTGCTGTGTTAGCTTTGACGGGTGAAATGGTGTACCCTATGCATATGTGTGCATTTTGGACAGGGAAATGTATAGGATATGAGCGTATATAAAAAAGGAAATGGTTAGCGTGAGTTCTAGAGATTAACGGAGTACTATTTACTGCAAGGTTACTTGGTGGGTTATTAAAATGGGTGAATTAATGGATGTTCAGCAACGATGATGAATTGCCAAGAATGACATGGTGAGCTGGGTACGATATTGGACGGGCGTGTAAAAGTCGGGTAGTTGACTGCGGCATTGAGTTACTGGAAGACTTGTTCAACAGGATTTTGTCGTGATTGACGATGCCTTGAGTTACAATAAAGCTGGGAACTTGAAGATAAAATAATGGCCTTGACGGTTCTTTTCGTCAGATGTAGTAGCCTAATCGTTGATCCGAAGATTTTGACGTGGAAATGCGCAGCGTCATGTAAGTGACCCTTTGATTGAACTAGTATTTTTACATATAATGTATATGTTTTAACTGTTAAAAAGTGATATTTATCAACATTGACTGTTTTAATTATGTGTAACTGCTCTGGCTTAAATTACCAAAAAGCTTTTAGTGATTTATTTCTCGTTAAAGAAAACCGAACCAGCATGTAAATGATGTTTGCTTAGAAATTGAAATGGAACTCAGATTTGAAATGTTTTGGCATTTGACGTATTTGAGAATATTGAACATGTTGAAAGCTATTGAAAGTGGTTGTGTTTATGATGAGCCAAAAGGTGGTCTTCTTGGTTTAATCGATTGCTGTGCCCCATATCCAACGGGGGAAAGTTAGATTTTGGGCCCTGGTCAATGGGGATTGTACGTTGATGCAAAGTACTGTTGCTTGTGGTTCGCCCTTGCATCCACACATTATTTATCCAGGATGTAGGAGGGATTTCGGGCCCTAGTCAGTGGGACCTGTACACTGACCGCACGATATCGTCTGAACTGATGTTGGGGTGGAATTGTTGTCGTGAGTTCTGTGTTAATGATTTTATGCCCTAGTTGTGGTTCCATGTTCTCTATTTTGTTTTACCAGATGATTATTTATTCTATGACTTTAGATTTCTTAATGTTGCTATAATATAAAGCGAGTTATTTTTGGCATGCTACGGTCCACCTAGTTGAATCATTGGTTACTTACTGAGCACGTGGAAGCTCATCCCTTTACTTATCATTTTAGGTTGAAAGTAAGGTGATGGTGAGGAGCATAGGATGAGACATATTGGTGCGGAGCTTCGGAAAGTGCATGGAATGAGTCGCTAAATGTTTAAATTTTGGTTTAGCTTTAGTTGTTGACAATTGGAATTTATATTGGTCTTTTAACGCGTAAGACCTGGCAGAGTCCTCGGTTGGAGGCTATTTGGTCTGTGGCCAGTCACGTGCCTAGCTCTCACCGGCCTACACGTGGGTTTGGGTCGTGACACTAATTATCAAATTAGGGTTTCAAAAAGAATTGAAACCTAAATTTTCAAATTAGGGTTTCAAGTCATTCCTTTATCTCCCTAATTTTCAAATTTGGGTTTCAAAAAGAATTGAAACCCTAATTTTCAAATTAGGATTTTTAGTCATTCCTCTATCTCCCTAATTTTTAAATTAGGGTTTCAATTCTTTTTGCATTTGAAACCCTAATTTTCAAATCAGGATTTCCATCCATTCCTTTATCTCCCTAATTTTTAAATTAGGGTTTCAATTCTTTTTCATTTGAAACTCTAATTTGAAAATTAGGGTTTCAAGCCATTCCTTTATCTCCCTAATTTTCAAATAGGGTTTCAATTATTTTTCAGTTCCAACATTTACTATCCAAGTTTTTAAGAAACCAAAAGGCATTGGGGTAAGGGAAGGGAAGGGGACGATGGGGTGGGGTGGGGGAAGGGAGGGGGACGGCGTGGGATTGGGTGGGGGAAGGGAGGGGAAAGCAGCTGGACGGTAGGGGAAGGGCAAAGACAGTGGGGCGGGGGACGATAGGGTTTGGTGGGGGGAAGGGGAAGGTGGCAGGGTATTGCGTAGAGCTTGTGTTGTGAGATGTTGGCAATTATTGATAGCCAATATTTCTCTTGATTGATAATGTTGTTGAGGACTTGTGGTTAAGTTTCTCCCGAATCCGCCTTGTCATTGATTAATGATGTTACGTAGAGATGATGTGTTGTTTGGTGTAATGTCGGCACTTATTAGTAACCAACATTTCTCCAATTTAAGAACATTGTTGAGGGCTTGTGGCAAATTTCACCGGAGTGCGCCCTGTCGTTGTTTGGTGATGTTATGTAGAGATTGTTGTGTAGTGGTTATGAGATGTCGGTAATTATTGAGGATCAATAATCCTCCTATTTAAGAGCGTTGTTGAGGACTTGTAGTTAAATTTCTCCAGAGTCTGCCCTGTTGATGATGCTTATGTTGAATCCCTGCTGTTAGGTTTGAATCATCGGTCGATCTATTGACCCGGTATTTCTTGTTTGGATTGTGCTGTTAGGACATAAGGTGGAATAATTTTCCCTTCGTCCGCCCCGTTGATGAAGCCTTATTAATTCAACTGTGAAGTGGTTAGGGACATATACTCTTGTAAGTTCTCTTCTTGATGACATCATCTCTTTTAATTATTTGAGAATGAGATGAACATCTCATATAATGGGACATAAAAAATGAGGAGGATGGCCGGTGAAATATGACCACTGGCAAAGAAGATGTATGGTGCGCCAGCCGAGTCAGCAGTGTCTGGTCAAATCCAGTCTATCGGGTCTGAGTTGCATTGCATTTGATACTATTTTGATGTTAATGACTTGTATTTTGTTGATGTTTATTTTTGTGATTTCCTGTGTCAGTGTTCACTTGCATAGTCAGTTGATCCGTCAGTCAGTCTTGTCCATAAGGAGGTGGCAATAATGCTGTTCAGTTGGGCCTTAAAGTCGCTCAGTCTAACGAAAGAAAAAGTATCATTTGACAAATTTTGTTGACACTGAAATTTATTGTGATTCATTGCTATCATTGAGATGATTATTATTCCTCCAAGTAATTCAAATCACTTGTACACGATTCCACTTGTTGTCGTTACTGGGCGATTTACGCTCAATCCTTATGTTGTGTTTAGCAAGTTATAAGTCTGACCAAGAGGAACCCTCTAGGAAGGGAAATGTAATAAGCTGAAAGGTTGAGCGAGGCGAGACAAGCTAGAAGGGATAAAACAAAGGTTAAGCTACGAGGTATGTTGAGTGGAGCTACACGACTACAGTCGTGTATTAGGGTGTAAACATTCATGTTGTTTAGAGAACTGAAAGTCTTCCACTACAGTACGATGCATGTCTATAAGAAATTTTTTTGCAAGGACGCATTTTAGAGCTTCTATAAATGATATATGAACATGAGGGTGTAGTTACTCTATATTCAGCATAGGATTTTGAATGTGATTATGATCGATAACTCAGTCCGGTGATTTCACCAGGGTTAAGGGTGCCGCTATATCTCAATGTTGAGGAAGTGTGCTCCTAATCCTATGCATGGGATCTAGTTGGAACAAGTTGAAATTCGAGATAATATCTCGTACCAAGATGCACCGATAGAGGTGATTGACAGAGAATAGATTTTGCATTGATACCGGTGGTCAAAGTTTTTTGGAGAAATCATGCGGTAAAGAAAACCACTTTGAAACCTGAGGTGTTAATGCGGTAAAGATATCTGCATTTGTTTACAGGATAAGGTTTCTCCCTATTTTGACGACGAAATTTTATTTAGGGGGGGGGGGGAAGATGTAATACCCTGATTTAATTTAACTAAGAACTATATTAATCAAGAGCATTATTTTATCGATAATCAAGTAATTAGAGTAAAATGGGAGGTTAGTTTGGCCTTGGGGTTAAAGTGTAATTTTTCTAAAGTTGTGGGGCTAAAATATAATTTTGGAAACTTTGGGAACAAAAGTGCAATTTTGAAAAGTGTGCAAATATGTCAAAATTTGAGAGAAAGTGGTCATAATGTGGCCACCTCCAGCTAGAGTTTTGGATGACTAATGGAATCTAAATATAAATTAATGGAG
Source organism: Escallonia herrerae (assembly GCA_033070095.1). Lineage (NCBI taxonomy): Eukaryota > Viridiplantae > Streptophyta > Magnoliopsida > Escalloniales > Escalloniaceae > Escallonia > Escallonia herrerae. The sequence goes on along the minus strand of JAVXUP010000033.1, from coordinate 674,781 downwards.
TGGATGAAATAGAAACAAAAGAGAAGAAAAAGAAATCTTGGGGGGAGGAAAATAAAAATAAGAAAAGATGAAGAACACCACAGGAAGAATAAAGAAGAAACAAGAGAACAGAGCAAGGAAGCTCGAGCAGAAATAGATAGATGGAGAGGAAGTAATTGAAGGAGCTTTCTAAAGGTGATCTCTACGTAATTTATGTCATCTTAGTGTGTGTTAATTCAGGTGTGATTCCAGTGGGTGTGTGTGTGTGTTTTGAGAGTACGAATTCAATGAATTATAGGGGATAAAACCTGTATAGCTTATGCGTTTATGTGTGAGATGGTGAAGCAAAAAAAAAGGCATGGGAAGCAGAAGCAGAAGCAACAGCAGCATAGAGGTGCATGTGTATGTGCTTCTGTAAGTGAACCAAGTGTGTGTTTTATTGATGGTGAGTGGACTCTGTGTGTGGGTGTGGGTACGGGGTGTGTGTGTGTGACATGTGTGTGTACACAGAGGTGCATGTGTATGGGTGTGTACGTCTTGGTGTGCTGTGCAAAGTGCAATTCGGTGTGTAGTGTTCGTGGAAGAAAGAAGGGGAACAGCAGCACAAGGTTGTTGTGTGTGCATTTTGTATGCACAGGTTTGCACCTGTGTGGTTTGAGTGGTGAAAGGGAGAGAGGGAAAGGGGAAGAAGCAGCACAGGCTGCCGTGAAAGGTGCAGAGAGTGTGCGAGTTGGTGATGGTTATGTGTGTGTGTGTGTGTGTGCCCGCGCGCGTAATAGAATGTGTGGGTGTTTGATTTAAATGTGTTGATGTGTGGGTATGTGGAATTGTGGAAGTACATTAAAGAACATGAGACTTGTGTTCGGCAAAGGAAGAAGAGAGAGGTTGAAGATGATGACTGTGTGTGTAAAAGGTGAGTTAGTTTGTGCCCTAATCTAAATAGTAACTGTTAGTGTCACTAAAAGGTGATTCATGTTGTGTTTTGTGGTTATGGGAGCTTAAAGGAAAAGGAAGAAAATTGGTTAAATTTCTCCCGAGTCTGCCCTGTCGTTGATTAATGATGTCACCTAGAAAAGATGCGTTGTCGTAGTGTAATGTCAGCACTTATTAATAACCAACATTTCTCCTATTTAAGAACGTTATTGACAGCTTGTGGCAAATTTCTCCCGAGTTTGCCCTGTTGTTGTTTGGTGATGTTATGTAGAGATTGTTGTCTGGTGGTTATGAGATGTAGGTAATTATTGATGACCAATATTTCTCCTATTTAAGAGCGTGTAGGGGACTTGTGGTTAAATTTCCCCGAGTCCGCCCAATTGATGATGATTATGTTTAATCCTTGTTATTATGTTTGAAACACCGGTCGATCTTTTGACCCGGTATCTCTTGTTTGGGTTGTGCTGTTAAGGACATAAGGTGGAATAATTTTTCCTTAGTCAGCCCTGTTGATGAAGCCTTGTTGTTTCAGCTTTAAAGAAGTTAGGGACAAATACTCTTGTGAGTTCCCTTCTTGATGATAGCGCCTCTTTTAATTATTTGAGACTGAGATGAACGTCCCGTATAATGGGACAAAAAAATGAGGAGGATGGCCTGTGAAATATGATCACTGGCAAAGAGGATGTATGGCACGCGAGTCTAGTCTGTCATGTCTGATCGAGTCCAATCTGTCAGGTTTGAGTTGCATTACATTTGATTTTATTTTGATGTTAATGATTTTAATGACTTGTATTTAGTTGATGTTTATTTTTTTCAATTTCCTATTTTAATGTTCACTTATATAGTCGGTCAGTCTATTAGTCAGCCAGTCTTGTCCACGATTATTGTTCCTCCGAGTCTTTCGAATCACTTGTAGACAATACTCCACGTGTTGTCTTTACTAGGTAATTTGCGCTCATTCTTTACGTTGTGTTGTGCAGGCTATAAGGTTGACCAAGGAGAACCGTCTAGGAAGGAAAAGGAAACAAGCTAGAAAAGTGGAGCAAATAAAAAAGTTAAGTGAGGTAAGACAAGCTAGAAATGGTGAGAGAAAGATTGAGTTGCAAAATAAGTTTATAGGAGTTACATGACTACAGTGTGTATTACATTGTAAATATATATGTTGTTTAAGGACTTGAATGTCTTCCGCTGCAGTAAGATATATGCTTGTAGGAAATTTTTTTGGAAGGACGCATGTTCGAGCATTTAATGATGTGTGAAGGTGTAGTTGTTCTGTATTCTGCATAGGGTTTGATTGTGATTATAATCGATAAATCAGCCCAGTGATGTCACCAATGAAATACAAGTCATTAAAATCAAAATAAAATCAAATGCAATGCAACTCAGACCCGGACTTGACCAGATATGGCAGACTCGACTGGCGCGGCATACATCCTCTTCGCCAGTGATCATATTTTGTAACATCCCGGAATTTCCAGAACGTTAACACTCACTTGATCAATGACACTGAGACAATAGAACTCTCAAACTCAACCCTTTTAGAATCATCAACCAGTCAGAGCAACTAACCCATGGAGTAATATAGTACTCTTAGCGTACTATCATAATTGAAACATCAAGTCTAACTTAACAATTCTAAATAACAAGAATGACCCACGCAGAGGTTCTAATGACTAAGACTGAAGCTTAAATTATCTTTTTCCTCGTTCGGCGCTAATCAATACCCAATGCGATCTAGGGATGGTTATTGCCTGCAAAAAGGAAGTCAAAGGGGACTGAGCTTTTGAGAGCTCAGTAAGGTCGCTCAAACGAAGAAACTACAAAACAATTACAAATGCAATTCATCAAGATTTTCAAAAAAAAGAATCATAACTAGATTGATCAAACGTCAATATGGTTTTCGGATACGATGCAAACAATCAATCACAGATACACCGGCTAGTCCAATAACGTACTAGCCCACACCAATACACCGGCTAGTCCCTCACACCAATACACCGGCTAGTCCATCAAGGTACTAGCCCACACCAAATCTTCCAAAACCCACCAACTCTGCCCAACACACAAATGCAGAATCTCATGTCAATATGCAGGATGAAAACATTTCGATAATGCAAAGAATATATTGATGCACAACGAGAAAGAAATACTGAGCATCGAATAAGATTTTAATAAACTTGTAAGGCTAAAAATAGGGGTATTTAAAGGCAAACGATGCAATTCATAACAATTATAACAGAGTTCAAAGGAAATTCGATAACAATTCAGAAAAATATTCACAAGAACAAATGGATGAAATATGGTTTCGGATAGAAATTCCTTACCTCAGTCCAAGTTATGCACTATTCAATAGCCTCGATCCAAAATCATTTGAATTAACCTAAGTCGGGCAAATTATTTATCAGAACACTATCCACACATATATATTATAAAACTAATATCACTTCCCACAGCGTACTCATTTCTCAATCCGGAACGACGAAAATCAAAGCGGGTCCCACATACGGCCAACCTAACCCGACACTCGTCACACTCCTCGAGGCCCAAAATACTCCAAATATGTTCTAATCGTTCATTAAAAATTATTTATAGCTTAATATACCATATGGGATAAAAATATAATTTTTGAATATTTTTTACTATTTTCGAATTAAAACAATTTCCTTGAATACACTAAAAAAACAATAAACTGCCATAATTACTTCTGGCTGGAAATAAAGACTCATAATTTTTACATAAACCTTAATCTATGTATAAAATTTTAGGAATAAAAATCAGGATTTAAAAGATCCTAAAACTATTTCTTTATTTTTCATTTTGTCAAAAAAATGCGATACGAAAATTATAGCAAATCAACTCCAAAAAATCACCAAATTTATATAGAGTCCTTATTATACTATAGAAACATTACTATAATGTTTCCAAAATATTTTCATGGATTTAAAGGCTCCAAAAGAGTTTTATAATTCTGAACTTTCAGAAAATATAACAAATACATACGTTATCAGAAAAATATGAAAATTTAACAGAAATTCCAATATTACCTTACAATCCTTCCTGTAAAATTTCAATATTTTTTTGACTAGTATACAGTACACAGCAGCCACGTGCACAGTATACCATTTTTTAACATAACCCGTCACTGTTCGCCACCCTTCTTCTCTTCTCTCAGCTTCTGTACAAACTCATTATTTTGATACGTGATTACACCCATGGATCACTCCAATTTGCACTAGATACACAGCATCCACATTCCTTCCATTTTCATTAGACACACTTCAAACGTACACAACACACCCACATTTCACTTATGCACACAAAACACCCAGCGGCTGTGGGTCATTCTCCTCTTTCTCATTTTTCTTTCTTCTTTTCCAACATTCTTGTACACTCCACAACCAGCCACACCCACCCATCATCTACCTTGCACACTTATTTATATTTACTCCATTAGATCCAAACCACAACATTTCCCACACCCACGTGGGCACAGCAACACACGCAAGTCCAATACTCTAAACACAGCCACTATATTATCTAGCTATCTACCAATCCCACTGCCATAAGGCAATGGGTCTTCTTCTCATTCTTAAAATTTCACATGTATATCTTATAACCCATTATCTCTTGAAAAGAAAGTCCTACATGACCTTGAAAAGAAAGTCCTACATGACCGTGAAACACGGCCGTGCTAACTTCTGCTCTTTAATACATATTATGGTGACTCAACGAGATGGTTATACATACACCAAGATGATATATTTGTTTTGAATATTTGCTGTTCAGTTACTTAGGAACCAAATCTGGGATTTTGGCCTTATTTTGAACATGATTGGATTAAGATTACAACCCGTATACACCACTCCAAAATGCACCACGGCAGCCCATGGCTGCCCAGCCTTCTCTCCCTCTTACGGCAGCCATGGCTGCCACTTCCCTCTTCTTTTCTCCATGATATACACATTGAAACCAAGACACACATCATACACAGATCTACGCTACACATCTCATTGTTCCAACCCAAACACACAACTCAAGGACACGACTGAAGTTTCAGCCTTCTCCTTTTCTCCTACCCACATCAAGCGCAACTGGGTACACTGCCTTACGGCAGTACCCTCCTTCCACGGCTGTCCTTTAAAACCAATACATAACATAGAGAAAGAAAAGGTTAGGTGACTCAACGGTAAAAATAAAACTAAATTCCGGACGCCGGAGAATCCTCTTCTCAACCGTGCTCTATCTCTCTGTGTCTCTCTCTCCGTGGGGACCAAAAAACAATGAGGGAAGCATGACTGCTGCTAGGGTTATATATATATATATATATATATATATATATATATATATATATATATATATATATATATATATTGGGAGCTGATCCGTTGATAGCGCTAGCAAAAATATGAGATTTTGCTAGCGTGATCTGGCCATCCAGGCTCAATCTGTGGATGGTCCAGATCTTTTTTTTACATTTTTTTTAAGTTCGTCCACTGCATTATGTAGCAGACGCTTTTTTGACAAAAATACCCTATTTTCCATCCACTACATTATGTAGCGGACATAGGCAGTACTTTTTTTCTGACTCTTTTTCTCTCCTTTGTCTGATTAACTTTCTGACATGTTTGATGTTTCTCTCTCTCTCTCTCTCTCATCAATGTTTGACTCTTTCTCTCACCACTTTTTTGTTTTCTCTCTCATCCTCCTCTCATCTCCCCTAAGTGGCCACATTTTCCTTCTTTCCCCCGTCCTCTTGGAAAGAAAAATGAGGAAGCTTTTAGTATTCTGCTTTTGGAAACATAATGATTACCTTTGCAAGAACAGAGCTTTGGAAAGACTTTGGCACCAGCAATGTGCTTCGAACTCAAAAAAGAGCTTAAAAACACCCTTTTGAACCAAATGGTTCGGACAAAAAGACCCACTTGGCATCAAACAACTTCAATTCCATTGATAACAACCTTCAGATCCTGTGTTCCCTTTCCCTCACCACAAACCCAACAGCCGTATGGAATTAAATCTTGAACTTACATAGATAACCTAGATTACAAAACTTGAGGGTCATCTATATCACAAAATTTTCTAATATAAATTATTAGAAAATTTACGATAGAAAGGAGATTTGATTCCATAGTTTATATTACAAGAAAAGAGATAGTGTCCAAAAATGACTACTTCTCCAGTTCTTTCTTCTTTAACCGGGAGACCATCTTAATGGAAAAAGCTTCAATTCATCTATCTGCTCTGCTCTTATCTAGCAAGCTCTCATTTTCATTTTATGGTGAAATCTGAGAAATTCTTAGTAGTAATATATGGTTCCATCAAAAGAGAGAAAGCCAATTTCTCTGAGCTAGGATCACATGTCCGGAAAGGAAAGAGAAAGAGAGTAAAGTCAAAAGGTGACACAAAAATGATGACAAAAGGAGAGAGAAACAACTTAGAAAATTGGAGAAAAAGGAAAGAGAAAGAGACTAAAGTCAGAAAGGTGATAGAAAAATGATGACAAAAGGAGAGAGAAAGAAAAAAGAAGGTCAGAATATCTCGTATTGCCTCTGTCCGCTACATAATGTAGCGGATGGAGCTGGAGGATATTTATATCAAAAAATTGTCCGCTACATAAACATGTCAGAAAATTAATCAGACAAAGGAGAGAGAAAGAGTCAGAAAAAAGTATTGCCTCTATCTGCTACATAATGTAGCGAATGGAAAAGAGGATATTTTTGTCAAAAAATCGTTCGCTACATAATGTAGCGGACGGACTTAAAAAACGTAAAAAAAAAAAAAACTGGACCGTCCACAGATCGCGCGTGGACGGCCAGATCGCGCTAGCAACTTTTCTCATTTTGCTAGTGCTATCAACGAATCAGCTCCCATATATATATAGGGTAAATTGCACTAAACCCTCTAAGATTTACACCCGAGTCTCACAAAGGACCCTAAGGTTTCAATTTCAACAACTAACACCCCAACTTTGCATTTTCGATCCAATTGGACCCAAAATCAATTTTTCATTACAAGAGCTGTGGATGGCCGTCGCTCATGAGGGGCATTTTCGGTAACCAACAAAAAGAAAGCATTTGGAGGGAAAAAATGATTGTTCCCGCCACTCTCTTTTCTGCGCGCGCGCGCACACACACACTGAAACACAGATCCAACCACACACGGTGGTGCCCCCCTCCCCATTAATCATGCACCCCCCAGCATCTTCCCTAATCACAAAGTGCACACACACACACACACTACACACACAAAGGCATACACAGTCATGCACACAACCCATTCACACACAGAGTCACGCGCACACAATCTGGTGGCACGGGTTACCAGCGAAGCACCGTGACAATGCCTGAAAACACAACACAAGGTCATCAGAAGACGACCGGAGGAATTGGAAGGAAGAAAACAAACTGCCGTGAGTGGGTGTACACGTGTGAACTACCGTGAGTGGCTGTACACGGGTGGACTGTCGTGAAATGGGTTTGGGGTGTGGAATAGGGCTGCAATGCAGCCATAAGTGTGAGTGTATAATAGATGAAGAGATGAGAATGGTTTTAGTGTGTGCTGTGGGTGATTGTATAAGTGGCTATGTATGTGTGGGTGCTTGGATGAGAGAGAGAGAGAGAGAGAGAGTCAAACCATTTGTCGTGGGTGTATTGTGGTTGTGTTTGTGTGTGCTATGTGCTGTGCTGTGTGCATGCATTTATGTATATATAATTGTGTGCGTGAAGCTGCCAAGATGCAGGTGTGAGTTTTGTGCTCGATTGTGTATTGTGCTCGATTGTGTATATGTGTGTGTGATTCCAGGAAAATTTGTTCGTGGGAGCAGGGATGGCAGTGGGTTCAATTGGGTGACTACCATGAGTTAGTTCAGGTGTGTTTGCATGACTCTGTGTGTGACTGATAGGTGCGTGAGTTTGTGTGAGTATGTGTTTGTGTGTTTATATATTTATATATATATATATATATATATATATATATATATATATATATATATGTGTGTGTGTGTGTGTGTGTGTGTGTGTGTGTGTGTGCATAAGTGTGTTCAAAAAGAAGGGGGAAAAAAATCACTGCCGTGAGGTAGTGGGTGTGGGAGGGATGAGTTGTGTACAAGTGGGTGTGTGCGTGTGTTTATGTATGTGTTGTGTGTGTATCACTATGTGTCGTGAGATTGTACATTTGTGTGTATGTGTGTGTGCGTGTGTGTGTGAGTGAAATATGCAGTGGTGTGAGTTGTGTAGAGATGAAGAATAGGTGAAGTGGATTGATGGAAGAAAAGGGTAAAGATGGAGAGAGAGAGAGAGAGAGAGACCACCAAATGTTGTTACCCAAAATTCCCCTCAAGGTGGACGGCCATCCACAGCTCTTGTAACTGAAAATCGATTTTGGGTCCAATTGGGTCGAAAATGTAAAGTTGGGGTGTTAATTATTGAAATTGAAACCTTAGGGTCCTTTGTGAGACTCGGGTGTAAATCTCATGGGGTTTAGTGCAATTCACCCATATATATATATATATATAACCCTAGATTTAAAAGTCTCAAAAATAAAATAAAATAAAACCCCTTACACTATCATTGGTCGCTAAATTTCTTACCCGAACTTTTATCGTGAATGGTCCAAGATTAAACATTTATGATAATTTATGCGCTACAAAAATTGTTAACGGGTTATTACACTATCGCGTTTCACAATTTGTCGCTAATAAGAATGCCGATACTAAAAGAGGTTTAAATTTGTTGCTTGATAAAAAATACCGATGATAAGTAAAAATATATAGTTGCCAAAAATACAAGTCGGTGCTAAGTATTTAAAAATATCGTTTACGCTAATTGTCACAAGTGCCTCGATCAATATCACTCATCGTTAGACTATATCTTATAATTTATAAAATATGTCTTAAAGATAGCTGTAAAAATTCGATTACGCTAATTGATGCTACATGTTGCCGGCAAAAATTTCAATCATGGCAATCGATGCTAATTGTTGTGTATAAAAGTCATTGCTTAAAATAAACTAAGTGGCTAGGCCTTATCGAGGTTCGGGGTGTTACATATTTCACAGGCCATCCTCCTCATTTTTTATGTCTCATTCTATAGGATGTTCATCTCAATCTCAAATAATCGAAAGAGACGGTGTCATCAAGAAGGGTACTCACAAGAGTATTTGTCCCTAACGGCTTTACAGCTAAACACAATAAGGCTTCATCAACGGGATGGATGAAGGAAAAATTATTCCACATTATGTCCTCAACAGCATAATCCAAACAAGATATACCGGGTCAATCGACCATTGTTTCAAACATAACAACAGGGATTCAACATAAGCATCATCAACAGGGCTGACTCGGGAGAAATTTAATCACAAGAACCACAAGTCCTCAACACGCTCTTAAATAGGAGGAATATCTATTATAAATAATAACTGACGTCTTAGAACCACCACACAACAATCTCTACATAACATCATCAAACAACGACAGGGCGGACTCGGGAGAAATTTATCACAAGCCCGCAACAACTTTCTAAAATAGAAGAAATGTCGGTTACCAATAAGTGCCAACGTTACACCACAACAACGCATCTTCTCTACGTAACATCATTAATCAACGACAGAGCGGACTTAGGAGAAATTTAATCACAAGTCCTCAACAACATTCTCAACCAAGAGAAGTATCGGCTATCAATAATTGTTGATATCTCACAACAACCCCCACGCAATATCATCACCAACATCAGGTATGCTAATCGAATTGAATCATAGCATACTAAGACACGAATTATTCTTACTGAACTTCATCAACGGGGCGGACTACGAAAAATTATTCTACCTTAAGTCCTCAACAACATAATTCAATAAATGAATATCAGTCAAAATAACTATCGGTGTCAAATCATAACAACAAGAGTCTACAAAAACATCATCAACATGGCATGCTAATCAAAACAATGAATTAGCATATCAGAACTGCATTGTCCTTCCTTACCTCATTGGTATATAGCCGAAGCAACTTGCAACCTCTGGTCACTACCACCTAGTCAAATAATACTCTGCTCGTCAGACATCGATCAAACATACACGCACTATTTATTCTACCCCTTCCCATTTAACCATTCATTGCATCCTACGACAGCTAGTTAACCCGATTCGATAATCGGATCATTAACCTAGCATTATTGATGCATTATTAATACCAACCCTTTCATTTTTTGACGTATTAGCACCGTTCCTCACTTTCCGTCACTCCGGACGCTTAATAACACGTGTGCCCAAAATTTATTGTCAATATGACAAAATTACCAAAATATCCTCTGATGGCCGCCAAAGCACCACCACCCCCAAAACCGCTTTAAAACCACTTTTTTAGATGTACTACATTCATTTATGGACCAAAGAGTCCTTCGAAAAATATTATAGGAAAAATTACCAAACTACCCCCTCCCTCAAACCTGGGTAGCAAATTACCAAAAATGCCCTTAGGGTTTTCGGTACCAGAAAAATTCCAAAACTACTTTAAAACACTATTTTAAGCATGTCGAAGTCATTTTTGAGCTAAAAATTATTTTAGAAAATTTTTACCATAAAATCCTGAATTAGTGTCCGGATCGAGAGCTTAAAAGTCGGTTCGGCCAAAAATAGCTATAGATTGTAGAACAACCCAAAATTTTTGAAAATGAAACATCTCAGCGTCCTAGAGTCCTCATAAAACTTGTGTAAAACCGTGCTAGTTTGATATTATAAATTTCATCGTACAATTTCAAAATCAATGCGTCCATTTACTCCTTTGTCGACCTAGGAAAAATCCAAAAAAATTTCACAGATCAGGTCTCTTAAAAATAACTAGGTTCTCTTTTTTGCACTTTGAATAAATCTGACCCTAATTTTTTTAAATTCAAATCCAACCTACTCAATTAATTTTCACTTTTAGCGACACTTACGGTTACTATTCACATACCTCACCTTCAAAACACAGTCTTCATCTTCAACCTCTCCCCCTCTTATTGCCGAATGCCATATATCACACGAATTCCATTTTTCTTCCCCTGTCATGGACAATTCTGCCTTAACCCACCTTAATCAAATCTTTAACACCCTTTTTAACATACAATTCAACACAATAAACCACCTAGAATTCACATTTCATCCACCCGAAACAGACCATGAACACATACTAAACTTACACAAAACAAACGCACAACACTAAAATCATAACCAATTTCTTCCTTTTTCCTTTCTAAGCTCTCATAACCACAAAACACAGATGAATCATCATAATCCCCGTCCGAATCACACACACACACACACACACACCCACTGAGACATACATATATTTTATATGAATTTTTAACCAGATTAACCCCAAATTCTTCATAATTAATAATTCAAAATAAAATGCAATGCAACTCAGACACAATCAACTAGACTCGACCAGACTTGACAGACTCAGCTCGAGCACCACACATCCTTTTGGGCCAGTGATCATAGTTCATAGGCCATCCTCCTTATATTGATATCCCATTTTGTGGGATGTTCATCTCAGTCTCAAGTAATAGAAGAGACACTGTCAACAAACAGGGAACTCATCTAGAGTGCTTACCCCTAACCACATTACAGCTAAGCAACATGGCTTCATCAACGAGACAGACTAAGGGAAATTATTCCACCTTATGTCCTCAATAACACAACTTAACAAGGAATACCAGATCAGAGGATCAACCAGTATTCAAACCTAACAACAAGAGTTCAACGTAACATCATCAATAGGGCAGACTTGGGATAAGTTTGCCACAAGTCCTCAACAACGTTCTTACATAAGAGAAATGTCGATTACCAATAAATTCCGACATTTCAAAACAACAATGCAACAAATCTCAACATCATCATCATCAATAAGAGGGCGGACTCCGGAGATGTTTAACCACAAGTCATCAATAGTGTTCTCAAACAGAAGAGATATCGGCTATCGAAAATTACCAACATCTCATAATAACCACACAACAACCCCAACACAATATCACCCACAACATCAAGTATGCTAATCGAATCAACTCATAGCATACTAGGACGCGCATTATCCTCATTAAGTTTCATCAACACGGCGAACTAAGGGAATTTATTCTACCTTAGGTCCTCAACAACATAATTCAATAAACGATTACCAGTCACAATGACTACCAGTGCCCAATTATTGCAACAAGAGTTTAACATAACATCATCAACATGTCATGCTAATCGAAACAATTAATTAGCATATTAGAGCCCCATTGTCCTTACTTGATTGGCTTATAGCTTAAGTAACTTGCAACCTTTTGATCGCAATGAGCGGAATCACCTAGTCAAATAATACTTTGCTCGTCAAACATCATTCAACATATATGCACACTTTATTCTACCCCTTCCCATTTAACCGCTCATAACGTTTTATGACAGCTATAACCCAATCCGATAACCGGATCCTTAACCTAGCCTGATCGACACATTATCAATAACAACCTTCTCATTTCTAACGTATTAATACTATTCCTCACTTCCCACCACTCCATACGCTTAATAACGCGTGTGCCCAAAATTCAGTGCCAAGATGGCAAATTACCAAAATACCCCCTAATGGCCGTTACATCACCAATACCCCAAAACCATTTTAAAACCACATTTTAGATGTACTACACCATTTAGAGACCAAATAGTCCCTCAGAAAATTTTAAAGGGGAAAATTACCAAAATACCAAAATGCCCCCTAAGGGTTCACTACCTTCCCAACACCCCACAGTTGCTTCAAAACAACCTTTCAGGTGTTTTACGTCCCTGGCTAAGAAGTCTTTCAGAAATTTTTATAGGCAAAATTACCAAAATACCCCCCTTGGGGTGACAAATTACCAAAATGCCCATAGGGGTTTCCGATAGCAGAAAAATCTCAAAAACACTTTAAAATGTTATTTTAAGCTTGCTGAAGTTATTTTTTGCTGAAAATATTTTTAAAAAATTTTGTCCGAAAATTTCGAACCGGTACTAGACCGAGTGCTTAAAAGCTGGTTTGGCCAAAAATAGCTATCGACTTTGGAACAATCCAAAATTTTAGGAAATTAAATATCTCAGCATCCTAGAGTCCTCATAAAAGTTTTACATGAAGCTGCGCTAGTTTAATATTTTAAATTTTACCGTAAATTTCCAAAATCATTGCATCCATTAGCCCCCTTCTCTACCTCAGAAAAATTCGAACTTTTTCCACCTTATAGGTCTCCTAAAAATAACTTGGGTCTTTTTTTCACTTTGACTAAATCTGACCCTAACCCTTTTTTAAAAAAAAAATCAAATTCCAACTGCTCATTTATTTTCCACTTTTACCGACGTTTACGGTTACTAGTCAGATTCAAACACATAGTATTTCACCTCCAGCACACACAAACATCATCTTCAACCTCTCTTTCCCTCTCAGCCGAATGCACAACCCATATGAATTTCATTCATCCACCCACCACCACTCCTAGTCCCCCCCCCCCCCCAAAAAAATTTCATTTAAATCCACCTTTTAACACATTTTAGCACACAATATACACGTTAATCCACCTAAATTCACCCTATCACTTCACCCGTAACACACCCACCCACACCCACCCACACACTCTCAAAATACACACTAAATTCACACTGAACACACGCACAACACTGGAACCCTTCCCAATTATCTCCCTTTTTTTCCTTTCGAAGCTCCCATCTACACATAATAAACATTAATCCATCAAAATTTCCCACTCCCGGACACATACACAGTAAAATACATACATATACACTGCATAATTATTCAACCAAAATAAACCCACAATCTTTCCCAATTAATGGTTTGAAATTGAGGGATTACCCTATTAGGGTTTAGGGTTTTTTTTTCTTCTTTTTCCTCCTTCCTTCTTCCTGTCTTCTCCCTCTTTTCTTCTCGGTTTCTCCTCTATTTTCCCTCTCTTTTCTATTTCTTTGTTCTCTGTTCCAGCCCCTGTTCACGAACTTCTTCTATTTACATTTTCCACCCTAAAATATTTTTTATAATTTCTCTTCATAATTCTTTATCCAAAACAAAATTATTTGCTTTTTACTTACTCAGCACTAAACCCACTAGTTGGCAAACTTTGGGCTGATTTCTCCTAGGTTTGTGACACCTCTTGCCAATTTTCAAAATTTGCACTTTGGCCCCCAAAGTTTCCCAAATTGCATTTTGACTCCTCCACGTTTGAAAATTTACACTTTAACCCCAAGACTACATTAACCCCTCATTTCGCACTTTAACATCTAATTATCACCAAAATGATGCTACTTAATAAAAATATGCATCATGTTCACCATATTTTCTAAAATTGCATTTTTGTCCCCTAACTTTCCAAAATTACATTTTAAATGACATACTAACCCCTTATTTAGCTCCCTAACACTTAATTATCACCCACATGATGCTACTTAATAAAAATAGCCCCCCTTAATTAATCTAAGTCACATGTTAGATTAATTTTTGGTATTTTCAGGGTATCATAGAGGAAACAGAGAGAGGGAATACATAAGAGAAAAAGAAGGGAAAAAAGAAAAAGAGGAAGATAGAAGAATAAAGAGAAAAAAAACCTTAAATCCTAACAGGGTAATCCCTTCATCTTAAGCTATTAGTTGTAAAAAAAATTGGGTTTATTTCAGTTGAAGTTATGCAGTACATATGTGTATGCCACTCTGTGTACGCGCGCGCGCGCGCGCGAGAGAGAGAGAGAGAGAGAGAGAGAGAGAGTATGAGTTTTTGGGGGTGGGAATTATGATGAATTCATGTTGTATTTTGTGTATATGAGGACATAGGAAGAGAAAGGGAGAGAAATGGGTAGGGTTTTAGTGTTTAGTGTGTGTTCTAAGTGTTTGTGTATGGTGGTATGTGCATTTTAGGTGGTTTAATGTGTAGAAATGTATGTTTAAATGTGTTAAAGGTTGGATTAAGGTAGGTTATGGTGGGTTTGTCAATGATAGTGGAGGAATGTGTGGAATTGGTGTGGGTTTTTGCATTCGGTAGAGGAGGAAGTGAGGAAGAAGATGCACTGTGTGTGTGTGTCTGTGTGTGTGTGTGTGTGTGTTTTAGGTGCATTAGTAGGTGTGTTAATCTTAATAGTAATTGTAAGTGTCGCTAAAAGTGAAAATTAAATAAGCAGTTGGACTTCAAATTTTAAACAAATAGTTATGGTCAAATTTAGCCAAAGTACAAAAAAGTGACCCTAGTTATTTTTAGGAGACATGTACTTTTGGAAAAATTTTGAATTTTTTTTAGGTCAGAAAAAGGGTTAACAAATGCGATGATTTTTTAACTTCATGGTGAAATTTGAAATATCAAACTAACGCGGTTTTGCCCAAAAATTTTATAAGGATCCTAGGATGCTGTGATTTTTACATTTTTATCCAAAAATTTTGGGCCATTCCAAAGCCGGTAGCTATTTTTGGCCAGATCGACTTTTAAGCTCTCAATCCAGACACAGGTTCGGAATTTTTGGACCAAAATTTTTTAAAATTCTTTTTAGCTCAAAAATAACTTCAGGATGCTTAAAATAACATTTTAAGATATTTTTGAGATTTTTTGGGTGTCGGGAACCCTCAGGGGACATTTTGATAATTTGCCACCCAGAGAGGTTCTGACTAACCGTCAGGTCATCTTGAGGGAAAACTGGTCGGTTGGTTAGTAAGGTTAGGGTATATATCTGCAAAACTTTTGGGAATTTTCTAAAGGATGAGGATTTCTGACTAACCGTCCGGTCATCCTGACGGACAATCGACCGATTAGTTAGTGGGTTGGATCAGGTATGAACTAGCCAACTTCGAATTTTTACGAGTAATGCACATACTAACTAATTGTCCAGTTAGGAGTACGAATAATCGGCCGGTTAGTCAGAGTTTTCCCTTTCTTGCGAAATTACCAGTTTCAGCTTACAGAACGTTGGTTGGTTTCCCTACCAACATACCATAGGCCAACACAAGTATTCTCCCAACAAAGGGTGGAATATTGAATAGTCCATATGTGAGGTTTCTCCATATAACAACGGTGTAAAGGTCACTCATATCGGCTCAACTTTACTATATACCTCCCGCTCGTAACTAGTAAATTAATAATGGGCGATCACCAGTACATATATAAGTGTCATTTAATATACTAAGAAACTAGGAGGAATCTTTAGTAAGAGGCCGAATCGAAAGTTTGCCTTGAGCCCAGGAGGACCAAGGGCTTCAACTATCGCTCTCGAATGGGTGGGTCAGGGTCTCTAAGGTGTAAAAATAAAATTGCAAATACCATAGTTATGTCATATTGTACATGTCATGAAATACAAAGAAAATACAAAGGCCAAAAATCAACAAAACCTTTTAAGTATAGTCCTCTTAGTAATTTAGTCCCAAGCAGAGTTGCTAGTGTGGCTAACCGCCTCGAAATGTTTTTCAAAAGGATTTATATTTAGAGTCTCCATCTTATTTATTTAAAGGAAAGTAAGAAAAACCTATAGATGACTCAATGGTGTCCAAAAGGACGACTAGTCTATCGAAACCAAGAGGGGTTCGGGGATTGAGGTTCGTAATGTGAAAGTGTTAGGCACCCACTACACCCTTTCGGTGTCTACTTCATTTATATTGAATTTTGGCCTTAAACCCCATAGCACAAAAAACATGATAAACTAACCCTATGTTTATTCTATTTATATTTTTTGGCTTGAAGTCGACATCAGGGTGGAACTGCTGACGTATCCGATCGGACTAATTAGAATCAAAACCACCGTAGTTCAACTATAATCCTACAATTCTAGCCTTGCACATAGACCAAAACGTGTAAAAGATTATTTCTAATGTTTTTGAATTAAAATGTGACTACGGGATTGGGAGACAATCTAGATTATTATAATGCAAACTAGTCTAGAAAACAGTAAACATACTTCGAGAATGCTTTGCCTACGGGACTTGGGAATGCTTTGAGACTTCCTTGATGCAAGGGATTCAAGACTATTTAAAAATGAATTTGAAGTGCTAAATTATTCTTAGAGATGATCTACCCCTTCTAAGAAAGAAATGGTATAAAAGCTCTAGGAAGAAAAAGCTTGTCCTTGACAATGTAGCCCAAAGACCCTATTATTGAGATTTAGGCATCAGAAATGATAAGGATGACTATCCCAATCTATGATCTGGTAATAGAGCATCTAATGAAAATTTGAAACTTGAAAAAAGTCAATTTATCGACCGATTAGTTGAAAACCGGCTGATTAAGCCAATGACCTGGTCGGTAACCGACCGATTTATCGAAAACCTATCGGTTCACCCAAAAATATTTTTCCAGCTAAAGAAGTTGATCCAAGAGTACATCAAGGTGGGTTGAGTTTGTTTGCTTGCTTATGGCATCAGTATAGACAAACATTTGTCCGTGTCTTCCTTACCTCTCCTTGAATACTAGTAGTTCTGAACATATGAGACTGTTCGTTAAGGTGGCTAATGTGATAGAGAGAGTGGCTAAGAAATATACTTTATTATAGAATATATCCAACTGTCTCAAATAGTTATGACCGTCATGCGTGAAACCAACTTCTTAACATAAAGAGCTAGGTCCACAAGGAATCAGGTTTCTTTTTTATTGGAACAAGATAAGGTTCATGACAAAATAAAGCTCTCAGAAAAACCTTCCTTTTTTTTGTAATAAGTCGTTATTGTATTTCTCACCAAAGAATTATATACACCATGTCCATCAAAACATTTACAGAGCAAAAATTAAAGACAAAGATCAACCATACCAATCCTAAGTCTGCCTTTTTCCACGATAAGTTGTTCATAGATCCCATGTTTTGCATAGATCTCTCTATTTTTAGCAGTGGCAGGTACCTTGTCCCCAGTTGTTTGCTCTAAACTTGATCCATTGTGTGATAACCTACAAGCAGCCCTGAGGACTAGCCCTCTTCTAATCAAAGATCCTAGTATTCCTTTCCATCCATAAATTGTTGTTGCAAAGATCAACTTCCTCAACTTTGAAAATTTTCCCTCTAAGTTTCTTGATGTTGCTTGCACCATGTGATTCCATGAGTGTACAAGTCTCTAAAGTTCTTTAGCATAGGAGCATTGGACTAACAGATGATCCAAAGTCTCAGGTTGTGTGTAGAGCATAAAACACAGGTATCATCTTGTAAAATATTCCAATTTTTGAGCTTTAACCTGGTTCTCAGTCCCCTCCCACCCTCCCCCCCCAACAAGCTAACCACAGAATCATTCCACATCAGGGAATATTCCCAGTAAACTAGATTAGATTTGCCAAGGGCTATATATCAGCCCTTGTTCTTATACCATTCTAGTCTGTTATAATACTAAACAATCGACTTGCATGCAAAGTCTAGGTAATACCATCCTCTTCCCCAGCATTTGGCCTAGGCATGGCCTGAAGTCCATCATTTAGGTCCCTTAATGCTTGTGATTTGATAGATGGCAACTTCCATTCATTGCCAAGGAGGATTTCACATACTTTGGTTGTTTGTTCCAACCCTGAATAATAAATGATTCTACGCCCACATTTTGCTACTTAATTCCTACCAGGCCTCTAAATGTCTAGCCATAGCCATGTCTGTTTTCTCAACCCCAATCTTGTATTTGAAAATTTTGGAGAACTATTTCCTAATCTTCAAAATCTTGCTCCAGGTCCAAGAGAGACTCCCAGGAGGCTTAAAAGTCCATAAGTGCTTATCTTCGAAAATAAACATATGGCACCACTTTACCCAAAGAGAAACTTTCCTGTGTGCTAGGTCCCAAAGATACCTGTATATAGTATAGCCTTGTTCCACTCCTCTAGTCTTTTAATACCAAGAATACCTTCTTTTTTTTAGTAGGCATAGATCTTTCCAAGCAATTTTAGCCCCAGTACACCTCTGGTCCTCGCCATGCCAAATGAAAGATCTGATCTTACTTTCCACTTACTTGATAATTCTCTTGCAAGATGAATAGTGTACACCAATACACTTGCATACTAAGCAATATAGACACAGCTAATTGTACTCTCCCAGCATAAGACAAGACAAGTACCTAGTTGTCCAACTAGAGATTTTCCTTGTCAATTTTTTGACAAGGACTATGCAATCCTTATACTGCAATTTTATGGAAATTAAAGGTACTCCCAAGTAAGTTATAGGGAAAGTTCCTACAGGAATGCCAATTATATTCACCAGGTTTTGAGCAGGTTCTTCATCAACTCCAGCAAAAAATATAAAGCTTTCATTTAAGTTAGGGGATAAACCGGAGAAGTACTCAAATTCATCTGAAGTATGCTTCAACAGCCTTGTGGTGGCTTGGTCTCCCATAGCAAGCAAGAACAAATCGTCAACAAAACTAAGATGGTTAATTTGGAGCTCTTTACATGTTGTATGAAAGAAGAACTCAGGTTGAGCAGCATAATGATCAATAAAACCTGAGAATGCCTTCCATAACATAAACGAATAAGTATGAATACATTGGATCTCCTTGTCTTAGCCCCTTGGCACTAGCAAAATATCCCTCCCTTCATCCATTCATACTAATTGAGTATCTTGCAATAGTAACACATTGCATCACCCAATCAACAAACTGAGAGGGGAAAGCCATAACTTCTTTTACTGCCTTCAAAAACTCCCAACCTACTAAATCATAGGCTTTTTGTATATCTACTTTTACAACACATCTTGGCACTCCACCGGGTTTATGGTAATCTGTAACCATCTGTTGCATCAAAAATACATTATTAGTTATGCTCTTTTGTGCCACAAAAGCATATTGTCTTTCTACTAATTAGATGAGGAAGAACAGTTTTAATTCTGGCACATAATATTTTGGACACATTTGTTCAGTGCATTGCAACATGCAATGGACCTGAAATCTTTCATAGTGCATGGGACTGGAATCTTTGGTATCAAGGTTAGGGAAGTGTTTCAAAAAAACTTGATCCCACTATTTTTCCTGAAAATTTCTTGCACTGCAACCATCACATTGTGTTTAACCACCTAGCAATTTTCCTAAAAAAAATTCAACTGAGAATCCATCGGGGCTAGGGGCTTTATTTTTCTTGAGAGAAAACATGGCATCTTCAATTTCCTGCTTAGAGATAGATACAATCAATCCCTCCAGCTCTTGTGTTGAGACATGTTTACTGATAACACTAGGCTAGTCTATATTTTATGTTCTGTTGATATTGCACGGGTGTTCCCAAAAAATTTGCAAAGTGTTGAATAGCCACTTGATGTACCTCAGAAGCTCCATTGACTTGCTTACCCTCCACTATTTTGATGGTCAAAATCTTGTTTTGACTTCTATGTATTTGCATTTTCCTGTGAAAGTAGGCAGTGCTACAGTCTCCCAAATTGAGCTCTCTAATTCTAGCTTTCTGGTGATGAAAGGCTTTCTCAGCTGATACCAATTGATAATACTGTTGGTTTCTTTTCTTTTGCACTACTATTGAGTCCTTGTGCTGTAGGATTTGATTCTGAATGCTTTGGAGTTCCATAAAGTAGCAGCCACCTTGGCAGAAGTATTAATGTATTGTTCCCTGTTGAGCTTCTTCAAGTCAGGCTTAAGTTTCTCATTCAATTGATAACAAGCAGTCCCGTTAATACTCTCATTCTATACTGACATTAAGATTTGCTTGAAACTGCTATGCTTCATCCAAAAAATAAAAATTTTGGAAGATCTCTTACCTTGACATTGCTCGTGCAAGATTTTAATGATGATTAAGGAGTGACCTGATATGCCAGGGCTTTGTGCTTCAACTTGAATGTTTGGAAACCTTGAAGCCTACAAAAAATAAGATCCTCTTCTCTTTTGTTACACCAAGTGAAATGAACTCCATTGGTAGGCATATCCCCTTCCCTGTTGTATGCCGAGTTGATTTCTGAATTTCCACCAGCTTTAGTTTATTGCTATTCCATTCAACCCAAATTTTGGATACTATTTTGTTCAAAAGTAACCTTCTGCTCAAGGCCAAATGTAATTGTCGAGTCTACCTTACTTTGGCACATGCTTTATCTGTCAAACATTGTTGTGACGCCTCTTCAAAATACCATTTCCTATTTCAGTCAATGGAATTTTCTTCATGACCACCCTCCTCGTACTTGTTCCTAGATCTGACGTAGTCTATTAGTTAGGCTGTGGATTCTTAAACAGGGGTTGTAATAGCATATAGGTGATGGGAGATTGATTTCTGTATGGATGGACTGGTGGTTGCCTTTTATTGTTCCTACCATCTTGCAAAGCTTCCGTACTTCTGGAAATCATCACTGGTTGATTTCTAATATGTTCAGAACGAGTAGTAGGAGTTTGGATTTGAGCATTATCTTCAGTACTTTTCCATCGATAGTGGCTACAAAAATTCTAAATCTTTCTACTGCTACCTCCTGATCGAAGGGATGAATCTTTTATTGCCTTCAACAATGGGAATGGGTTATCGGTTGGAGGTGTATATCGTTTGTTAACCAACCGAACTGCACCTTCTCCTTGTGCTCAAAGTTTTCTACCCACTGGCTCAAACTGTGGAAAATCCCCCTTCCTGCGAAAATTTTGACATTCATGTGGTAGTTTCTGCATTGTTGACCCCCCCCCCCCCTCCTTATTTTGAATTAGTTAAACGCCATTGTCTTGTTCGAGATTGTTGTCCTCTCTGTTCGCTTCATACGGGAACTCATGAACACCTTTTCGTTGATTGTCCTGTCGTTAGTTCGATTTGGGATTCCTTTCTTGTGGACCGTCCACATGGTACTTCTAGTACATCTGTTACTCCTTAGTTTCTCAAGTGGTTAAATAAGCCCATTTCTAAGAATGGTAGGGACTTGTTAAACATTGTCACAGTTGCTACCATTTTATGGTCCATCTGGCTTGGTAGAAATTCCTTGTGTTTCAACAGTGAAGGTTTTGCCTCCACTCAAGTGATACTTAAAACCCGACATCCTCTTTCATACATTAGAAGTACTAATGTATATCAAAGTTCCTTTCGCAAAGCTCAGTTTCGTAACCGCCCTAGATCGACAAGACAGTCTGAATCTTTTTTTCATTTTTTTTCTCCACTACATCTAATCTACTTTTCCAACAAGTGCAAGTGTGGGATTGCACCATCACCAGCGTTTTGGGCTATTTTTGTGGTTGGCTCTCATAGGTATCTTAAGTTTGGTCTGGGAATTGTTCTGTTTAATTGTGCTTGGATCCCTTTCGGGGCTTTTCTCACAGGGAGTCACTTCTTCAATGATCTTAGTGTAATTCACTTTGCGATTTGTCACGCTAAAGAATGGCTGCATTCTTTACGTTGTCTGCATGTAATTATTCTCCTCTCATCCTGAATTCGTCAAGCAGATGATATTTAAAGATCAAATGAGCTCTAGCTTTAACGACTTTTTGCGTACATTATCTACCAACTACAGGATCTTGTGCTGGTTACATGCACCCATGGGAAGCAAGAAGTGTTGTCCCTCTCTTCAGCTTTGGCCTATTTTGCTTTCCGGTCCAAAGATGGGGGTCCACAGGTTTGGTGTGATACAATTCAGCTGTGCTCCCCCTTCCACGGACTTTTACCTACGTAAGTTTTTCTCATCATGTGTTTTTGGTACCTTACATTTTTTCTTTGTAATTAGTTCCTTGTCTGTTACTTTTGGTTACCTATATGGATTGGGTTGTCATCCATATCAACATCTGGCTTGCTCTGTATATTTTGTACTTTATCATGGTATATATTTTTGAGTTCTCTCAAAAAAAAAAAAACCATTTCTTGTAATAAAGTTGCGATAGTAACTTTTCCCATGGTTTTGCACGCCCTGAAGGGCCATCTTTTGAACCATTAAAAGGGGGCAAAACCCCCAGGACGGAATCACAAAATCAACAGGAACTCAGATCACCTTGTTGGGTCTAATGAAAGAAAAAGAAATCATTTGAGTGTCGCAATTATGAGCCACACCCACCAACACTACAGAACGTAAGAGAGCGAACAAGATGAACTACACTTTCTCCGTGGCATGTTGTGGCACAACTTCTGCAAGACGAGCTTTACACTAAACAGCTTTTGCAATTTCTTGACGCTTGTCTTTACAATTATCAAAAGAAGTGGGTAAGTATCATACCCCTCAATTTCCCACTAAATACAGAAGAAGAAACGAGGTCAATTAAAAATGCTTAATTTTCACACATCCTAGAATCCGGTAGCAACATCTATAAATACAAATAACAGCACAAATAAGCAGCGCCGGTTGGCAAACTTCATTTTTCTCAACCTTCCTCTCCAAACTCTCTTGTGAATCTCTCATGCACCTCGAGGTCACCTTTGCTCACAGTTGGCCTTTGCCTGGCAAGGACCTTATCAAAGTCTGTTTTTGAGATGGGAGGTGGACATATCTGCACACATCGATTAGCAGCAATAAGACAGTTCCCAAAATTTTGTTTGGGAAAAAGGGCTAAAGCAACTAGACCCACGTCTTTTGACAATAACTAATTTGGCAAGACAGATCCCACACATGCATTACTCCCGTGAGGACTACTTCGACATACGAACCTCTAAATCTCTAGCTACTTTTCCAGCTGTCGACAAGTGGTTTCAACTTCTCAAGCATAGCAACCTAATCTATTTTGTCAAGCATCTCGCTATTCTCGATCATCATTTCAAGGGATTCAAAAGTGGAACTCAAATTGAATGAATGATTGTCCATAAAATTCCATATGTCCAGCTAAAAGCATCAGCAGCAGATTATTTAAGCATTTATCCATACCTGGGAAGCAAGGCCTTTGGCAGCAAGGTCCTGCATGGTAGTCTGAACAGCACCTGGTTGCTTCGGACCACATGGTACCCACATATCATCATTTCTCTTAAAAAAGTACATGGCATCTTGTGTTTTACGAACAGGCTCGAAGAGGACATCCTTGACCTATTAGAGCCAATAAAAAGAATGAGAGAGCGAGAGGGATGCAATCCTTTCTCACATGGAGCAATGACAGTAATTCTAAAAAGAAACAGTAATATTTTCACCCCAAACTTACACAAACAGCAATATCAGAACCAGAAAATCCTTCCGTCTTACGAGCCAATCTTTCAAAGTCACTTTCAGTCAAGTTGTGGGGGGTATCTCCTAAATGCACCTACATAAGGCAAAAGCCACAATGAGAGTAACATTCTATAAACGCCTATCTACAACTAAATGGTACAATCAGCCAACCTCCAACTTACATTCTTACAAAGGCAGACGAGGAACAAAAGATTACCTTGAACATGTGCTGACGTGCCTTTAAATCTGGGAGGGGGATGTATATGCGCTTGTCAAATCGCCGCCGTATGGCCTGTAAAAGGTTTACGTAAGACAAAATTATAACAGCCGTAACTATCCTAGATTAAGTAACAACAGACATTCCTGTGTTCCCACACCTGATCTAGAGCATACGGAGTATTTGTAGCAGCAAGAACGAGAACTTTCTCGTCATTGTGGCCTACACCCTGAAATATAAATTGGAACTTATAAAGTCCATGAACTATTAGTTCCAATTTTCAGAATTCATATGTTCTTATCCAATACATCACTGTAAGAAAATGCATAGGCTAGATCTTCCAAATACAAATACAACAGCACTAAATTAATCTGACAAGAGGAAATGATGAGGAAATTCAGCATACAAGGCAGGCTTTGCTAATTATTCAGAGTAAATCTTGCCCTACACTTGAAATTCGGCAACAGATTATGGAAACAAATTATATGGACCGGTCCTTGAGTCCTTAGTTGCAGGATTCGCGTAGGCAATCCACCAATCTCCCTGCGATTCGCGAATTTGCGGCTCCCAACTTGGGAGCTTGTTGGGAGCGCGATTCGTAGTAGGTTTGGATCCCAAATTTAAGTAGCCTCAGATTCTTTCCTCTTGCTGCCACTATATTTTTTCCGCATTGTTGGGGATTTTTCTTGGTGGGTAATCATTAAGGTAGGTCTAGAATATTCAGAGAGAAAGAGGAAGATGAAGCTGGCCAGGGATTGGGCTAAGAGAAGGCCAAGCCTTTCTTGGTTTTGACATTTACCAGGGGTGGTCACTTCACTGGGAGTCAGAGAGCACGTGGGAGCGTGTCTTTCTTAGTCCTTTTATCCAACAATATATGGCTGCCGAGTGGACAAATCTGGCTCTTATATGACTTGGTCTATCAGACAAAAAAGCTTTGAGCAAGTACTTCATTCATGAAATTAAATTTTCTGCTGAACGAAGACAGAGAGCTGCTGGATACTAAAATACTAAATGAACATATGTGTAGATCCGAATTCCGAAGCATATGATATGCATAACGTAAATTATTGATTGCATAAGAATATAAATAATTTTTCTTCTAGTAAAGCCGCTCCCAACTCAGATTCTGCTTAAGCTCCCCCACTGCCACGTTCAGTGCAACTAGGCTCCCCCACTGCCGCGATCCCTCTCCATAGTGACAATTTAAACATCAGGAGGTGGGTTCCATCTGTGATTCATAAAATGTATTCTATGAAACGTTACTCAAAAGGAAGAAAAAGAAAGATTGAAAAGGAGATACAAAATATGTCTAATTGTGAAGTTCAGTTGTTTCAAGTTGACAAGACTCCTTTAGAGTGAGAAAGTGAACTACAACTAAGGGCTTGAGCTGAAGTACTAACCAGAGATTTCTTCAGAGACTTGAAGCTTTAGGGTGCTCCTGGCAAAAGGACTTTTGCGGGATAAGGGGTTAGTGGGGGCATTTGTTAATCTATGCACTTCGCTCCCGATCGGAGCGCAGGGAGAAAACATCTCTAGTGTCCACGATGCTGAGCTTACAGCTAGAGATGGGTTAAACAATGATGTGTCCTGTGCAGGCCATGGAGCTCACAATATATTTCCAAAGGACAATTGCCTGAATATAGTCAGTTTTGCAGAGTCCAAGCGAATAAGCTAATGATGCTGACTGAAAACTTCGGATGACTTGCAGTTGTTAAAAGAGAACAGAATTTTGTGGTTCCAAAGAAGAGTATAAATTTCATCGTTCTGGCGCGTAGCGCACAAGTTATTCTCGACGCTCTCGAAGAATGTCACTTGCATCTCTTCATTATTTCCATAATTACAGGTAAGCCAACTTCTCTCAGGACCATGCCCTAACATACTAGTGCATGGGATCCAAAAGGATAAGTCCCGTCTAATCCGCTTAACAGGAAAAGCAGAAGTCCTGAGGACCCCACACCAGGGATGAGGGTGCAGGGGTGGCTTATTGCCAACTATGTCTATGACATTGAGCCTCCATCGCTTGCACAAAAATTCAACTTAGATACAAGATTTAGTCTATACTTAAACATTAAAGATGAAAGGAGAGCATACACCAAGGTCCTCACATCATGTAAAAGAAAAGAAGAAAACTGGGAAAATTTACACAACTAAGGAGAAAAAGAAGCTTTTTATGGCATTTGCTATCGTCATTCCCAACCTCTTTACCTGCATTTTTTGTCGCTTGCTAACTCATCCACGAGTGGTTGTTAATTTTTCGGGGCTGGGGGGATTAGGGGGAAAGGTAAGGGAAGATTGTTTGGGGTATTCCAACTTCTAACAAGTACCTGCATCTGTACAAGAAGTTCTGTTTTGATGCGCCGGGAAGCTTCACTCTCATTTCCTTCTCCACGCTGACCACACAATGAGTCTATTTCATCCACAAAGATGATAGAAGGTGCACTTTCACGAGCCATCTGAAAAAGATTTGAAACTAGCTTTTCACTTTCGCCCATCCATTTTGATACCAGATCTGACGAAGAAACACTGCAAAACAGCAGTTGGCACTTGCCAACTTGATGGCCTAAGCTCATGGGAAGAAATGGAATTGTTTATAGAATAAAAGGACAACAGAAAGTTACAAAATGCAGCATATTACCTGTAAAATATTTCACTACTCAACTGAAAGTTGAAATGAAAATAAGACATGGCAACAGAGGGCAGAGCTTGAACCATTTTCAACAAGAAAAGAAAATGCTCAATGCCGCAGAAAAATAATTAGAAGCGAATAAGAACACAGTGGATAAGAAGAACTAAGCAAGAAAGATGATTCAAATGAATAAACCAAGTTTTCAATTCATGTGCCAAAAGCAGCTGCCTAAAGCTTTGACTGAATGGACGTTTTTAACTGACAGCCAGTATCAGTAGGTTCAGCACGTCCCTTCTCTAGCTAAAAAAGACTTGTACGGCTTTAAACCCAATTTGTGGCCCCCAATAAGCCCTAACTTAGTAGACACTGAATCTAATCAAACTAAGATATTCATATTGTCTTTTATAATACCTACAGATCATAAACAGTAAAAGCAAGCCACTTTCTATCTGCCGTACTTGTACATTTAGTGCCTGGTAAATTTTTTAGTCCTAGCTCCCACTTTTCCCACATCTACCTACGAGAAGCGGGAGCTGGATTAAAATGGAAGTTGCCATACCCAGCAATTGGTAAAATAAATCCTCCCAGATGGAATTGGAATAGGGGGAAGCCCAAAATTTTGGATCAAGTTATTATTTAGATATTACATACTTGATACTGACATAAATTTCAGTAATCATCCAAATATAGGACCATATTATTAAGTATGATAGTCTAGTAGTATCCTTTATTATTTAGAATGTTCTAACTAATTTAGTAATTTAGCTTAGATTAGGACATAAGAGGTTTTAGATAAACTGTTGCCCCTAGGCCCTAATTACAACTGATAGTTGATTTTAAAATTTCTAAGCATTGCATTTTTGTTAGGCAAATCTATATCCCCGCTCAATCAAACAAGTGGCTTCCGACAGATTGATTTATCACCAATAAAAACGTATAATTGTTGTTGTGGCCCATCATCCGCCAGATTACAATCTCGCCCGAAATCATGCTTTGGATTTTCTTTTTCCTGTCTATAAGTTTCAACTTTACCGGAAGGCTGGTTAAAGATCTTTGTTTAAGTCTAGAGTAATGCTATGCTTCCCAAATTTGTATCACAAATTTTGACACCCAAATGATATTGCAAACTGTGAACAAATATTTTGAAACACACGGACCGCTGCTTCTAAGTGTAAGAACAACCAAAATGTGCCACCTCATTTAAGAGTCTAATGTAGGGATAAAAATTTGGGAAGACTAGCACTACTCTGATAAATCAGATTACTAGTCCATAAAGATAGTTTGCCACTGCCGTCATCAAGCATCAAGCCAACTGTGGCCACAAGTTCAGATTGCAGTCATTTGAAGCCTGCTGCTGCTGTTGTCATTGGGGTTTCGGAAAACCCCTTGTTGAACTTTACAGATCATAAAAAGAGAGAATGGCTATTGGGTTGCTATGTTGGTCCACATTTTTGTTTTTCATACCCAGGTTTTTTTCCTTTCGTTATTCCTAAATTGCAGCCTAGTTCTGTCTTACTTCCTCCCATAAAGCCCAGCTTGTTTCTATTTCAGCCCACATCTTTGTTAGTTTTTTTAATTATCAACGCAAAAGCCTGGCCAAGCCTGATTCAACCTCCCCGTTTTGACTGTTTGCATCCCCTATCTGAGCCAGCCCAGCCTTGCCTTAGCTTCTGTCTTTTCAAGAGATACAAAGGTTCAACCCAAGCTAAATTGTTAAAGAAACAATCCAACCTGACAAAAACCTTAAAAATTCATCTCCATCCCGGAGTTTCCGGATACAAATACCATAATTAAAAAACTGAATCGGCTGGGAACCATTCCATAAAACGGCCTGGTCAACCTTAAAACCCAGAACAGCCTCAAAAACATCTAAAGTTCGTTGAAGCACCGACCATCCATAAACCGATCTAGACGAGCTGACTGATCGTATCTGTTTTCTTTTCTTTTTTCCTGTTCGGAAGAATGAGATGATCAATGCACTCTCACATATATATTACTACGCATCATGTTACAAGGCACCTCTTCAACTCCACCACATCTCCCTCTCTCCTAGTTCAATCTAGAGACCCTACCCGTTTAAGTGATATAAACAGAAGTCTTAAATGTATAGACAATTAAAGTTCTCTAGCTTAAGGAATCAAGGAACATGGATCATTGATCCATCGTAATCTCATTTATCCATGACCATCATGAGGCAGGGCAAGTTGCTCCAAAACTGTTTCCGAGCGGGTTTGGCTGGCATATATTGAACCGGAATGCAGGTTCATGGCATAAAAATGGAGTTATTACAGAACGGATTAATTTTACTAGAACTGAGGCCGATCCAGCCAATCGACAAAAGTTATAATAATTAAACAAAAAAAAAAGGTAACTATGTAATTTCCACATCGACCAAAACCATTTAAAATTAAGAGACTGATGGACGGCAGGATTCAATTGGCGAATATTTAAAAGGTCACGATCCAATTGACCAAAATTATGATCAGAGTTTAGGTAAATGTGGGCAATGGTCGAGGTTTAATTGATATTACGCGCACCAATCCACCAAAACAAAAAAAAAACTCTACTGTTATATAACATGCTAAGGCACTCAAATTTAGGGGTCAAAAAATGGGTGGGAGGCTTGGATTTGGGTGTAAATTAATTGGGTTGGATACAAATGGGTGCCTGACAAATTTCAACCCATTTAGTTATGGGTTAGATTGATTATTTTTAAATGGATTAGTTTTATCCATTTACCGATAGTGAACCATCCTCATCCATTTTAATTTTTGTAACTCTCCTCCACTTTACCTTCATTGAAAACTCAAACCACCACCACCACACCCGTACCCGTCGCCGCCAAGCCCGTACCTACCTTCTTCGCCGCCACACCCATACCACCTGCGCCTCTGCCTTACTAAACCGCCTCAGTACCCACAACCACCACTAGCAATCTGCCATACTGCAATAACCGCCACAACTACAACAAAAACAACCACCACCACCATTACCTCCCCATCATCCAATTCATAACCACTAAGGCCGCCACAACAATACAATCACCATCATATCCACCACGAGTCCACTACCAGTCTACCGCCACAAACACCACTTATTGCCAAGTTAATAATCAATTTTAAAATCTAAAATCCTTCCCCATAAGACCACAAATTTATAGAATCTAGAATGGCACCACCACCACTGTCGTTGCGCCGTTGCCTGCCACCATGGCCAGCCATCGCCTTGCCACCTCTGTCGCGCCTTCATCCAGCCTCACTGAGCCAAACAATCTAAAGGTTTGGAGATAAACCGAAAACATCAGATCTGTTAATACCCAGATCTGAGCCAAGATGGTGGTGACGGTGACAAAAGGGTGGTGGCGCTAATGGCAAGTGGTGGCAGAGGCAACAACAGGTGGTCGCGGAGGAGAGGGCAGTAGGCGATGGCAGGTGGCAACAGAGACAGCCAAACTGACGATGGGTAGTCGCGAGCCAGTACCATTTCACCACTCCCAACTTGCACTCCTGGCTAAGTAAAATTGAAGGTTTCTTTTGGTTAGATAGGCACCCATTTAAAAACCATTTAAATCCGTGAATTATTGGCTTTATATAATTACTGAACATTAGACACAATTATAAAATGGATGGGTTTCTGTGACTTCTTAAGTGGGAGGATTTGGGCGGATAAATGGTTTTGGGTTGTGATTGCTACCTCTCCTCAAATGCTATCAATCAATCACACTTCAAAACTCGAGGACGAGCCCATGATTTCTTATCAGGTTATTATTTAGATGTTACATATATGATACTTGAAATTCATAATTATTACTGTAATCTAGGATTAAAATTCTTGACAAGGATCGTCTAGTAGATTCCTTTAGCATTTCGAATATTCTAGTATTACGGGTCCTCTAGTATTTTAGCTTAGATTGGTGTTTTAAAGGCTTCTACGTAAACAATTGTATTCCCTTTACTAATAATTGATAACTGACTAAGATTTTTAAGCAAAGTGTGTATTTTCTTGGGCGTGTGTCTCCCCTCTCAATCAAGCGTTATGGCCAGGACAAGATGATTTGATCCTCTGTTAGGGGTGTCATGTACCTGCCTCCCCCGAACAATATTATATCTTAGGATCCCGTATTCTTCGTGTATCATTCCCCCGCATTTGTTAATTGCATAAACCCATTAAACTTAATTTACACCTAGACCTAGTGTAGATTTAACAATGTGACGCCAAGGAAAATGGGTTCATACCTACGTGGAAATGCCACATAGGATACAATCCGAGTCAGCTGCCAGCTATGTTACATGGACTCTTCAGTTTGCGTGAAGTACCCGTGTCGGACACTCGACACGTGGACATGGGTATGGGATATGTGTCCGATACATCTCATAGAATATAACATTATCAATACTATATATAGTTTTTGTTTAATTAGTTATTGCTTTGAGAGGAGACAAGTTGTCAATTAAAACCAAATGCATCACACAAAACACCTTTTTACCTTCGAAATAACTAAAAAGTAATAACAAATATGAATATTTTGCCGTGTCCCCGTGTCTTGCGTTTTCAAAATTAGACGAGTCCGACACTTGGACACGTATCCGATCCGGACACTCGTACCTAGTCCATGTAACATAGGCTGCCATATGTATAAAGTGAGATACGGTAAGGGTGGAGTAAGGGCAGAGAGCAAGACTCCCCAGACAGGCCGTGAGGAGTGGCAATCCTGTGGAGACAAGTCCGAGATGAACAGGGCCGACAGTCGACAATCCAAGCTAAGGTCTGCGTCAGGGTCCAACGTCACGGTCGATGTTATGTCCAATGTCATAGTCCAATTGTGTTTCTCTCTCTAGAATTCAAGAACTCTAGATTCTAGAGTGAGAAAGTGCTCTATCTCAAATGAGAAAAATGAATTCTAAAGTCCATTATTTATAGGCAAAAGTATGCCTGTGTCATCAATCATCATATGTCATCTCCTGGGAGTGACACGTCACCAAGGGTTCAAAAATATTGGTGCTCCGTTGAACTGCCGGTTACCTTATTTGCATTGTCTGCCCCACAGAGCGTATCTGTCTGAAAAGACTGACCACACAGCGTCGCATGATTAGAGTAAGCCCTTGCCCTAGCCACTAGTCCAAGCCCTTACTGAATCCCACAAGGGTGCGCTGAGAAACGCGGAGAGAACTTGACAGCGTTGAGGGAAGGTGCTGTGCCCAAGGCAGACTAGGTGTGATGCCCTCCGAAGACCTACTCTCGTCTCAAAGTCACCTAGGGTCATCATCCTGGGGGCGGCGATAATCACTGGTAACGTGAGTGGATGTGGTGTGGTGAATGAGTGTGGTGCTCGGGAGCATGTAACTTGATTGTGGCGCACGAGCGCGGTGCCAACGGCACGAGACATGATAGTGGCACATAGACAATGTTGTTAAAGGCGCAGGCACACCTAAGGCGCAAAAGGTCCCTAGAGCCTAGGCGCAAGGGGCAAGGCACAGGCACCCGCCTTTTCGAAGCGAGGCGCAATATTAAAATAAATAAATAATGATACATTAAAACAATAAATTACGTTAAAAAAAATAAGAACTTGACAATTAACAACTTTGATTGGTACGACTTTGATTACACTATAATGAGATATGAAGGATACACAAAATACATGTACAGAGATCATCGAATTGGTACGACTTTGATTTCACAAAGTGTATTTTCACAATACACCCTATTACCAAGGCTGCTGAATGAATACAACGCTTCCTCTTTCTATAAGGCTATGCTAGTGAAGCTCTAACTTGTTCTACATACACTAAAACTCCCAACGGGAAGATTATAAACCATCAATTACATCACCCCATATATCATAAATTTTCACAGCATACCATCTCAATTCTCACTGCAAACATAAGTTTTCAAAGTGTCATTGAATGGGGGAAAACAAAAAGCAGGAGATTAACAGCGGATCAAATGACTTTCAAAGACTAGAAACCAAAAGAGAGAGAGCTTCTTCAAGAATGGAAAGAGTCAGAACACAAACCTGCGGAGAAACCGGAGCAACAGCTGCGAAGGGGACCCGCGACTGGGGTGCAAGCGGCTGAAGCAGTGCCAGCGACTGGGAACCGGGACAGCGAGCTCTGATGGGAGCAACGACGGGTACAGGAAATGCTCCGGCAAGCTGCGACGGGAACTGTGACGGTTCACGGGCCGACGACGACGAACTGAGATTTGGGTCTTGCCGTCTTGGGTCACGAATCGCGAGGTGAGAGACCGTGAGAGACTGAGACTGCGACGGGTCATGGGCCAACGGCAACGAACTGAGATTTGGGTCTTGCCGTCTTGGGTCGCGAGGTGAGAGACTGTAAGAAAGCTTGGCTGAAGAAAATCAGAAAAGGTGTTTTAATTTGGTAAAGACAAACAGGAAGATCCAACGGCTATTCACAGCCTTGCGCCTAGCTTGGCGCCTCCACCACTACAACGCGCCAAGTGCCTTGGCGCCTGGGAGCACGAGGCGCGCGCCTCCTTGAATGCGCTGAGCCTAGGCCTAGGCGAGACACGCTGTGTGAGCCTAGTTGCGCCAGGCGCCTAGGAGCACTCCTAGGCACGCTTTTCACAACACTGCACATAAACGTAGTGCCAACGGCACGAGACATGATTTGGCGCATGGGCACGGTGCCAATGGCACGAGACATGAGAACGGCGCACGGGCATGGCGACATTTGCCGCGAGACATGTCATGGAAGTGGCGCAGGGACAGTTGTTCGAAAGTAGGCGTCGTGCCGAGGGCACGTGACGCTTGAGGGGTGCATGGCGCGCTCGCGACTTCTGTCGCAGAGACGGCGCACGGGCATGCATCGAGTGTCCCGAAGATAGTGCGTGAGCCGAGTGTTAATGTTACACAAAAATGGTGAATGCAATCTCTAGTAATGATGGAAGTTGGAAGTGGGAGTACACAGTCGCTGGTGAGGAACATCTCGGGGATGGCACGCGACCGCGGGTGACGAGTCGTCACAGAGTCGAGGGGCATCGCGGAGACGGCACACGGCCGCAGACAAGGGGTGAGCGTCGTGGGCGGTATGGTGTTCAAACAAGTGCAAGAGAAACGTGGCGTGGCCAACCCCCCCAAAGGTAAGGCGGCCGACCCCTTGAGGGGGAAGGCGGCCGACCCCCCCAAGGGGGAAGGCACCGAGGTTGCTACGCTGGTGACCATGGGTCACGCTAAAAAATAATTTCAGTTGTAAATTGTCGTGAAAAGCGAAGAAATGTGCACGTGACTTAAGCATGCGTTTCGGTTGGAAGCGTTGAAAAATTGGTCGTTGACTGTGATGACGTGTCGCGCGAAAAGGGACCCTGGTGGGTCCTTGGGTGCGACCAAAGTAGGTTGGGAACACAATGAACTTGGAAAAGAAAGCTTGTATAGAACCTACAGATTTAAGAGTTTGAAGCTGGAAATTATCAAACTAGTGACACCGATAGTCTGTCCACGCATACGTAAAACTATGGCTCATACACTCGTCATCCTGGTGCTCGTATATAACGGACGTCATTATAGTTCAAATGGGTTTGGCATAAGTACATTTTAATAAGCACAAGTAGAAATGCACAAAAAGAAAATAAGAGCAAAGAAAACCATGAGGACTGCAATGGCCAGCCAGAAAAGCTCATCTATGAACTCTACAAACGCTATTTTCAGTTGTGAAAGGAGGTTGGCACGAGTCCATAATACAGGTGTAGATCACAGTTGTTTCTAGTTTTGAAGGACCAGTTATACACCTTAGTTGCAAGAGCGGAAGTAGCATATATAAACAGCAAGAGCGGAAGTAGCATATATAAACATGGGGAGTACATAGACCGATGCTGGATAACATACCTGAAAAATGTTGATTCTGCTTCAGTTGCAACAGCCTTGGCTAAGTATGACTTCCCAGTTCCAGGTGGACCATATAACAGAAAAGCCCTCCACGGCCGCCTTTTGCCTAAAAGAGCAGATAGTAACAGTATTATAATGCCATAACCACATATTTTGCAGCCCGAGTCCATGCAATCGTGACGAGCTAAGAAAAAGACAATTTGCCACGTAATGAGGAAAGCTGAGAGCATCCGCACATCCCACATGAATGAAGTCGCTGCATGAAGTAGGCAGAGAACCACAAACTCACCACTCACCGACAATCCAAATATAGGGTCCATGGCGATCATTGTCTCCAAGTGCCAGGACTGCTCATAAGAAGCTGACTCCAAACATAATCTAATGCAGCATAGAGGAATATTGCATATATTCCTACGTGGAATGGTGCACAACCGAGTATCTAAACAAAATAAGAACATCTGCTTATCATCACGGGCATCTTTCAAGAGAAGGCTAGATATTTATGATGGGTTTCTAGTTTGCAGCGTTAAAATTCAACTCGAGCATAAAACCATACAAGAGAAACCGCACAATTTTGAGAGCTAAAATGACAATGTAACTTCATTCAGGAAAGTTCAGCTTGCATATAGGCGATAATGATTTTTCTTTCTAGAAGAAACCAAGATAACACAATTCATGATAAGAAAAAAAAAACATAGCAACTTAAACAACTTATATCCCAATGGTTTCATTAACAAACAAGACAGGTGTGCGAATAAAAAAGTACTCTCTTTGAACAATAAGTATATCGCCAAAGCAACAACAGCTCATCCTCTTATCATGCCATGCAAGATTTTAACAACAAACCTATCTAGTCTACCTACCTATACCTCAAGAATGATACTAGTGTAAGACATAGCAAACTCTACAACTCCTCCAAAATAAACTCTTTCGATCAGACATTAAGTCAAACTTCTATCAGTGCACTACTCCACCTAAAGCCAATAAGATCACAAACTTTAACGAGACCAAACACAACCAAGCCATGCCGCAAATCATCAAAGACAATGAAAAAAGCAACCAAACGGCCGAATCACCAAAAGCCCTAACCAGTAAAGAACTGCGGGAATTTGACCGGCAGGATGACAGCCTCTTGCAGTGCCTGCTTCGCGCTCTCCAGCCCCGCCACGTCGTTCCACTTAACATTCGGCTTCTCCCTAATAATCGCCGAGTTCAACCCCGCCCTCAGCTTTGCCTGCTCCGGATCCTCCCCGTCTCCACTCTCCCCATCCTTGGGCTTAGTCTTCGGCCTAGAGGCCACCGCCGCGTCCCCGTTAGCCGCCGGCCCCACGCCACCGTCGTCCAGGACCGCCCTGATCTCCTCGGCCCTGCGTAAATACTCGGTGAATTTCTGAGTAATCGCCTCCTTGATCTTAGGGTTCTTTTCGTACTTTAAATGGGTCTTGAAGTATTCTAAGGCATTCATGTACAAAGGGAAGGCCTTGGCGTAATTGCCGGCGTTGTCCTCCTGCACGGCCTGCTTGACGTACTCGATGGCCTGCTCCTTGAAGTTGCTGTACATCTTTGCATATACAGTGTGTGCGATTCTGTGTGTGGGAGTGGTGAGATTCGGGGATCGGCGAAATCGGGGGTGTTTTGTTACAGGTTTGGGGATGGATTGGAGGAGGATGGGCGAGTAATTGAATGAAACGATTGGGGTTTCTTCATGGATGGGTAAATGAAGAATAAGGTTTGGTTATTTTGAATGCTTTCTCATTCCTGAGCTTTGATCTTTCTTCGGCGTTTTTTGCATTCGGGGGATTGGTCTTAGAAAGTCCGCGTGAAGGACAGGTAGGATCATATAAGCGCCTCAGGAAAGCAAAGAGTCCTCCCCACACACGCGCGCACACACACACATATATATATATATATATATATATATATATATATATATATATATATATACACACACATTCCCTTTTCGGAAAGGGACAAATTATCAAAATACTCACTCTCACATTTTAATCACAAAATAACCTTTTCGCAAGTAAAATCACTCAAATAACCTTACGGTATGTGAATTAGCTCAACTAATAAAGTTTGAAAAGAATTATAACAAGTAGAATAGACGGTAGAGGAACATAAAACAATAGGATCAAAATATTATAATTTTTTTATCCTACGGGATTTATCACTATTGCATTAAAAGTTATATGTTTTTCCTTTTCAAGAAGAAACAAAATTCATTTATATATAAAAAAATTTATTTTTATTTTCTAGTTACCGGCAAAATTGTTCCTATTCTTTACACTTTTATTTACCACAATGTACGTCTCATAAAGAAAAAGAGGCTCTTTTCGCACTTGACCAAAATCTTCTCCGGACTATTTTTAAAATTCGCTCAATACTCTGCCCAAACCCTAGCTTCTTTAGTGACAATTACAGTCACTATTGATGGATCAAAACCACACTATAGCACATTAACACACACACTCTCACACACATGATTTACATGTACTGCTCGACACTTAATACACACATCTATACCTAAACACAACATTAACACACCTATTACACACATAACTCACACAGTCACACCCCTATATTACAATGTCACACACACACACACACACTCTCTCTCTCTCTCTCTCTCTCTCTCTCTCTCTCTCCACACACAATACCTACTACCCGAACACATTCACACAGCACAGCTACACACACAAAGAGACACAAACCTCACCAATCACACCACAACACAGACCCCTACACTGCTTTGAAAACACACACACACACACACACCCTCCCACACCCCAAGACACTGTTGTTTCACACACATATGCTGCATAGCCACTAACACACAGATAACACCATTTCTCAACCTTTAAAATACACACCCACACCCACTGTTGTTGTAGCCCTAAAACACACACCTGCACATTGAATTTCACCCTTAACCCCTACGAATCCCACCTTAAACATATACACACAAGCGCACACATACACACGCACTACACAACACCATTGTTGCTGCTGCTGTAGGTGGTACACACAAACAAAACATAACCTCTACCCCCACACAAACTGACTAAACTCTCACACACTCCATGCACAACAACAATCCTGCTGCTGCTTCACCCCTTCCCCTACACCATTTCACCACACACACACACACACACACAACAACAACAATTACAGACACTAGCACACACTAAACTCACAGACCTACGCACACTCAGACACACTGCACACACAAAAATTACATATACTGCACAGTGAAAAAAAACACACACGTACTGGAATTACTCACACAAAGAGGAGTAAAGAGATTACCCTTGATAATTCTTTCTTAATCTCTCTGATTTTTTGCCTATATTTCCCCTCCCCTGTTTTTTTTTCCTTCCATTTTTCTTGTTCTCCATTTTCTTTTCCGTTCTTCAATTTCTTTTCTCTAGTTTCCTTTCTTTTCCTTTTATTTTTATTTTATTTTTCTTAAAGATTCCATCCCATATTTTATAAAGAAATCAAATTAGTCACCATTAAAATAAGAAAGATGGGAATTGTCTATGACATGGTTTCTAAAATCTTGACATATAAGTACCAAAATTTTAAAATTGCAAAATAGCCCCAAAGTTTTCATATTTACAAAATGGCCCCAAAGTTGTCAAAATTACATTTTGACCCTAAATCATTTTAACATTTCATTCTCTGCTAACTCCTGAGCATCGCCCAAAATTATCTGCCGTTTATTTTTCGGAGCACAGATGATTATTTTAAAGAGTTTGAAAAAGAACGAGATATCACATTCTCCTCACCTTATAAAAATTTTGTCCTCAAAATTTGGTCCAGGATTTCCTATTACTTATAATGTCTAGGCACTACGCTTCTGTTGCAAAACTCTGATAACTACCAAATAATAGTTGAGCTACATCTAACCTTCGCTTCTTGTCCCACGAATACCTGAACGTAATAATTAAATTTTATCGTAATACTAAGCTGAAACCTGTCAGGTTAGCATTTGCGCTCTACAAACACTAACATGGATAACCAATTGCTATAAGTATTTACACATTACAAAAGATAGAAAAAACTATAACCACTAGGCTTTCACTTCGCACTCTGATAGCTAAAACTAACGAGTCCAAACTATTACTACATTCGTCACAGAGAAGTGTGAACGCAAAAATTGTGATTCTACACATGCACGTATCACACCTTCCTAAAGTTTAAGGCTCTAAATTATCACATCACTTATGATTCACAATCACATAATTTAGCAAAAAAATCTAATCTTATCCTTCAATCACTTGTTTTGGTTAAACGATTAAAATCGTTCAGTTGTAAAGGTAAGTAACATGAGGTCTACTATTGCGTGCTCAACCAAATTTCAACCTTATACCAAAACATCAAATAATTGTCAAAGTTTAATCTATGTTCTCAAACTCTCCTCTCACTTACAAAGTATGAGGCTTAGGAATCTACATAACCTCATATTAGGGCAAATGAACTTACCTAAATCCCAAATTAGGTAAAAATATACGTACACAACATATTGTCAATTTCAAAATCATTTGAGGATAGAACACGGTAAAATTCTGATAATCTGATTAGGCATGAATAGTAATTATAACATGTTACCATTTTGAAACATATTAAACAAACACCAATCACAAAAGAAACAGTGATGTTATACAACAAAACATCGAACGTTAATAACAACAAACAGCAATCTCAATCAAGCACTTAGGGAACAAATAATAACAATAATCATAACTTGATGACCAAAATGCAAATTATTTAAAAGAAATCATACCTATTGACTCTCGAGATTTACAATGCAAATATGTGATATTCCAGAAAAACAAATATACGACATTTCATAAAAACATAATGACGTAGGTATGACGAAACAAGGTCAACCCAATGCCTCAAAGTAAATACAATTAGTAAATATTATTGATCCTTAATAGGATTCGTATCTCATGGTCAGTGGGTCAGGTACAATCCCACAAAGTTCAAATAGATTTTAAAGAAACATATAAATTATCCTAGAAAAGGGATAAGACAACTCAATAAGAATGACATCTGCTCCGACTTCTCAGAGCAAGTTGACATTCAATTAAGTCGCAATAGTATTTAATATACAAAAGAATGAATGAAATGATAACGTAGGATTCCATATGTCTTATCATAGTCTCAAATCAAACTTTCAGACTTAACACCAATCACTTTGCAAAAACATTATTCTCACTCATAAATCAAATGACTAATTTAAACTACTACTCATATCTTACGAACCTTCAAACACTACTAAGGTTTCTTATGACAATCCACGGATGCATGATTAAAGGATAACCAATCCATGCCTAGTATGATATTAAAGTCTCGGACAACAAATGGGATGAGATCCACATAAAGATATATATCCCCAACATGAATGGTAGAGTTACAGAGAACCGTAGAAATGGTCAAAAATTCTCCCAATAGAGTGCCTATCTTAAGTTTTGTCTCTAAAAGACGGGTTTTCTTCTCAATCGCCATGCAAAAGTAAGACATACAAAGGAATATGACGTTTCAGAACCAAACATTGAATAAAGTCAGGCTGATGTCCTAGGCCTCTGGCCTTGCTGAACTTGAGATTGCTGAGTCTGGCCTTGTGGACCTTGTCCTCTTCCCTAATGAAGAATATTGCTCACTGCTGGATTAGCTGTAAGTACATGGCAAAAAGTTAACTACATCTCTTTAACAAATAGACAGTTTCGAACTTGATGTTCAACACTCCCACACTTAAAACATCCTTCGGTAAATCTATAGCATGATTTACCACCATGAATTCTCCTACACATGACACATGGGATGGCCATAAAAGCTGACCCGCCACCCTGACCAGTGCTCCGTGTAGGTCGAACTCCAGAACTCTACAATGGTTCAGATTTAGTACTCTGAGCTAGTCGAGCACTTACACACTGCGCTCCTCAAAATCCCATACTTGAGCCGAAACAGACCTGAATCCATGACTCTATCCCATCCTTGGGCCTTAGGCACCTTATTTTGCTAGCTGTAAAAATTGCTGATGTTTGTTAGCCCATGTAAATATATCCTAGCAAAACATCTGCCTATCTCTCTCTTGTCCACCCTGTGTTTGCTCATTCCTTTTTATCTATTGTCAGACTTGGATTGCTCCAAAGCACGTGCCAAGTAAACACATTCCATATAGCTCGTCAGTCGAACAAAGATCTCTCCATCTCTTAGTCCAGGTCTAAGGCCCCACCTAAACTTCCAGCATATATCCGCCTCCGTCAGTAACATTCTTACTACAAACCTAGGAAGACAAAAAAATCTCGTCTTTAACTCGTCTACTGATTCTTGATCTGCTTACGTCATATTAGCAAACTCCCTTAACATCTGCTCACGATAACTCGTTAAAAAATACCCGTTGAAAAAATAATATTTCCTTAAACTGTTCCAAGTCATATCAATCAATTGTTGACAACTTAGACTCTTTTTTACCATTTTTGACCTTTGATCAGCGTCAGCCTTTAGTTTATAGATTGCAAATCCAGCCTTTTGGTTCTCACTACAATGAATTGCTCGAAATTTTTCTCCATTTCGTTAATCCATTTCTCTACCTCCATAAGGTCCAATGACCCTCAAAAACTAGTTGCATTTTGTTTATTAAACTCACTTAAGGTACTTTCTTCTTGAGGTTGTGGTTGTGGTTGTGGTTGGACCAGATTTGATATTCCTTCTGGTTAGCGAGATTCTATGTCATCAAGTCAGAATCTGGTTCATAGTGTTTAGAACTGCAATCATCGGTTCTAGATTCTGCTCTTCCTTCCTATTAAGTAAGGGTGCCTCTCTATCGGGGACCTTCTGGCCCTCCATATTATCTCCACTCCCAATGATACGAGTGCAGACCATACTGGTTCAAATAACAGTTACCACTAACATATGTCTAAAGAGCAGTACAATTATAAGTTAAAGGCAGCCTTCTTAACTCCACCATCATCCTACCCCACTCTCATCAACCGAAATACAATTTTGCAGAATCGTGTCACCTATACTCTGTAGTTACATGTCTACAAAATCATATACCTAAGCTCTAAACTGCAAGACTGTATTGCTTTAATACCAACTGCAACGACCTGAAAATTCGGAGCTCCGTGGCCCCAAACTCCCAAAGCGTTAACCTACCAGATCACATCAGACCCTGTTCCCTGATAGATATAATCTCTACTCAAATGCAAATTGCAACACATTAATCTAAATACTCCAAACTACAAGATTACAAAAAATTTACTTAAAATTAAACTATTAATACTTAAGTTCTTTACAGAACGACAAGCTAACAGTGCTGACCCACGCAAGGGTCCTACCACTCAAAATAGTGGTGGGCACTCCAAAATCTCACATAGTCTCTAGCCCATCTCCGAGCAATCTACAATTGATCATAACCTGCAGAAGGGAATCAAACGGGGGTGAGCTTTTGAGTGCTCAGTTAGGTCGCTCAAAGAAACACCGAAGGAATTACCGAATGATTTAAGAGTTCCTTCGATAAATTTTTCCAAATATTTCAAACAATCATAAATAGTTTGATGATTTTTCAAAACGATCATAAATAATCATAAAGAGATATCAAAACAATCATTTGAAGAACATTTTCAAAGCCATTATTTTAAAATGCAATGATGATTTTCCAACAATTTCAAAATGAATACGGATACTTCAAAGACAGTATGGGAAAGGGTTTTTTAGATAATTACAAATAGTTTGATCACAATGTGAAAAGAGTTTTAACTCAATCCCCTTCAATTAGATATAAAGACATTAATTTCCCAACTTTTGCAAAACAGTCATTATAAGATACAATGTAAACAAATTCAGAAGATATTGACCATTGGCAAAGGCAACGCCACTCAGGCAATGCTCAAAACAGAGTACACATACATGATGTACAACCCTTTCCATCCATCAAAGAACTAGCACGTGTTCAACACAGGACGCGGGAATAGACCATCCTTATAACGTTTCCCTCAGAATAGATTTCCAGGTCAATATATAGAAGATAACAATCATATAATCAACAAGAAATTAAATGCTTAACATGCAATAAAAATGAGCATCAACATGAATTCAAATAGCCGATATCAATTTGGGTTTCAATGACAATTAAACATGCTGATGTCAACTCATCACTCAGAGTTCAAGAATAGCCACAAACAAATAGAAAGAACAAATACAAGCAGTCATCAAATTTGCTCAGCATGTAATAAAAAGGGAGCATCAATAAGAATTCTAAATAACTGATTTAGGTTCACTATTAGGTTTTGCTTGGCAATAACATGCTGATATTAATGCATATCACAATGTTCAACTGTAGCCATAAGTAAATCGAAAGAATACTTATGAATACAAGTTATTGAAATTCGGGTTCGGACAGAAATCCTTACCTAGGGTTTACATAGAGACCCTTACCTAGATTCGAAGCTATGATAGTTTAACCGGAAAGTCTTTTATTTTAACTTAAACGGAACAATCAAATGATCAGAATACAGTCTACACTATGATAATATAAACTCACTATTTGTAACACCCCGATACTTTTCCTATTTAATTAGAAATTTTAGATGCGAATATTTTTTTTAGCGACGAAACTTTAGTTAGCATCGATATATTTTTTAACGAAAATTTATCTTCTTATAGTATTGGCGTTCTTGTTAGCGACGATTTGTCAAACGGGATGACGTAACAAACCATTTATAATTTTCCTAACACATCGTGTATCGTAAATATTATATTATACTACTATTTTCACAATAAGCTTGGATTAATTAGAGGTTTTAGCGACAGATGGATATGTAGGGTTTTCATTGTCTAACTAGGGTTGCATTGTTACACATATTTAAATACCCTTTTCTCTAGGTAGCCGACTACAGGCCCTCATTTCAGCCGTCAACCACACATCTAGAGAGAGAGAGAGAGTCAGATAAATAGAGAGAGAAAGAGGGGACTTGATGCGATAGATTTGTTCCGGCGAATTTTCGGTAAGGTTTTTAACCTTTTCTCCCCATTTTTTCAATGATTATGGGATCAAGGGATGCAACCGCGAGGAAACTGTGAGGAGGTTCATGTGATTGTGTGTGTGTGTGTGTAATTATATGTGTGTGGGT
This sequence comes from Escallonia herrerae, assembly GCA_033070095.1. NCBI lineage: Eukaryota > Viridiplantae > Streptophyta > Magnoliopsida > Escalloniales > Escalloniaceae > Escallonia > Escallonia herrerae. Next base: position 631,037 of record JAVXUP010000033.1, on the reverse strand, counting down.
GTATAAGTGGTAAAGGGGATTATGCCGTGAGGCAGTTGATCATGTCTGCGTGTATTTGGTGTTGGTTGTTGGGTTTATGTATATGAAAGGTAGAGCTACTGCTAGTAAGGATCTTAGGGCTGTGGGAGGTTGCTTGAGGGCCGTGCAAGGACCTGAGATATAAGGTGATGATGATTGGGTTTTGGGTGGATGAGTGAGAGAAAAATTGTAACGACCAGGTCCACGGCCCCACCACAGGGCATTGCCTCCCTCAAAAGGGCTAGCCAAGTAGGTACTTATGAGTTCATTGGTAAGATCTTATAAGGGTCATCTCATACTACTCCACATCCGATGTGGGATATTACAATCTCCCCTCCTTATACCTTAGCGTCCTCGCTAAGGCTTAATCACACATAGCCCAGAATCTTCCTCTCTAGCCAATGTGGGATATACTGGGCTCACCCTTCGTTGCCCCAACCATCCTTTTGATGTGGGATATACCCGGGCTTGCCTTCGTTTCCCCAACCATCGGCAACCAGACTGGATAGCCCAGCCCGAGTTTTCAAGAGTCGGCTCTGATACCATCTGTAACGACCCGGTCCACGGCCCCACCACAGGGCATTGCCTCCCTCAAAAGGGCTAGCCAAGTAGGTACTTATGAGTTCCTTGGCAAGATCTTATAAGAGTCATCTCATACTACTCCACATCCGATGTGGAATATTACAAAAATAGTCGTTGCCGTGGCAGCCCTGGCTGCCATAAGGAGTGCAGGTGAGTGCGTAAAGTGTGTAGGAAGCGGGTGTGCTGTGTGCGTAAGTTGTGTGCATGGGCAACTGTGTGATGTGCGTGAGTGGTTTGTGTCAAGAGAAGGAAGGGCAGCCGTGATCACAGCGGGATGTAGGCAGTAGGTGTTTGTATATTGTGTGTGATCTTGGGTGCATGAATATGTGCTTGTGTGTGCAACCAAGGGTGAGGTGTGTTGTATGTGCGAGTATAGGTGAAATGGAAAGGAAGAAAGGCTGCTAAGCAGCCGTGTGATGACTGTGGAGTTGTGCAAATAAATGAGAAGAAGTAGAATAAGAAAAGAGTGTGTGAGTGGGTTGAGGACGGCAGCCACAGTGTGGGAATGTGGGTGATTAAATATGTGTAGATGTGTGTAGTGTGCTGATGTGAGTGAGTGGATGAAAGAGAAAAAAAATGAAGAGAGGGAAGCAGCACAGGCTGCTATGCGTGGTGTCATTGTTGGTGATTTTCGTGGTGTGAGCATGTGAAGGTAGGGGGAAAGGGGGACTGCCACGGTGAGGCAGAGTAGTTGTGGTTGTGCTGTGTATATTTTTGGTGGTCCTGTGTGTATTCTTGTGGCGTGTGCGAGTGAGGGAGAAAGGGAAGGGAGACTGCCATAGGACAGCACTTTTGAGGCATGTTTGTAGTGAACTGTGTGCATGCAAACTGTGTTGGTGTTGTTGGTGTGAGTGGTGATATTGAAATGGGTCTTGCAGTGAGTGAAGCTGGGCAAGGTGTTGCTGGAGTGAGTGGTGATCATGAAATGGGTTTTGGAAAAAGGGAGGAAGAAGCTGTGTTGTGTATAAATGTGTGTAGTGTGTGTAGATGTGTATGTGTAGTGTATTCAGAGAGAAGTGAACAGCTGTGCGGTAAGAGTTGGTGTTCTGAGTGTTGGCAGAAAGAAAGGAAGAAAAAGTGGGTAATATGCACAGCAGTGGGTAGTACCCTGTTCAAGTGCAGGCGTACCACAGATTAGCGTTAAATTTGGTGCGTGTGTTGGGAAGCGCGGATCGGGTATTTAGTTAGTGTTAGACACGATGAGAGCATTGAATACTATACGGTGATTGTTAGCATACGAAATTTAACGGTATAGTACGTTAGGCCATATTAGAATTTATTGCAAAGTTTCATAATTTTCTGAAATCATATGTATTTTTAATATTTTCTGTAATTTCAGATTTTGAAAATTCTTTTGGAGCCTTTAAACCCTGAAAATGTTTTGGGAAAAATTATAGTCATGTCTATATGGAATTAGTAAGACTCAATGTCAATTTTATGATTTTTGGAGTGGATCTTCTATGGTTTCCATATCGCATTGGTTTTAGCAAAACGAAAAATTTAAAAATAGTTTTTAAGCCTTTTAAATTCTGATTTTGTTTTCTATAATTTTTATATATACTTTAAAGTTCTTATAAAAATTATGGGACTTATTTTGCATCTGTGACTAATTATGGCTATTATTAGGTTTTTATTGTATTTAAAGAAATTATTTTAATTCGAAAATATTAAAAAAATTCAGAAAGTGGATATTTTGACTTTTAATAATGTTTTAAGCTATAAAATTGCTTTGGTGTAAATTATTATAAATTTTAGAGTGTCGGTACCCGTTAAGGATTGTATAAGATTTTCGTCAGGTTGGCCGTGTACGAGAACCGTTTTGAGTGCGCGATTTCAGAGAGAGTGGGTACGCAGTGGGTAGTTGATATTAGGGTTTATAGTGTATTTGACATAAATTATGTTCTAACGAATAAAATGCCAATCTAGGTTCATTCATAGATTTTAACATATTGATCGAGGTTTGGTAGCATCGCTTAGCTTGGATCAAGGTAAGGAATTCTGTCTGAACCCTATTTCGTTACTCTGTTTTTCAAATGCTTATAAAACAGTCTTACAAACTACATTGATTCGATTTTATGTTTGATATAAAAGATATTTTTGAAACTGTCCATAAAACCTTAATTTGAGCCTGATAGCAATCGTTTGAAATTCATGTTTCATTCTCATATGTTTATTGATCTGACCATCATAAAATACATATTTTGAGTTGTACTTATCTCTTTTCATGCTCATCAGTTTATTGAATTCGATCATCGAAAAGCATTTTTAATTGTAGTTTACTCCTTCTCAATGTTGACATGAGTTAGTAACTTGGGAGCCATAATGATGGTCTGTATTGTTGACGTTATAAGGATGGTCTGTTGGATGGGTTTAACTAGTACCTAGATGGACTAGTCAGTGTACATATGCATATGCAAAGCGATCGAGCACTGCCGGGGTGGCTTTGCTTCTGTACTGCTCATGTTCAATGTTTCCTGTCTATGTTTTATTACACTTGAACTGTTTTGAATTATTATCCATTCATGCTTTATTATATCTGAAGTGTTTCAAATGACTATTATTTAAGGGATTGAGTTGAATACTCATCCCTATGTTTATATCGTATTGTAGTGATTTCATCGTAAGAAAAATTCCTCAAAAAGTTGTTATTAGACTTGAATGTAAAATCGTTCGTTTTGTTCATCTATGTCTACGTGTTGTATTTTATTGAAAATACTCTTCAAAAGTTTTATGTGAAAAATCATCCGAATCGTTTTGTGATTTTAAATCTTTGTGCGACCTTACTGGGCTCTCAAAAGCTCACTCTCCTTTACCTTCCTTTCCGCAGGTGATAGCCAGTGTTAGGTTGAGGTTGCCAGCATGGATTAGAGCCGAGTGTAAGGAAGTGAATTTAATTTTTAGTATTGATCGTTAAGACCCCTGCGCGGGAAAATTTCTCTAGCTTGTTGGTTAGATTTAAATTGATTTGAGGAACTGTAATGATTAGAAGCTCTGACATAGGTTTTAATAGTTAGTTATTTGAAATTGAGGTTCTTATGTTATTAAGAAGTGATTGTTTCAACACTCCGAGAGTTTGGGGTGATAACGCTCCGGAAAAGTCCGGGTGTTAAAGCTTCGAATTTTCGGGGTGTTACACTATTGACTCGCGCATACTCCCATAATGACTCCCTCACTAGTATGTAAAATTATCGAAATACTCCTTATGTGTAAAATTATCAAAAATACTCCTCTCATACTTAAATCACTGGAATAACATTTCCATAAATAAAGTCACTATAATATCCTTATCGTATGCGAATTTACCCAAAAGTACTACTTTAGGTTAAATTACCAAAATACCTCTTGTGGGTGTCAAATTACTAAAATACCCCTTGGTGATCGTGGCATCAGAAAAATCTTAAAAACATTTTAAAGTGTGCTTTTAAAAGTTCTGAAGTCATTTTTTGGGGTAAAAATTATTTTAGGAATTTTTTGCTCTAAAATCTGAACCAGCGTTCAAACCGAGCGCTTGAAAATCAATTCGGCTAAAAATAACTATCGACCTCGGAATGGCACGAAACATCTAGTGATATACGGTTTTCTTAAAAATTTTCAATTTAAACTATTTGATTTACTATGCTAAATTAATCGAGAACCCCTTTTTATCGATACTCTAATTTAGCGTCCTTCTCGAGAATAGAAAATTCCCAAAAATTTTCACAGTGTACGTTTCATAAAAAAAAAAAATAAGGCTTTATTTTTGTGCTTGACCAAAATATTCTTCGAACTATTTTTAAAAATTCCCTCAATAAATTGCCTAAACCCTAGCCTCTTTAATGACACTTACAATTGCTATTCATGTATAAAAAATTGATACTATAACACGTGGGCGCGCGCACACAGACACACACACTCTCTTCTTCCGCACTATTCCCGAGATACACACACCTACACATGATTTACATGCACTACTACACACTTAACACACACATCTACACCTAAACACACACATTAGCTATACACCTATTACACGTAATTACACACACACACACACACACACACACACACACACACTCTCTCTCTCTCTCTACACACACACACAGTACCTACTACTCAAACACACTCACACAGAATAACTACTCACATATTAACACATACAAATCTCCCCAATTACACCACAACACCCACCCACTATACTGCTTTGAACACACACACACACACACACACATGTTTCACGCACATATGCTGCACATAACATCATTTTTCAGCCTTAAAAAAAAAAACACACACACACACACACACACTCACTGCTATTGCAGCCCTAAAACACACCTGCACACTGAATTTCACCCTTAACCCATACGGATCCCACCTTCAAAACACACACGCGCACCCACACACACCAACTACACAACACCACTGCTTCTGTAGCAGGTGGTACACACATAAAAAACGCAGGCTCTACCCCCACATAAGCTCACTAAACTCTCACACGCTTTACGCACAGCAGCAGCCCTACTGCTACTTCCCGCACCTCTTCCTTTACACCATTTCACACACACAACAATTACAAACACTAACACATACTAAATTCACATACCTACATACACTCAGACACACTGTGCACACACACATACACCCACACATCCCCCACACCCTGAATCACACAGATTATACACACTACACAGTTAAATTGCACACTCGTCTAGTAATTGCACACACGAAGAGGAGTAGAGAGATTACCTTGATAATTCTCTCTCTCTTTGATTTTCTACCGAATTTCCCATCCCCCCTTCTCTGTTTCCTGTTCTCTATTTTCTTTTATATTCTTCAATTTTCTTCTCTCTCCCAAATTTCCTTTTCCTTTTCTTTTATTTTCCTTAAAGATTCCATCCTACATTTTATAGTAAAATCATATTAGTCACCATTAAAATAAGAAAGGTGGCAATTGTATATGACATGGTTTCTACAACTTGGCATACAAGTATCAAATTTCTAAATTTGCAAAATAGCCCCCCCAAAGCTTCCCATATTTACAAAATGGCCCCAAAAATTATCAAAATCATATTTTGATCCCAAAATTATTTTAATATTTCATTCTGTACTAATTCTCGAGCATTGTCCAAAATTATCTACCGTTTATTTTCAAAGCATAGATGATGATTATTTTAAACAGTTCTGAAAAGTACAAGATATTACATTCTCCCCACCTAATAAAAATTTCATCTTCGAAATTTGATGTCAGATTTCCTATTACTTATAACGTCTGCGCACTACGCTTCCGCTGCGTAACTCTGATAAGTATCACATAGTAGCTTAGTTACATCTAACATTTTTACCCAAATTCATGTCTCACGCATACCCGAGCACAATAATTAAATTTTAGCATAATATTAAGCTGAACCTGTTAGTTTAGCATTTGCACTCTACAAATAGTAACATGGATAACCAATTACTATAAGCATTCACACAATCGAAAAGACAGAAAAACTGTAACTGTTAGGCTTTCACTGTGCACTCTGATATCTAAAACTAACGAATCCAAACTATTATTGAATTTGTCAAAGAGAAATGTTTTATTTTAAATGAACGCAAAAGTTATGATTCTACACAAGCGTGTATCGCACCTCCCTAAAGTCTAAGGTTCTAAGTTATCACATTACTAATGATTCACAATCACATTATTTAGCAAAAAATCTAATATTACCCTCCCATCATCTATTTTGGTTAGACGTTTAACATCTTTCAGTTCTAAAGGCTAATAACATGAGATTTACTATTGCGTGCTCAGCCAAATTTCAATCTTATACCAAACCATTGAATGAATTGTCAAAATTTAATCCATGTTCTCAATGTCTATTCTCAATCAGAGATTATATGAAGCTTAAGAATCTAAATAATCTCATATTAGGGTAGATGAAACTATGCAAATCCTAAATTAGGTAAAAATACACGTACACAATATATCGTCAATTTTAAAATCATTTGAGGATTGAACACGATAAAATTCTAATAATCTGATTAGGCATGAATAAAAATTATAACATGTTACCATTTTGGAATATATTAAACAAACACCAATCATATAGATTGACATCTTGTCATTATTATTATTATTATTATTATTATTATTATTATTATTATTATTATTATTATTATTATTATTTTCTGTTCCCTATATGATTGGTGTTTGTTTAATATATTCCAAAATGGTAACATGTTACTCTCCTACTAAGTTCAAATAGATTTGAAAGAAACAGATAAATATCCTAAAAAAGGGATAAGACAACTCAATAAGAATGACATCTTGTCTGACGTCTTGTAGCAAGCTGGCATTCAATTAAGTCGCAATTGAATTTGACATACAAAAGAATGAATGTAACGACCCAGAAATCCGGAGTTCAATTGTCCTGAATTCCCGAAGCGTGAACCTACCACATTTCATCAAACCTGTCAAATCCTGTTTATTGATACATACTTCAGAGCATTTAACGAAACATCAACTAAAATTCTTCAAAATACAAGATTACAGAAAAAACTGCTTAAACTTAAAGTAATAAAACTTAGGTTCTTTACAAACTCAAGTTTCTATTGTACAAGTTACAATACCGACCCATGCAGGGGTCTTACTATACAGTAGTGGTGGGCTCTCTGGAATCTCACACAAACTCTAAACCCATTTCCAATCATTCTACAGCTGATCATTACTTGTAGAAGGGAATCAAACTAAGAGTGAGCTTTTGAGAGCTTAGTAAGGTTGTTCAAGGACAACCGAAGGAATTACAAACGACTCAAGAGTGGATCCAATGATGATTTTTTTCAAAATATTTCAAGCAATCATAAACAGTTTGATGATTTCCAAAATGATCATAAATAGATACCGAAACGATCATGAACAATCACAAATAAATACCAAAACAAACATTAACAATCATAATCGGATACCAAGACGATCATTCGAAGATCATTTTTAAAGATTCCAAAACGAATATTGGAAGACAATTTCAAAGCCATTATTTCAAAATACAAATGATGATTTTCCAAAGGATTTCAAAATGAACACAGATACTTCAAGTACAATATGGGGAAGGATTTCAGATAATCACAAAGAGTTTTATTGCAATATGGGGAAGAGTTTCAACTCAATCCCCTTCAATCAGATATCAAGACACTCATTTCCAATTATTTTCAAAACAGTCATTGTAAGATACAATATAAGTAAATTCAAAGATATTGATCCTCGGCAAAGGCAATGCCATTTAGGGAATACACAAAAACTCTACACATGCATGATATATGATAACTAGATATTCTTATTGAGGCACTACCCTGCATAATTACGCAGGTTCAGACCCCTTATAACGCCTCTCCACATAATAGATTCCCAGGTAAACAAAGAAAAACAACAATCATAGAATCAATCAACAAGAAATTCAATGCTTGACGTGCAATAAAATGAGCATCGACATGAATTCAAATAACCGAAATCAATTAAGGTTTCAATGGCAATTAAGCATGTTGATATAATTCATCACTCAAAATTCCTGAATAACCACAAGCAAATAGCAAGAATAAATACAAATAACTATCTAATTTAGGCACAAACTGTAACATCCCGAAATTTTTCGGAACGTTAAACACTCACTCAATCACTTACACTAAAATAGAATATCCTCAAACTCGTCAAAATAACACCACAAGCTGTCAAAGCAACTAACCCATCAATTTAAATCTTAGTAAACTAGTTTAAATGAAATATCAAACTAGGTCTTAAAAATTTTAACAAATACATTAACCCTCGCAGGGGCTCTAATGATAAATACTAAAATCAGATTTCTTATCTTTCGCTTGCTCGGCTCTAATCCCTATTTAGGTAACCTATTGCTGGCTGTCACCTGCGGAAAGGAAGTCAAAGGGGAGTGTGCTTTTGAGAGCCCAGTAAGGTTGCACAAAGTTTTAAAAATAAGAAAACAATACCGACAATTTGACATTTAAACCAATAGAAAATTTTGAAAGCGGAGAAAGAGAACGGTTCAAACAATCTTTTTATGTACAATCAAATGATAATTTTAAAGGGTTTTCAAATAAAACCACAGCATTTCAATATGAACAAAGGGATGAGTGTCAACTCAGTTCCCTTAAATCGATAACTTTTTTTTTAAACACTTAAAATGCAATAAACAGAAATAGGAAACGTTAAACATGAGCAGTACAGAAGCAAAGCTACCCCGGCAGTGCTCGATACACTTACATATGCATATATACACTGACTAGTCCATCTAGGTACTAGTTAAACCCATCCAACAGACCATCCTTATAACACCAACAATACTGACCATCCTTATGGCTCCCAAGTTACTAACTCATGTCAACATTGAGAAGTAATAAATAGAATTCAAAAATACTTTACGATGAGCAGTCAATAAACATATCAAATGAACAGTGGATTCTAAGATGAAATGAAACATAATTCCAAACGATCGCTATAAGGCTCAATTTAGGGTTTCATGGGCAATTTAAAAATATTTTTATATCAATCAATAAAAATCAACATTCGATCTAGTTTGTAAAACTGTTGTTATAAGCATTTGATTCAGAATAACAAAATGGGGTTCTGATAGAATTCCTTACCTCTCGATCCAAGCTAAGCGGTGTTATAAAAAACCTCGATCAATAATCTCTGAATAAACCTAGATAGGCAATCCATTGGTTAGAATACAATCTATGCTACAATACTATTTACCTAATATCAACTACCCACCACGTGCTATCTTCTAACTCCGAAATCGCTCAACTCAAAGCGCGCCTCGCACACGGCCAACCTAACCCAGAACCCGGTACGTTTTTTAATCCGTAACAGTACTCTAAATTTATTATAAATTAAAATAAAACACTTGTATAGCTTAAAACATTAAAATAAGTCAAAATATGAATTTTTTGAATTTTTGAATTAAAATAATTTCTTTAAATACAATAAAAACCCAATAATAGCCATAATTACTTCCAGTTGAAAAATAAGACCCATAATTTTTTTCACAGCTTTAGAATATGTAAGAAAATTACTAAAATCAAAATCAGAAATTAAAAGGCATTAAAAATAATTTTTTATATTATTCATTTTGCTAAAAACAATGGGATACAAAAACTATAGTAAATCAACTCTAAAAGTTACGAAACTGAAACTGAGTTGTCCTTGTGATACAAAAACATTACTGAAATGTTTCCAAAACATTTTCATTAGTGCTGAAGACTCAAGAGAATTTTATATGTTCAAAAATTTGAAAATATTAAAAATACATACGATATCAAAAAAACATGAAATTTTTACAGTAATTCTAATATTTCCCTAGGATCCTTCCTGTAAATTTTTAACATTTATCGACAAGTGTACGACTCCCAACAGCCACGTGGTACAACTGTGCAAGCACAGTGTACCACTTTACAACATAAACCCGTATCTGTTCATCATCTTCTTCTTCTTCCTTTCACCTTTTGTCCAACCAAGAACACACTCACCAGCTCACTGTTACTGTTCATGCAACTTCACTCTCACCTCTAGCACACTACAACACTTCATTTACATACATATATGCACACTATATCTACACATTCATTCTTACACTCGCAACACTCATAACCATGCCCAAAACAACACCCATGAAAGCTATTGCTTCACTTTCCTGCCCAATATACAGACACCATTTTCACTTTGTTTTGTACTCACAAAACCCATTTATACACTTTCACAATACACAACACACTCTCATCTTCTCTGCTCACTCACCTGTTAACACCCAAAGGAAAGCACACACTTAAACACATCTGCTTTCATTCCCATAACTCTCACTCACGTAACCTAGTTGCTCACACACAAATACACCATACCAGCACACTTTCCAGTATACCCATTATGTATACATAAACACACATCACATTACACTCATGCACTAAACACACTATACTCCAACTTCCACAGCAAACACACACACACACACTGGAGCGCATAACACACACATACACCCCACAAAAGCACTCGATCAGCTGTCTTCTTGGTAGCTTCACCCCACGCCAAGCAAGCATACACAACACTCATAGGGACTGCCTTAATGGCAGTCCTTCATCTCCCTTGCAAAACCCACATCACACATAGATGAACAGTCGCGGGCACATACCTTTCTCGCACACAACACACAGATCTGTAGCTCTATTTTCTCATCCGTACCCTTGCTTTCTCATGACACATGGCTGTCGTCTCTCTTGTTCCCGACAGGAGCCCCATCACAGCACACTACACCCTTTTTCCCCTCACGTACACTCACACTCTCGATCGGCAGATCCCAAAACACACGCACAAATACACTCAGCTCAGTCATAATTCCTTTCCAAAACCATTACATAACATAGGAGAAGATTTATAAACTCACCGAAAAAACCAACTCCTTTGGAGGCCTATCCATCTCACGGCTACAACACTATCGAAACCCACAAACCCATGTACATACAAATCCCTAAACCCACTATATGTATATGTATATAAACTGAAAAGGAAACGCAAGTTAACCACGTCTTACCGGAAAGCTTCACCGTGAAAGAATCCCTCGACTCCTCTCTCTCTGAAGCCATCTCTTTGCCCTCTCTCTCTCTCTAGGTGAGTTTGTCGCGTTGCAAGGAGCCCTTGACGGCTGACCAAACCATGTTACATATAAATATAGGTTACAAGAAAACCCTAGTTAGAGAAATGAAAACTCTACCCTAACATTTGTCGCTAAAACTTTTAACTCACACTTATTATTGCGAAAATGATCTCATCATAAATTATTTACGATACATAACGTGTTAAGAAAATTATAAATGGGTGGTTACGCCATCCAGCTTGACAAATTGTCGCTATTAAGCACACCGTTACAAAATTTGATTGTCACTAAAAGTATTTCAATGCTAGAATACACGTCGACGTTAAATATATATAAAAATATATCTCCTCTAATAAATACACCGATATTAAAAGAATATTTTTAATTGCTGCTAAAGGCAGTCGATAAAAATTCGGTAACGCTAATCGTCACTAAACACTTCAATCAATAATACATATAACTGTTAACATTAAATTATTAATTATTGTTTCTAAAATAAATTTGTTGCTGAGTGTCATAAACTATAACACTGAGCTTCCTCTAATCTACAGCATTTCGTTTAAAAATATATGTCACTAAAGTTAACCAAAAATATTGTTCACCAAATCATGGCTAAAGGTCAAATAAATAAGTAATTCAAATTTTATTATTTTTTTAACCTAAGACCAGCATAAAATTTTTGGGGTGTTATACAAAAACTCAGAAGAACGAGTACAAATAATTATTGAATTTTCTCAGCATGCGATACAGGACGAGCATCGATAAGATTTTTAAACAATCGATTCAGGTTCAATATTAGGGTTTGCTTGACGATGACATGCTGATATCAATGAATATGTCAATGTTCGACAATAGTCATAAGCAAATCAAAAGAATATTTACAAACACGAGGTATAGAAATTAGGGTTCGAATAGAAATATTTACCTAGGGTTTAGGTAGAAACCTATCTGAACCTTTACCTGGATCCGAAGCTAAATTATCCTAACCGGAAACTCTTTTACTTTAACCTAAATGAAATAATCAAATGATCAGAATACAGTCTAGACCACGATGTTATAAACTCAATACTGACTTATGCATACTCCCAGAATGAACCCCTTCATGGGTAGGTAAAATTATCAAAATGCCCCTTATGTGTAAAATTATCAAAATGCCCCTTATGTGTAAAATTATCAAAAGCACATCTCTTATACTTAAATTAACAAAATGACCTTATCGTAAGTAGAATCACTACAATATCTCTACTGTATGCGAATATACGCAAGAGTACCTTTTATAGGTAAAATTATCAAAATACCCCATCTGAGTGGCAAATTATCAGAATACCTCCTTGAGATTCCCGTACAGAAAAAATCTCAAAAATACAATAAAACACTATTTTATGCATCATAAAATTATTTTTGGGCTACAAAATGTTTTAGAAAATTTTGGTTCAAAAATTCTGAACCGGTGTCTTGGCAGAGCGCTCAGAAACAGGTTCAGCTAAAAATAGCTATCAACCTCAGAATGGTACAAAATCTTGAAAAATGAAACTTCTCAGTAATATAAGGTTTACCTAAGAGTTTTAGATTTAAATAATTCGGTTTGTTATATCAAATAATTCGGGAATTTCTTTTAATTGATACCCCAATCTAACATCCTTCATGGATATTGAAAAATTCCAAAATTTTTCACAGTGTACATCTTGGGAAAATAACATGTAACATCCCGATATTTTTCCGATTTGTTTAAAAATTTTAGCGTCGAAAATACTTTTACTTAGCGACGAAAATTTTGGCTAGCATCGATATTTCCGTTTAACGATTTTAGCGACTTTTATAAGAAGATTTAACGTTGTTTGCAATGAGCAGAAATTTTATTGGTAAATTTTTTTAGCGACAATACTTTTAGCTTAGCATCACTATATTTTGTAGCGATGGATTTATTTTCTTATTGTCAACATACTTTAGCGACAATTAAAATTTTCTTTTAGTTTCGGTGTACTTTTTAGCAACGATGTGTGAAACGGGATGGCGTAACAAACGTTAATAATTCTCTTAGCCCGTAAATAATCGTAAGCATTTATTTTGGACCATTTCGCAGAAATAAATGCTTCGGGTGAAAAATTTATGCAACTAATGATAGTTAAGGGGAACTTTTAGCTATTTTCCAAATTTAGGGTGTTATATATAGGGCTTTGAGGGAGAGAACAGCCGGCCCTAATGGTTCTTGCTTGTTCTCTGAGTCACGGATGGGAGATTTAGAGAAAGAGAGGAAGGGAAGACGACAAGATTTCGGCGAAGCAATTCCGGTGAGTTCTCGTTCATTACAACTAAATTTGAGTATACCTAGAACCCCGTAGAATGAAATACATATGTATATTTGTGGGTGTGAGGAGTTAGATGGCAGCCTTGGCTGCCATAGTGTTATCCGCATGGTGTATGTTGGTTTAGAAAGAGATATAAGCGTGAAGGCAGTGGGGTTTGTGGCAGAACCAGCCATAAGAGGCTGTGGGTATAGAGAGAAAGGGCGCACATCCGTGAAAGGGAAGGGGGTCCACGGCCGTGAGGCAGTGGGCATGGTTGTGCGGCGTTGGATAAGGGTGTGTAAAGTCGTGGAGTGATGGTTGCCGGGGGAAGAAGTGGCATGAAGGAGTTGTTATATGGTTATTGTTGTAAGAGAGGGAGTGGGCAAACAGCCACGACAGGGCTGTGCGCATGAGATCTAGAGAGAGGAGAGACCATGGCTGTGTGCGTTTGTTGGTGAGCGTTGTGTGCACAGATTTGTGCGTGAATGTGCGTCGTCAGTGCGCTGTGTGGGCGATGTTCATGAAACCAGTGTGTGGGTATGAATTGCATTTGTGATGTGGTGTATGGGGTAAGGCTTGGAGTGTAGTGTGGGTTGGGTGCATAATGGTGAGGTGTAGTGTATGTAAGTATGTGTATTGTGGTTATAGTGTGTGTTAGCGTGTGCGTGGTGTGCACAATATGAGAGTGAGTGGAGGTTTGTGGGCTGTGTATGGAGTGTGAGTGTTCCTGGAAACTTCTAAGTATGGCTGTGTATGTATAAGTGTATGAAGTGAGTCTTGAATGAGGGAGCAAGAAGGGAGTGCCATGGCTACCATTAGAGAGCCGGCCATGAAACTGTGTTTGCGACGCCGTTATGTTTCGGACAAAGCCATTACACGGCTGTCCTAAGGGTTCAACTATGTGGAGGTGTTTTTAATGTGGGTTTTGTGTGTGCTGTGAGCTTGGAATGGGTGTGTTTGATGCATAAATATGTGTACATGTAGTGTGTGTATATGTGTGTGGAAAGGGAGGTGTAATGTGTACTGTGGGTGTGGTTTGTATACATGAAAGGGGTGAAGGGGAAGGGAAAAACTTGCAGCAAAGGGGGGGCTGATGTGCTATGTGTTGTTGATGTGCGTGTGAGGTTAAGAGAGTGGTGTATTAGAGGGTATATAATATGTGTAAAGTGTGTATATATGTGACTGTGTGCAAAAGAAAATGGGAGAGATAGCCGTGGTGTGAGTGAGAGTGTTCTGGGTTTGGACATAAGGTGGAATGAAGAAAAAGATGGGTTTACAGCAAATGGGCCTGTGCAGTGGAGCGGTACACTGTGCTTGCACAGTTGTACTACGTGGCTGCTGGGTACTATAGGGCGGTCGAAAACTTTTGAAACTTTTCAGAATGGTTCTTAGTACAATATTAGAATTTCTCTGAAAATTTCATATTTTTCTGATATTGTTTGGTATTTTTAATATTTTCTCAAGTACAACTATTCTAAAATTTGTTTTGAGCATTTGCAATTAATATTAAGTTCCCCAAAAATTACAGCAGTGCTTTTATAGTAAAAAGACAACTCAGTTTAAGTTTCATTATTTTCTGAGTTGATTTAGTACATTAACCTCTATTGCATTTGATTTAATGAAATGAATGATTTTAAAATAGTTTCGGTGCATTTTGAATTTCAATTTTGATTTCTATATTTTTCTTATATATTATAAAGCGATCATGAAAATTATGGAACTTTGATTTGAGTTAGAAGCATTAATTGTTACTTTGGGCTTTTTCTGGTATTTAAGAAAATTGTTTTTAATTCAAAAATTCAGAAAATTTATATTATAACTTTTTATGGTGTTTTAAGGTACAAAAGTATTTTATAGTAATTTAGTATCATTTTTGGAGTGTCTTAATGCTTTTCAGAGTGTGCGTGGTTATCCGTCAGGTTTAGTCGTTCGAGAAATCTTATTCGTTTTCGTTTACGTTAAGAGTGTCGGAGTGAGCAACGATCAAGATTTAGCATTATATTAATAGTTGGTGAGGCTAGGTTGAATTCTAAATATTAATTTTCTCATTTAGGTTAATTCGAGGTTTGAACAAGGGTGAATAGCAGCGAGCGCATAGCTTGGATCGAGGTAAGGGATTTCTTCTGAAACCCAGTTTCCTCTATTTGTCCTCATAGATGTTTTTTTTTTTTTTCTGAATTGTTATCGCTATTCTTTTGGACTCTATTATTTTGATTAAGTCGTATTGTTTGCCTGAAAAACCTTTTCTTGAGCCTTAAGCGTTATTGGAAACCATATTCGATGCACTGTGTTTATTTCTCGTTGTGCATCGATTTAAGAATTGTATTATCGTTTGTTGTCATTTTGCATATTGACATGAGAATTTGCATCGAAGTGTTTGGTGGGAGTTGGTGTATATTGGAGGATACTGGTGTGGGCTAGTACCTTGATGGACTAGCCGGTATATTGGTGTGGGCTAGTACCTTGACGGACTAGCCGGTGTACTGGTGTGGGCTAGTGCCTTGATGGACTAGCCGGTGGAAAGTGTTAGTGAGCATCGCCTTTATGGCTTTTCTAAGTGATTACTCTGCAATGCCTGTGTGGCTTTGCAATTGCTCATGTTATTGCATTCGTGATTGTTTGTATCGTATCTAAAAATCGTATTAATATCTGATGGAACTAGTTATGATTCTTTTTGAAAATCTATGATTGCATCTGTAACTGTTTCGTTTGAGCGACCTTACTGAGCTCTCAAAAGCTCACTCCCCTTTGACTTCCTTTCGCAAGTGATAACTAACAATAGTCGCATTGGGTGTGGAGTAGATCTGAGCCGAGCGAAAGAGAATTTAAGTTTCAGTCTTAGTCTTTAGAACCCCTGCGTGGGTCATTATTGTTATTTAAAATTGTTAACTTAGACTTGATGTTTCAACTATGGTAGTACGCTAAGCGTATTATTTTACTCGATGGTTTAGTTGCTCTGACTGGTGGATGATTATAAATTGGTTGAGTTGAGGGTTCTATTGTCTTAGCGTAAACGATTGATTGAGTAATAACGTTCCGAAAATTCTGGGATGTTACATAACATAAGTCTCTTTTTTGTACATTGACATATTCTGCTCCTAGATATTTTTAAAAATTCACCCAAAGCACTACCTAAGCCCTAGCATCCTTAGTGACAATTATGGTGACTATTCACGATTGGAACACACAGTATTACATATTATCAACACACACTTGTCTTCAACCTTAGTCCACTGCCGAAATCACACACTACCTCAACCCATACGCACTGATTCCCCACCAAAACATAAACTAATTAAATCGAGAACCCCTTTTTATCGATACTCTAATTTAGCGTCCTTCGCGGGCACAGAAAACTTCCCAAAATTTTTCTTAGTTTATGTCTCATAAAAAAATGGAGGTTTCTTTTTTCACTTGACCAAAATATTCTCCAAACTATTTTTAGAAATTTGCTTAATACACACTGCTTAAACCTTAGCCCCTTAGCCCCTTTAATGACATTTACGGTCACTATTCATGTATCAAAACCCGTACTATAACACACACACATGCACATACACTCTCTCTTCTTCCTCACTATTGCCGAGACACACACACACATGCACATACACTCTCTCTTCTTCCTCACTATTGTCGAGACACACACACACACACGATACACACACACTGCTACACACTTAACACACACATCTACACCTAAACACACCTATTACACACAAAACTCACACAGTCACACACCTATATCACACACACACACACACACACACACACACACTCTCTCTCTCTCTCTCTCTCTCTCTCCCCCACACACACACTCTTCACACAAAGTACCTACTAATCGAACACATTCACACAGCATAGCTACTCACACATTAATACACGCATAAACCTCACCAACTACACCATAACACACACCCACTACACTACTTTGAACATACCCACCCCCTAACTCTACCCCTATCCACCCACGCACCAACCCACCCTAGTACACTGTTGTTCCACACATATGCTGCACATGCACTAACACACACATAAACACCATTTATTAGCCTTTAAAGTATGCACACACACTCACACTGTTGTTGTAGCCCTAAAACACACAGCTGCACACTAAATTTCACCTTTAACCCCCACGAATCCCACCTTCAAAATAAACACACACACACATACACACTAACTACACAAACCCATTGATGTGCTACTGGTGGTACACATATACAAAACACAGGCTCTACCACCGCACGAACTCACTGAACTCTCACACACTCCACGCACAGCAGCAGCCCTACTGTTGCTTCCCATACTCCCTCGCCTACACCATTTTACAAACACATAGCAATAACTGACACTAACACATACTAAACTCACAGAACTACACACACTCAGACACACTGCACGCTGCACACACTCAAACACACGCGCGCATGCACGCGCGCACACGCACGCATGTATTGGAATTACACACACAAAGAGGAGTAGAGAGATTACCCTTGATAATTCTTTCTCAATCTCTCTCCCTCTCTTATTTTTTGCCCGAATTTCCCCTCCCCCTTTTTTTCTATGTTTTCTTTTTTGTTCTTTTTTCTTTTCTCTCCTGAATTTCCTTTTCTTTCCTTTTATTTTTCTTAAAGATTCCATCCGATATTTTATAATGAAATTAGATTAGTTACCATTAAAATAAGAGAGGTGGCAATTGTATATGACATGGTTTCTAAAATGGTGACATATAAGTACCAAAATTTCAAAATAGCCCCAAAGTTTTTCATATTTACAAAATGACTCCAAAAGTTTTTAAAATTTTATTTTGACCCCTAAATCATTTTAACATTTAATCCTCTATCCTATAAAGTACGAGATATTATATTCTCCCCACTTTATAAAATTTTCATCCTCAAATTTGATGTCGAATTTTCTATTAATTATAACGTCTGGGCACTACGCTTCTGCTGCGTAACTCTAATAAGTACCACATAGTAGTTGAGCTACATCTAACCTTTGCACCCAAATTCATGTCTCACAAATACATGAACGCAATAATTAAATTTTGGCGTAATATTAAGCTAAAACCTATCAGGTTAGCATTTGCGCCCTACAAACACTAACATGGATAACCAATTGCTAAAAATATTTACACATTACAAAAGACAGAAAAAATGTAACTAGTAGGCTTTGGCTACACACTTTGATATCTCAAACTAACGAGTCCAAACTATTGATGAATTTGTCATAGAAATGTTTTGCTTTAAAAGAACGCAAAATTTATGATTCTACACACACGTGTGCGCGTGCATCGCAGCTCCCTAAAGTTTAAGGCTCTAAGTTATCACATCATTTATGATTTGTAATCACATTATTTAGCGAAAAATCTATCTCATCTTCTGATAATCTATTTTGGTTAAACGTTTAAAATCTTTTAGTTCTAAAGGCAAGTAACATGAAGTCTGCTATTGCGTGCTCAGCCAAATTTCAACCTTATACAAAAACATCAAATAAATTGTCAAAATTTAATCCATGCTCTCAAACTATACTCTATAGATTATATGATCCTTAGGAATCTACATATATTAGGGCAAATGAAACTATGCAAATTCTAAATTAGGTAAAAATACAAGTAAACAACATATTATCAATTTAAAAATCGTTTGAGGATAGAACACCGTAAAATTATGATAATCTGATTAGGCATGAATATCAATTGTAACATGTTATCATTCTGGAACATATTAAACAAACACCAATCACAAAGAAACAATGATAATTATACAACAAAACGTGGAACATTAATCACAACAAACAACGATCTCAGTCAAGCATTTAGGGAACAAATAATTACAATAATCATAACTGGATGACCAAAACTCAAAAATTTCTAAAGAAATCATATCTATTGGCTCTCGAGATTTACAATGCAAATATAAGACATTCCTAAAAGTGATGAGTACAGAATGACATACGTTTGACAAAACAAGGTCAACCCAATGACTCGAAGTAAATACGATTAGTAGAGATTATTGATCTCAATAGGATTCGTGCCTCTCCCATGGTCAGTGGGTCAGATACTATCCTACCAAGTTCAAATAGATTTGAAAGAAACACATAAATATCCTAGAAAAGGGATAAGACAACTCAATAAGAAGGTATCTTCTCCATATCTCAGAGCAAGCTGGCATTCAGTTAAGTTGAAATTGAATTCAACATACAAAATAATAAACGAGATGATAAGGTAGGATTCCACATTTCTTATCGTAGTCTCAAACGAGACTTTCAGACTTAACACAAATCACTTCGCAAAAACATTACTCTCACTCCCAAATCAAATGACTAACTTAAACTACTATTCATACCTTACAAACCTTCAAACACTATTAAGGTTTCCTGACAATCCACGAATGCATGATTTAAGGATAATCAATCCATACCTCGTATGATATTAAAGTCCCAAATACCAAATGGATTAAGTTGGGCTGATGTCCTAGGCCTCTGCCCTTGCTGAACTTAAGACAACTAAGTCTGGCCCCCCGGGCCTTGTCCTCTTCCCTGATGAAGAACACTGCTCGCTGCTGCACTAGCTGCAGGTACAAGGTGAAAAGTTGACTAATTCTCTTTAACAAATGGACAGTCTCGAACCTGATACTTCATACTAGCACAATTAAAAACATCATCTAGTAAATCTAAAGCATGATTTTCCACCACGAATTATCCCACATATGGCACATGGGATGGTCATAAAGCTGATCCGCCACCCTGACTAGTGCTCCGTATAGGTCGAACGCCAGAACTCTACTTGCTCAAAATCTAGTACTCTAAGCTGGGCGAGCAGCTACTTTCCACCATTGACTAGCCTCAACCCTCAGTTTATAGATAGCAAATCCAACCTTTTTGTTCTCACTATAATGAATTTCTTAAAAAAATTTCTCCATTTCGGTAATCCATTTCTCTGCCTCCATAAGATCTAATGACCCCCTAAAACTAGTTACATTTTGTTTATTAAACCCAGTTAAGGAACTCTCTTCTTGAGTTTATGGCGGTGGTTGGACCGGAGTCGGTAATCCTCGCTGCTGGTTAGCGAGATTCTGTGTCATCAAGTCAAAATTTGGTTCATAGTGTTTAGAACTACAACCACTGATTCTGGATTATGTTATTCCTCCGTATTAGGTAGGGTACCTCTATATCGGGGACCCCCTGGCTTTCCTTACTATCTTCACTACTAATGCTACGAGCGTAGATCATACTGGTTCAAATAACAATTATCAGAGTTATACTAACATAAGTCTAAAGGGCAGTACAATCTATCGACTTTGAGCTGTCAAAATCTTTTGTCGAATTTACTAAATCTTTTCAGTGGTCTCTTGAACTGTCTGTGGCCCAATTAAACTCATTTCTCTGACTTCACTCTAACAAATTGGTGAACGACACTTTTGTCCATATAGAACTTCATATGGTGCCATACCGATTCTAGCATGATAACTAGTATTATAAGAAATTCAATCAATGCTAGATATTGATCCCAACTTCCTTTGAAATCTATCACACATGAACGTAGCATATCCTCTAATGTTTGAATAGTTTTCTCAGATTGCCCATCAGTTTGAGGATGAAATGTTGTGCTAAATTTCAAATTTGTACCTAATGCAGTTTGCCAACTTTTTCAAAAATGAGATGTAAATCTTGGATCTCTATCACTTACAATACTTACTGGTATTCCATGCAATTGAACTATTTCTTGTACATACACTCGAGCTAATTTATCCAATGAGTACGTCTTAAGTAAAGGTAGGAAATGAGCAGATTTCGTCAATCTATCCACAATCACCCATACTGAATCATGCTCATCATGGGTCCTTGGCAATCCTGTAACAAAATTCATTGTTATATGGTCCCACTTTCATTTGGGTACCGGTAACGATTCCAATCGACCCGCCAGTCTTTGGTGTTCGGCCTTTACTTGTTGACATACAATACATCTTGAAACAAAATCAACTATTTCTCTTTTCATGTTATTCCACCAGTAATTGCATTACAAATCCCGATACATCTTTGTTCCACCTAGGTGCACTATATACTTTGCCTTATGGGCCTCTCTCAGTATTTCTCCTTTTATTATTGTCACCTGGGGATGGTGCTGCAAAACTAGCTTGACCACCAGTATAATCACTCATTTGATTACCTCGACCTCTTCCCTGACCGTTTCCATAGTAATTACGGTTTCTTCCTTATAAGCCCTTTGTATATTTGCATGCCAAGTATTCCCTTGACCCATTCCACTAGGGTTCACATTCCCACCATTACGGTTTCCTTGCCCACCATATGATGATGCTCTAAATAGCATTGTATCAACATTCTTTTCCTCTTCCAAATCATTCTCAATAGCCAGTGCTCTATCAACAACTGCTATATAAGTTTGTAAGTGCAAAGGGATCAACTTATCCCTAAGATCCTTATTCAAACCTTTAACAAACTTTCTTACTTTTCTTTCTTCGGTATCCACCAGATGCGGACAAAACCTAGCTAAGTCAGTAAACTGTGATTTATAAACTAACACAGACATATTTTGCTATTCAAACTTTATAAAATCTACTTATCTCTTCTCTTGGGTCACTGCTGGAACATACTTATTAGTGAACTCCCTCTTAAAGTTTTTCCAGGTCGACGACACTCCTTCCCGCATCCACTTCATAGATAATAATTTCCACCATCTTTCTGCACTAGCTTCTAGCATAAAGCTAGTATATACCAACCTCTGAAATTTTAGAATCCTAGCAGTATCAAGAATTTTCTCCGCTCTAGCCAACCATTCCTCGGTTATTGTTGGATCAGGCTTCCTAAAAAATGGGTTCTTTATCTGTTTAACAAACCTTTCGAGGGTAAGACCCCCATCTCCTAACACCTGATCAGTATTCAACATCTCTTGGGGTTGCTCAACTTGTTGAGCACCTCTGACATTACCTTCATTCATTACTTCTTGCACATTTGTATATAAAGGGGGATTTCCACCTATTTGTCTCATTTCATCTACAACTTCCTAGAGTATCTGACAAGCCTCCAGTAATCCACTATTCATCACATGATTATTATTTTCAGTAGAGTGCTCTTCTACATCTACATGTGGGTTGTGCCCATCCTGACCTTCAGCATTAAACTCAAAATTATTCCTTCTTTGAGTCCTTTCGTCATCCATTTCTCTATTGTTTCCTTGATTTTGCACTCCGCGCTCTCCCTCCGTTGTAGGCCTACAGACACACAACTCCGTATAAGTACCCCCACATAATATGCAATATTCAATAATCACTAACCACAGAAGGCCTTAGGATCTTATCCCAGCCTTTAACTACGCTTTGATACCCCAACTGTAATGCCCCAACTTAGGGTTACCTCAACCCGGCTGGAGCATTACGACACATCAGCTAATCACATCATACTGATCATAAAACTCATTCTAACTCGCTTGGTAATTAAATGATTTCATACAAAATTAAAGAGTTTACTTTTACAAACCACACCTAGAGTAAGCTCTCTGCTAGATCTCAAAGAAGACATACTGTACTATTCAAGTACAACTTAATTAACAAATGTACCAGTGTCCCCTTGCCCGTCTTCTCACCGTGCCTCACACCTTTTTCTTGCCTTTTGAGGGACCCGCTCCTTGATTTAAAATATTATGGGTAAAAACCCGTCAGTCCACTAGCTCAATAAGCTAATCAAAGACATTTAGTGTAACTTTCAACTCAAGAATATTGATAAGGCATGCTATTACAATTCAATCACATTAAGCATTTCTTCATGTACACATAACATATATCACATGTTCACACTTAGTTGAGCATCACAAGAGTTTACCATTCCCAAATTTAGTCCCATCAGTAGCCCACCCTTATGTCACCACATCTGGGATATAAGATCACAACCTTTGCCTCAGCCAAAGGCAAAGTACCAAAAATAATTGAATACCGATACTGCCTCGGGTAACAGTCAGAGATACAACTGTTAGGCTCATACGGTGCACCGCTATTCAAACACAATCAAATCAACCCCCAATCATTTGAATGGGGTAGCATAATAATCATCAACGATATATCAACCATCCCTTACAATGAAAGGATGTAACATGCTCATGTCCAAGAAAATAGATCATTTCATACACGTAGTTATTGTAATCTTCATTTACTTGCACTATATAACTTAACTATCAAATATGTAGTCACCTTCATCATGTAACATCATCTTCGTAACATCTCGAACATGTAATATAATCATTTATTATATTCAGCAAACTAGATTTAATTATAGAACTTAACAAACATGTCCAAAATTATATTCTAATCATGTCTAGTTTGGCATAATTTCAAAATTTACACGTATCATAACCTATTTCACGCCTTCCATAATCTCCAATATGTTAAACATGTATAGATTCACTTATTAGCAAGTCTCTAATAGGTATTCAAAAGTTTGACAAAGAATTCATACTAAAAGAATTAAGCTAACATGACATATATCCATATTCATGGCTTAAAAGTCCATTAACAAACTTTAATTATCTTACCTTAAAGAAGAGATGAAAGAACCAAATTTTCAGATCGGAAACACCTCTAAAGACTCCTTAAAACACGTTCCAAACACTCTTTGAAGCTTATAGAAACTTTCCAAATCAAATGCTT
This sequence comes from Escallonia herrerae, assembly GCA_033070095.1. NCBI lineage: Eukaryota > Viridiplantae > Streptophyta > Magnoliopsida > Escalloniales > Escalloniaceae > Escallonia > Escallonia herrerae. The sequence continues at coordinate 606,878 of JAVXUP010000033.1, read as the reverse complement.
AAGGTTCCCTTTCAAAAGAACTTTGGGTTGATGCTGGGAAAACAATTAACATCTAGTCTAGGTACAATAGATATATTTCAAAGAGCAAGACCACCATAAATACTGAAATAGAAAATTGAAACTCATCAAATATGGATTTTAAAATCTACTCTATTCTTAATTAAGCACGCGTTCGCATGAAGAAAAATAGTTTAGGTCACAAAAAGAGACCTTAGCAGATTTAAAGAATGAGTATATTTTATTGATTAGCTTTGAATTGATGCTAGTGCAGTCTGAAATAGTTACGAAGTGGATAAAGGTGTATCGTTTCTTGATTAAAGAGATCTTTGATGGCATGCTTTTTTGCTACGTACACAGTCATGCGTATGATGCCAACTCTTCTGATGAAAGTTACATCTAGCACTTAATTCTAGATTTTGTGAGGTTTTTGGTTGCTTTTCTTGCATTTTTCTCTCAAAAACGAGGTAAGAGAACTTAAGCATGTCAATTGGGTCTTCTAAATCAGATTAGAAGCAAGTAGGAGGTGTCAAGTGGAGGTGAAGAGGTGGAAAAATCAAGCACGATGAGGCTTTAAGCATGAGGTGGCAAGACACGGTCACGCCATTTAACAACCACAACAAGGCTCAAAGGATGAGGTGGCAAGACACGGTCGTGCCACTTAACAAGCACGACAAGGCTCAAAGCACGACGAGGCTCAAACCATGATGTGTCACCATAATACGTTGACACGTCACAAGCACGAGGTGGCACAATTCTTTGCAAAAAAACAAAATAATTCATAGGCAGTCTAGTCAACAATCGGTTACTCCCAGCTAGAGTTTTCACCATATTCACATAAAGTGATATATCTGATCATACTTAAATATGTAACCAAAGCATATAAAATGTTGTGTTCTTACATTGCCTATGCATGGGACGGAGGATGCTTGTGCACTGACGTTGACAGCACAGGGGCGGTTGACCATGAAGGCGCTGCATGGGTTTTCAACTGAGATAAAGAGCCACTGGAAGGGGATGTATAGTGGGTGGATCAAACACTTCTATGGTACGGCGACTGCACGACCCGGGCAAAAGTCAGTGTCGAGGGCTGATTTTTGTGCGGGTCCTTGCTATAAGGATGAGAGATATGAGCTAGCAGGATTCCTCGCCATGTTCTTATTGAGGTACGCATTTTTGTTGTCTTCATTTCTGGATTGCTTGCATGTTATATCCCTATTGCTCATGTATGCTTAGTATATTGAACCATGTACTTAGAAAATTTTCATGCTTCAAGAAATTATTGTAGTCATACTGTCGTGCATTGCACTCTATGATCTGGACTGGGGAGGCATCGTAATAAGTGTTGTATTTTCTATACTTGTAGGTTTGTACTTGAGGAGACGCCTGAGGATGGTGTTGCTCCAAAGGTGTTCCCACTGGCAGTCAGCATGGCTAGGGGTTTTCACATCGAGCTAGCTCCCATTTAGTTAGACACACTGTACTCATGTCTGGATCAGTTTTCCAATGACGTGCAGAGGTCATATGGGTAGTATCAGGTGGCGTGCTATGTAGATTGGATATTCTTACAGTGATATCTATTCAAGATTTACATTGAGTATCGACCTTCGGGGTTTCCTTTGGCGCACTCTTCGTCGAGGGAGGGCACGGTGACCGGCATGGTAGGTCTCGGGAGGTGTCGATCTGGTATGCAGGTGGGCGTGTATATGCTTGGGCAAGTGGGAAGAAGCTTGGATGTGAGTTGGCATCGATATGCTTCCTTCGTATGGTATCCCTCCATGGATACCATATTTAGGACATTAGCATGCAGCTGAGCAGGCGAGATGATTTGACAGAGATGGAGGTGTCCTTACTGGTGGCCTACTTTTTAGGGTGGCTACCTGTGATGACTAATGACGACAGGAAATCGACGATGACTCGGTGTTATGTGCTGAGGTATAGTTCAGACCGTGTATCCTTAGCTTTTGGTTATGATTTGGAGCCCCTATGTGGCTACACTAGTCCTTGGGATGTGGAGACATCCTTTCAATATACCATGTTGGAGGAGGCACGAGCATGGCCATTGTCGACAGAGGAGTGGAGGAGGCCAGGGACGCTATCGACTGGAGTAGTGACAGTCGAGTATGGGCGATGGTGGGAGCGAGTGCGGGTGACGTGGTCAGCATGATTATCACAGGCATCGCCCAACAGGTAGTAGCTCAATGTCTTTGCCAAAGATAGAGGGTTGGGGTTGATATCGATGCAGGTTACGAGGCAATCGGCATGTCAGTATTACTTACTGGTGTATCAAAGGTGCCGACACTAGCATGTGCACCGAGGGTGCCGGCTGTTAGTGCAGTGAGAGGTGTAAGGTATGGAGCCAGGCAGAGAGGTGGTGCAGAGAAGGATAGTTTTGTAGGTGAGTAGGCACCAGTACGTGTGCCAAGGGTGCCGGGTGCTGACAAGGGTCCTATTTTGTCATTGAGAGTGGGTATGCTAGAGAGTGCGCAGTAGACAGGCGCTGGTTCATCGACAGCTGGTGGTCTCAGGCCGAAGAGGCTGCCAGAGGTAGTGGAGGAGTCCAAATCTAAGGTTAGTATTACTCTTTACTTTCTTTGACAGTTGCTGATTATCGTATTAAGTGTGTTCTAAGATGCTTCTCTCTCCCTCTTTCTCTTTTTTTTTACAGGAGCTCGATGATGCTAATGAGGCTATTGATGTAGATTCGAGTGAGATGGCAGACGACGTTGAGGCCGTCACTGAGGGTGTTGAGGAGTTGGACGCTGAGACAGCTGATGAGGTCAAGGAGATGGATGTTGTGGTAGACGATGAGTTCGAGGAGATGGATGCTACGGTCGACGATGATGTTGAGCCTATGGATAGTGAGGTCGTCGATGAGGCCAAGGCAGCAGAGCAGGCAGTAACATATATTGTGGAGCCGGTCAGTCGTCCGAGTCTGTCACCTGTCTCAGTCGAGGCAGTGTTTGATGAATAGATGGGTCATATGTTTGAGGGGGATGATTGATGGAGTAATAAAGAGCTAGATGCTCCAACAGGAGCTCATTATGGGTTACCAGCTACACATTAAGTGGTTAGAGATCCATTACCACTGCAGAAGGTACCTGGTACGACTGTTATGGAGCCTGTGCCAGATATGTTGTCGGGGTCAGCAGTAGATGTTGGTGATGCTCTTTTGGTAATGCATTCTGCTGCCATTGACGTGCAGTTAGTGGGTGACAGAGCTATGGGTGTCAGTGATGCCAGTGGTGGGTCTTCGGTCAGGCTAGTGGATGGGGCACCATGGGAGGATGTTGGGTTGTTTGATTTAGTAGCCCGTCGGTTGGAGATGGTCAGGACGAGACATCCACAGACATTTGTTGGCCCTATGATTATAAGGGGTGTAGTATTCATGAAGGCATTGTACACTGCATTTGTGGATTGGCTGGTGACTCTTGGTGTGGTGCCGACCTCAGGTTGGACTTTAGAGGTCATATCACAGTTTATATTAGAACTTGGGCCTTTCTAACTCTTGGCTTCCAGTTGGACAGGTTGGTAGATCATATCAGATCGAGGGGTCAGCCTTCTGAGGCCATAGTAGGACTGACTCTTATAGGGGCTTAGGGGGTGGCTTGACAGAGTCAGAGGCGAGTGCTTGATGCAGAGATGACAAAGGTGACGTCTGAGATGACAAAGAGATATATCCAGCTTGTAAAGGCAAATAGACGACTAGCTGAGATAGAGGCTCAATGGGCAGGGCTAGAGAGCCGACATACCGAGTGGGATGGTAGATGGTATAATTTACAGATGCAGCGACAAACGTTGGAGTCATACACTTTTGATCCTATGGGTGCATTGTTTGCTTCTTTACATTTGATATCATGTACTGTACATTGTATTTTGGACATTGGGTCTGTAGCAGCCTGTAAACCTGTGGCTTGTGTACATCTTGCTGATATTGATATTGCAGTCATATGGTTCTTTTGTACATGTACTTCTTGTTGTGTGATGCTTATCTTGTTGTTGTAGTTGTATGACTTGTGTGTTTGGCTTCCCCTTGGTGCTCTCCCCTCCCTACCCATGGTAGGTTACTTAGTGAACATGTGTGAAGAAATAAAAAAATGCATTGCATACAATAGTTAAGGTAAGTGAATGATTTGCATTGATGATAGTATTTAGGCAAAAATGCTGTTACATGAGTAAAATGAGGACTTGTAATAATCAGCAAAAGTTACAAGTCTATAAACATGTGTGCATATACAAATATTGTTATGTGTTCAAGTGTTCTAAGTTTTGGGCGGGTAGAGCTGAGGGGAACAATCCGCAGCTGACTATGCATAATACTTCTTCAAGTAGCGACCGTTGATAGGGGTCGTGATGATCTGTCCATTGTCCTGGTTGAGCAGGAGGTAGGAGCCGGTATCTCTGGCTGTATGCACTTTGAATAGGCCTCCCAATTTGGTGTGAACTTAGGGGCTGATATGTTGGCACATACATGCTTAGCGGCTTGGAGGACAAGGTCGCCTTCAACAAATGGTCGTGCTTAACTATCTTCTCGTAGGCTTTTGTGAGTTGTTCATGGTACTGCTTCATTCGTCGCAAGGCGTTGGCTCTCATTTTGTCAAGGCCCTCAAGGGCTATCATTCTGTTTTCCTCCTCCCTGAAACCACTGCTTAAGGAGAGTCGGGCTAAGGTGACTGCGATCTCGGCTTGTACTACACACTCATCCCTGTAGATAAGAGAAAAGGTCGTGGCCTTTGTTGCTGTGTGCTTGGATGTTCTGTAAGCCCAAAGAGCCAGACTTAGCCTTTCGGACCATGACCTACTTACGTCATGAACCATTCGTGACAACACATGTAGTAAAGTCTTGTTGGAGGCTTTAGCTCGACCATTGCCTTGTGGATAGCAAGGAGTTGATGTGGCATGGTTGATGTCTTATCCTTCCACGAGAGAGCTCAAACATCCTTGTTGATGAATGGGGTGCCATTGTCAGATATGATGCACCGGGGATGCCAAAGCAGCAGATGACATGATTGCGTAAGAAGTTAGCAACAACGCCTCTCGTGGCTCTTCGTAAAGGTATGGCTTCGACCCACTTTGTAAAACATTTCGTCGCTACCATGATCCATATGTGACCCCTAGATGGAGGGTGTATGGGGCTAATGAGGTCAAGAGGCCAAGAGTGAAATGGCCAAGGAGCCAAGATCGTACGAAAATCAGACGCCGGCATATGCATCCTATCGGGCTGCCTTTGGCAGGGTTGGCAATGTCGGACATGAGAGATGGAGTCAGATTCCATAGGTGGCCAATAGTACCCCAACCTTAGCAATTCTGCATACAACTTTTGAGATCCTTGATGCTCCCCACAATCACCATTATGCACTTCATTGATCACCATCACTGCCTAGGCACCTTGCAAGCATCGCAGGGTGCGCCCCAAAAAACTTTTGCGAAATAATTCACCTTTCATCACAAAATACCTATTCATTTGATAAATCGGGCTGAGCTACGGTCAGGAGGTAGAATCCTATGAGATAGATATTGGATGAAAGGCTGGTACCAATCACCCTCGACGTTGATTACAAGAGCTTCTGCATTGTCTGGTGCATATAGCCATTCGGGACAATCCCGTTGTATGTTCAAAGCATCCTTGACCATGGATGGACAAAAGAGGCCCATGCGCTGAAGGCGACGGTATAGAGGGGGACCACCGAGGCCGCAACACTTCTGATGGTCGAGTCAAAGTTTATGTTTTGCTTCTTTCGGTGCCAAACACCAAGCTAGAGTGCCTCCGGGACATCATCTGTACAAGACATCTCCCAACATAAAAAAATCCTTGAGGGTAAAAGCGGGAGCAAGAGATAATGCCTTGAGTTGTTCGAAAATCGACTGCCTCTAATCGTCTGTGGTAGTGTCCTTTAGTATCAAGTTCAAGGTTATGCAGGGTTCGGTCCTCTTGATAATAGTCAGCATCTGTTGTTCTATGTCAACCTCTATCTTTAAAGCGATGGTGGCCAAACTGTCCGCATGTCTGTTGTGGCACCTGTTGTGATGGTCATACTGGACATGGCCTAGTCTTCCTTCCAAGTGTTGTACCAAGGCACGATAAGGTGCCAATGTTGGCTCCTTGATTGTGAACTCCCCATTAGCCTGCTTCATGATCAAGTTCAAGTCTCCCTTGACACATAATTCCTTAGCCCCCATACTGATGGCGAGCATGAGACCAATGACGAGTGCCTTGTACTCGGCTTTGTCAATAGATATTGGGAATGCAAGCTTGAAGGACAGAGAGGTGGTAACACCATCCGGGTTCCGAAGAAGGATGCCGGCACCCCTTTGCCAGAGGGTTGTTCCATTGAGACCTTTGCTTGTGGCTGAGCCATCAAACTTAAGCATCCACATTTCATCAATGTCGGTGACCAGGGTTATCTCCTCCCTAGGCAATTGATCCGAGATCGATTCATATTGTTGTCGTGGGAAGAAGGCCAAGAGGTCTACAAGTGCTTGACTCCGTAGTGGGGTTCTTGATAGATAAGCCAAACTCGGCTAAGAGCAATAACCAATGGGTGAGTTGGCCAGACAAGGCGGGGCGAGTGAGCATGTATCAGAGTGGATCAACCTTGGTGACGTGATCTGGTGAGCCAAAAAGTAATTTCTAAATTTCTGTGAGGCATAGACCAAGGCTAGACAGTGTTTCTCGATGTCGAAGTAATTGGCTTCAGGTCCCCTGATTGACCGACTGAGATAATAAACAGGATGTTCCACTCGATCCACCTCTTGGGCAAGTAGAGCCCCTATAGACCTAGGCGTGGAGGTCAAGTAAAGTAAGAGTGGGATATGTCGTTGTGGCACCACCATGGTTTGCGACGACATAAGGACCGATTTGATTTGTTCAAAGGCTTGCT